>CM066039.1:130382050-130389550 GCA_033557465.1 Ichthyophis bannanicus | reverse complement strand
CGTCTTTTTGAAATTGATTCGCATGTTTTGATCTAAGAGCCAATCCGCTATTGCATTGAAACAGTTGGTTAGGTTAGTGTAATTTGGACTTGTTATATCAAACGGGGTGTAGATAAGCACGTCGTCTGCGTAAATAAGGCAGGAGACATTAAAGGATTTGGTGATTTGGCAAATCGGCTGCATATATATGTTGAAGAGGAGTGCCGATAAGGAGGAGCCTTGTGGAACCCCTTGCGTTTGGAGGAATGGTTCGGATGTTCTGGAGTCAATGCGAACATGTTGCCAACGATCTTCAAGGTATGTTTTGCACCAGTTCCATGCTAGGCCTTGTATACCCTTTTCGTAGAGTCGTGCTAGTAGTATGTTATGGTCTACTGAGTCACGCCGCGGATATGTCAAGGAAGATCATGACGACGCCAGACCTTATGTTGTTGATCCCACAGATGAGCGTGTTGATTAAGGAGGTCATGAGAGTCTCGACTCCATGCATTTCCCTAAATCCATGTTGGCACGGATCAAGAGGGGAGGATGTATCAATATATTGCTGAATTTGGCGTTGAGTCTCTTTCTCCAGTATTTTGGCAAGCAGCGGGATGCTGGAGATTGGACGGTATGATTCTTCCTTCTTCGGGTCGATCTGGTTGTTCTTTAATAGGGGACGTATTGAGGTCTGTTTGAGTGCAGCTGGGAAAGTTCCAGAGGAATAGGAGAGGTTTGCAATTTTCGCTATGCATGGACTGAGCTCTGTGCGCATTGATTTGATCCAGTGTGCTGGGCATGGGTCATTGGCTGCAGTAGTGGTGTTCAAAGTAGCAATTAGTTCTTTAATGGATTTAGATGATGGAGGTGAGATACTCAGGAGTGGTTCTTGAGAGTGCGTGGATTGAGGGGATGCTTGTGATGAATTCAAATTTGTTCTTGTTAATTTGGATTGGATGTAATTTGCATACTGTTGAGGATGGATATGTTCTTGCTGTTGCGGTGCAGGTTCTTTAGATAGTGTTTTCACTAAATTGAATAGCTCACGAGGTTTGTTTAGTGAACGACTAAGTAGTTTTGCATGATGTTCTTTTCTTTTGGACCACATCAGTTCACGGTGATTTTTGAGGTGCGCCATGTATTCATCATGGATGTTGATTTCATGAGAGCGTCTCCACTTTCTTTCTAATCTTCTCAGTTGGAGCAGTGAAGTTCGGATATCTGGAGAGAACCAGGGGGCATTATGCCTTATGTTAGGATCCTTGTTAGGGGCGATCTATATGTGTGTGTGTGTGTGTGTGTGTATATATGTGTATATATATCTATCTATCTATATATGTGTGTGTGTGTATATATGTGTGTGTGTGTGTATATATGTGTGTGTGTGTGTATATATATATATGTGTGTGTGTGTATATATATATATATGTGTGTGTGTGTATATATATTTCTCCAGGACCAAGCAGGAAGTCAGTCCTCACTTATGGGTGACGTCGGCGCCGACGGAGCCCTCGCGGAGCAATTTTCCCCAGCTTTCAAAGAAAGCCTTTGGGAATTGCAGCGCGCATGCGCGGTCGTCTTCCCGCCCGAGGGTGCCATCTTAGCCAGTCTTCTTTTTTCCGCGGAGCCCTACAGACGTCCCCGTCTTGTCCCCGCGAAAAAGTCGATTTTCTTCATTATTTTATTCTTTTTCCTTCGGTTCGACGCCGATCTTTTTCCCGCCCGGACTCGCGAAGCCGGTCACGAGTCCTCTTACTTTTTTCGGTTTTTCTGACTTTGTCAGCTTTCGTTTTCGATTTTTCCCTGGCAGCCCGGTCCTTTGACCTCTCAGGGGCCCTTTTTCCCCCGATGGCTGCCAGTGGGTTTAAGCGGTGTGGTCGGTGTGACCGAAATATGTCACTAACTGACACACACGACTTTTGCCTCCGCTGCCTGGGCCCGGATCATGAGGAACTGATCTGTGGGCCCTGCAGCAAAATGTCCTCAAAGGCGTTGAGAAGTCGGCGGCATCAGCGCGAGAGAATCTTCGCTGACCCCAGCCGTACCCGGACCTCGTCGGAGGCCTCCGCGTCGAAAGGCTCCAGCTCGGACCGTCGCCGGAGTTCCTCCGACCGGGGTTCTCCCTCCGGGGACCATCGTCGGAAGGTGAAACCCGCGAGGGCGGCGTCGGTGGACGCTCCTGGTTCCGCGAGGGCCAGGTCGCATAGCCCCGACAGCCGCCCCGGGTCCTTGGAGAAGGAACACATCCCGAAGCGACCTCGCCTGGAGTCGGAGATGCCTGCTCGGGTAAGTCCTGTGGTCCTTCTGGACTCGCCTCCGCGACAGCCGACATCGGGCCCGACGCCGTCGGGGCCCGAGTCGGGGGCTGCTGGGTCACCTGAGCTCGGACTCAGGTTGACGGCCTTGGAGAGCAGACTGTCTGCCTTCATGGACCAGCAGAGGGCACTGCTCGCTGGCCTCGCTGGCGCCGCTGCCCCGACCGCCGGGACGTCGACGTCCAAGTCGACCCCGGAGACCGAGCCGATCCTCGAGTCGCTGAGAACTCGAGTCGATCCTCGGTCGAGGTCACCCTCGGCCTCCCGTTCGGGACCGAGGTCGCCGATGCCGACTCCCTCGGCGTCGGGGCGGCTGGCGCCGCGCCCTGCCCGGGCCGACCCCACCGAGTCCTCGTCGGAGTCGGTCTGGGAGTCTGAGGAGGAAGAGTCGCCTGATTCTTTCTGGACTCGGTGTGTCCCATCGGACTCACCGGAGTCCGAGCCTCGGAAGCAGTCCCCCCCGGAGGATGCCCGGTTCTCGGACTTCGTTAGGGATATGGCCAAGGCTTTGGCCTTCCCTGTGGATCCCGAGGAGGAGCCTCGAGCCGAAGAGCTCGACGCCCTCCAGTATGACTCTCCCGCGAGGGAACACTTTACTGTACCGGTTCCTCCTATGCTGGAACGACTACTCTTCCGCATGTGGGAGAGTCCGGCCTCCTCGCCGGTCCTGAGCAAGCGGGTCGATTCTATCTATCGAGTCCGCAAGAGCCCTGGCTTTCAAAAGGCACAGCTGCCACACCATTCCATGGTAGTGGAATCGGCCATGCATCGTCTTAAGAGCCAGAAGATGCACTCCTCGGTGCCTCCTGGCAGGGAGGCCCGTAACCTGGATGGCCTTGGCAAGAAGTGTTTCCAGGGCTCTATGCTCGCATGTCGTGTCCAGACTTACCAGCTATACATGGGCATGTATCTCCGGGATCTGGCTAAAGAGCTAGCCTACACGCACATCCTCATCCACCCAAGCCACCGCCAATACCTAAGGTTTGTGGTGGCAGAAAATCATTACCAGTACAGAGTACTCCCCTTTGGCCTGTCCTCCGCGCCGCGAGTCTTCACAAAATGTCTCGCGGTGGTGGCGGCCCATCTCCGGCTTCACGGCCTCTATGTCTTTCCGTACCTCGACGACTGGCTCATCAGAGCAGCGTCCGCTCGGGAGGTCACCAACGCCACGCGCCGCATGGTGACTCTTCTGCAGCACTTGGGCTTTGTTATAAACTTCGCAAAGTCCACTTTGCTCCCCTCGCAGGATCTCGAGTTCATCGGCGCAAGGCTGCACACTCCTCAGGCGCGAGCATACCTACCGCTCGACAGGGCTCAACGGCTCATGGACCTAGCCGACTGTTTTCGCAGCCAGCCCCTGGTCTCCGCCAGGCGCTTCCTGAGACTACTCGGCCATAAGGCTTCCACCGTCCATGTGACCCCCAATGCCCGCCTGAATATGCGGCCTGCTCAATGGTGTCTCCGCCAGCAGTGGCGACAAGCCACAGGCGGCCTAGCAGACCTGGTGCGCGTCTCCGAGCCGCTGATCTCGTCTCTTCGGTGGTGGCTTCGGCAGCCGAACCTGATATTCGGAATGCCTTTCCAGTCACCTCAGCCGACCCGGGTGCTGACCACGGATGCATCCCTCCTGGGCTGGGGAGCACATTGCCAAGGGGCACGTACTCAGGGCCTCTGGACCACGTGGGAGTCTGCTCAGCAGATCAACTTCCTGGAGCTCAGGGCGATCCGCCTGGCTCTCAAAGCCTTCTCCCACCTGACTTCTCACCAGTCCGTCCTCGTCCAGACGGACAATCAAGTTGCCATGTTCTACGTGAACAAGCAGGGGGGCACGGGCTCCTTCCTCCTCTGCCGGGAGGCACAGAAGCTCTGCTCTTGGGCCGTCAGTCACGGCATTCTCCTCAAGGCAGTTTATCTCCCGGGCCAAGAGAATTGCCTGGCGGACAAACTCAGCAGGATCCTCCAGCCGCACGAGTGGCGTCTGGATCCCTTGGTAGTTCAGAAGCTCTTCCTAAAGTGGGGCCTCCCCACGGTGGATCTCTTTGCCAGTCCTCACAACCGGCAGCTTCCTCGCTTCTGCTCTCGTCAGCCACACCCCCTTCGGGTTGCGGCGGACGCTTTTCTGATTTCATGGTCGGGGAGCCTTCTGTACGCTTTCCCTCCCATCCCGCTGGTCTCTCGGACTCTTTTCAAGGTGCTCCGAGACAACGCCTTCATGATCCTGGTGGCCCCTCGCTGGCCCAGACAGCCATGGTTTCCGCTCCTACTGCAACTAGCGGTGGAGGATCCATTCCCTCTGGGGGTACAACCGGATCTCCTCACTCAGGATCAGGGGTCTCTACTACACCCCAACCTCAGGTCTCTCAACCTCATGGCCTGGCTGCTGAGAGGGTAGTCCTTGCTCCCTTCTCCTGCCGGCAGAGGTGGAGGAGGTCGTCTTAGCTTCACGACGCCCTTCTACCCGCAAATGCTACGCCCTTAAATGGCGTCGCTTGCCGTCTGGTGTACCCAACAGTCTCAGGATCCCTTCTCCTGCCCGGTGTCGGTGATCTTGCAATACTTGCTACACCTCTCTAATCTGGGACTTAAGTCCAACTCCGTCAAAGTTCACCTCAGTGCTCTTTCGGCACATCATGTGCCGGTGGACGGTAGACCTCTCTCCAGCGACCCTCTCGTAGCGAGGTTTTCTCCGAGGTCTCCTTCTACTTAAACCACCTCTGCGCCCGCCAGCGCCTGACTGGGACCTGAATGTGGTTTTGCAGCGGATCACCTGTCCGCCTTTTGAACCTATGGCTACCTGTTCTCTCCGTTTTCTGTCTTGGAAAACACTGTTCTTGATAGCCCTCACTTCCGCTAGACGCGTAAGTGAATTGCAGGCCCTCGTGTCTGATCCCCCTTACACTCGGTTCTAAAAAAATAGGGTAGTCCTACGGACTCACCCAAAATTACTTCCAAAAGTGGTCTCCCCTTTTCACATCAATCAGGAGGTGGTACTTCCAACCTTCTTTCCCAGACCACACTCCAGCCGAGCTGAAACGGTCCTCCATACCCTGGACTGTGGAAGGGCTTTGAACTTCTACCTTGACCGTACGCGGGAGCACCGTAAAGCTGCTCAGCTTTTTGTGTCTTTTGACCCCAATAAATTGGGGCTCCCGGTCTCCAAGCGTACTCTGTCCATCTGGGTTGCGGACTGTATCTCTTGGGCTTATGGGGCAGCCGGACTCTCCTTGGAAAGTCGAGTCACGGCTCATTGCGTTCGGGCAAAGGCTACGTCAGTGGCTTACCTCCGCTCTGTTCCGCTGGCAGACATCTGCCGGGCCGCTACTTGGTCTTCGAGCCAGACTTTTGCGGTCCATTACTGTCTCGAGAGGGAGTCCCGCAGGGACAGTGCTTTCGGACAGGCAGTCCTCCGTAATCTCTTTGAGGTCTGAGCAAATCCTACCCTCCATCCCCGGATGTGGGCTACCGGTGGGTGATAATTCAGCGAAGATTCTTTCCTTCTGTGCTGCTGAGCTAGAGGGAGCTCATTTTTGTGCTTAGGGTCTCCGGTAGCCTTGAGCTTGGGAGTCCCATAAGTGAGGACTGACTTCCTGCTTGGTCCTGGAGAAAGCGTAGTTACTCACCTGTAACAGGTGTTCTCCAGGAGCAGCTGTAATCAGTCCTCACTACCCTCCCTCCTCCCCTTGGAGTTGCAATCGTCTGCTTATGTTCTTTTTGCAAAATTTTATGCTGTCTTTTTAGCTATGGCATCTGACTGGCTAAGATGGCACCCTCGGGCGGGAAGACGAGTACGACCGCGGCATGCGCGCTGCAATTCCCAAAGGCTTTCTTTGAAAGCTGGGAAAATTGCTCCGCGAGGGCTCCGTCGGCGCCGACGTCACCCATAAGTGAGGACTGATTCCTGCTGCTCCTGGAGAACACCTGTTACAGGTGAGTAACTACGCTATATATATTATGTGTGTGTGGTATAATATATATATATATATATATATATATAGATATGATGTGTGTGTGTTTTTATATATATATATGTGTGTTTTTGTATATATGTGTGTGTGTATATATATATATAGCACACACACATCTATATTACACACACACATTATATATATATACACACACTATATATATATATATACACACACACAGACTCTATATATATAGATATATACTATATATATATATATCTATATATAATATATTATATATATATATATATAATATATTATTATACCACCACACACACACATATATATATATATTACACCAAATATTAGATAAGATATATATACACACACCACATATATATATATATATATATATATATATATATACACACACACACATATATATATATATATATATATCTCCTTATATACACATCACACACATATATATCTAGTATATATATATACACACACACATATATATATATAGTATATACATACACACACACACACATATATATATATCTATATATAGATACACACACACATATATATTATAATCTATATATATACACCACACACATATATATATATATCCACACAAAACCCTATATATATATATATATCTATATACACACACACACACACATATATATAAATATACACACACACACATATATATATCTATATATATACACACACACACACATATATATTTATTTATATATATTTACACACACACACATATATATATATATTCATATACACACACACACCACCTATATATATATATATATATATAACCAGCACACAACATATATATATATTATATATATATACACACACACACCTATATATATATGTTGTGAGTATATACACACACACACACATAATTCTATATATATATATATAATATACACACACACACATTAATATACGATATATAGATATATATACACACACACACTCTATATAATTATATATACACACACACACACATATATATTTATATATATATATATTCTACACACACACCGCCCACATATAATATATTATAATATACACACCACACATATATATATATATGAGTTTGGTGTGGTGTGTATATATATATATATAATCTTACACACACAAGCAGTAATTCTATAGAGGTGTGTGGTGTGTGTCATATATAGGTATATATATTAGTGTGTGTTGTGTGTATATTATATATATATATATATGTGTGTGTTTGTGTAGATATATATATATGTGTGTGTGTG
>CM066039.1:129833714-130378714 GCA_033557465.1 Ichthyophis bannanicus | reverse complement strand
AGCCTCTACCCATCCAGAGAAAGTACAAACTAGAACCAATAAGTAGCGATATCCATTCGCTCGTGGCATTTCTGCAGTCTATTTGGATATTTCCTATGGGGGTAACTCCCACTGATTGAACTCTTGGAGGTGGGACAGGACCTTGCCGGGCATTATTCTTTGCACAGGTCACACATTTTCGAGCCATTGAGGCAGTTAAGGGTCCCAATAATGAGATACAGAAGTACGGTTTTAGAGCTTTTTCCATTGCAGTTTTCCCATAGTGCGTAGCTTGATGAAAGGCGTGGACAAAGGCTGGACCCAGGGCTTCAGGGATCACAATCATACCAGAGGTTGAGCCTCCCTCGGGTGGTGGCAACACTATCCATCCAGTCTCTGATAACTGCCCCCCCCTCATGTTGACAGTAGTAGTCCAGCTCGCTTTGGGTGTATCGAGGCTTCCAGGCACTGAGAGTTACTGGAAATATGGCTGCTTGAACTGTAGTACTAGGGGCAGAGATTTTCCCAGTGATTGCTGCTTCCCGGGCTGAGGCATCTGCGAATCTGTTCCCTCGGGACACTTCTCCATCTCCGGTCTGGTGGCCTCGGCAGTGCATTACAGCAACTTGTTTGGGGGCCCATACTGCTTCCAATAAAGTCAATATTTCTGAGCCATACTTGATTGACTTGCCTCCCGAGGTTATCAGTCCGTGCTCCTTGTACAAAGCTCCATGGGCATGTAATGTTGTAAAGGCATACTTGGAATCTGTATATACATTCAGACGGATCCCAGTCCCTATTGTCAGTGCTCTAGTGAGGGCTATTAATTCGGCTTTTTGTCCTGAAGTTCCCGGGGCCAGAGCTGATGATTCTATTACCATGTCCAGGGTCACCACTGCGTAACCGGCACATCGTTGTCCATTAATTACAAGACTGCTTCCATCCACGAAGAAAGTCCTCTCTGGGTGGCTCAAGGGGGGATATCAGTTAAGTCTGGGCGGCTTGAGTATACAGTGTCCATTACTTCTAGGCAATCATGGTCAGGAGGGCCTGGACCGGTCGGCAGTAGAGTAGCAGGGTTCAAGGTTTGGCTGACACACAATTGTAGCCGAGGATTTTCACACAGCATACTTTGATATTTCAACATTCGCGCGTTGGTGAACCAGTAGTTTCCTTTGTGTTCCATTAGGGTTAAAACATAATGTGGTACAGTGACTTGAAGATTCTGTCCCAAAGTGAGCTTGTCAGCTTCGCTCACCAAGAGGGCTGTGGCTGCTACTGCTCTTAGGCAAGGTGGCCATCCTTTTGCAACAGGGTCCAATTGTTTTGATAGATAGGCTACTGGTCGTTGCCAGGATCCAAGGGGCTGAGTCAGAACTCCCAACGCATTTCCACATGACTCATGAACATAAAGACGAAATGGTTTCTGTACATCTGGTAGGCCCAAGGCTGATGACAACATTAATGCTGCTTTTAGTGATTTGAACGCTCCATCTTGTTCTGGGCCCCATTCCATGGGAGATCGTTCCACTCCCTTCGTGACTTGGTACAAGGGTTTTGCCAAAAGTGCAAAGTTGGGTATTTATTTATTTTATTTATTTAGATGGTTTTGTATACCGCCTTATCCTTCAATCAAAGCGGTCACGACACAAGTGGGGGATACATTTAACATGTAGGGATATGAGACACACACACTAATACTTACAGGGAACATGGGCAATGGAGGGTTAAGTGGCTTGCCCAAGACCACAAGGAGCACCTGTGGGACTAGAAACCCCAGTCCTTCCGGCCCAAGGTTGCTGTCCTCTAGTGGGATTTGAACCCCCCGACCTTCCGGCCTGAAGTACCTTGCCCCAACCACTAGGCTACTCCTCCCTCCCATATTCGGCAATAGCCCGCAGCTCCCAAGAAGGCCCGCACCTGCTTTCTGGTGGTGGGGGTTGGGATGCGGCATACTGCTTCCTTTCGCTCGAATCCCAATTTCCGGATTCCTCTGGACAGATGGAACCCCAAGTACTTCACTTCTGTTTGGCACAACTGCACTTTGGCTCATGAGACCTTGTATCTGGCTTCATTCAGGAGGTGCAGGAGATCACTGGTAGCTTGCACACATTCAGTCTTGGAGCTGGTGGCTATTAGCAGATCATTTACATATTGAAGCAAGATTCTTCTTCCGGGAGTCACAGAATAGCTTGAAAGGTCTTGGTTGAGAGCTGCACTAAAGATGGTGGGTGAATTCTTGAATCCTTGAGGTAGTCGAGTCCAAGTGAGTTGTCCTCGTCTTCCTGTAGTGGGATTTTCCCATTCAAACGCAAACAAAAGTTGGTTGGCCAGATGCCAGGCGTATACAGAAAAAGGCATCTTTTAAATCCAGAACGGTGAAATGAGTAGATTCTACTGGAATCAGTTCCAGGAGAGTATAAGGATTTGGTACTACTGGATGTATAGTTTCAACTGCACTGTTCACTCGTCGCAAATCCTGCACTGGGCGGTAGTCATCTGTCCCAGGCTTCTTGACTGGGAGGAGGGGGGTGTTCCAGGGTGATTGGCATTCTCTGAGGAGTCCATACTGTAGTAATTTCTTTAGGTGACAATGAATGCCTTCAATTGCTGGTCGTGGGAGAGGATATTGTCGCACATGCACTGGTTCTGCTCCTGGTTTAAGGGTGACGAGCACAGGAGCTATATTCTTTGCTAGGCCAGGAGGATTATCCTCCGCCCACACTCCGGGCAGAGCTAAGATGCTGGTGGGTATACAGGGGCTAGCTGCTTTGGATGAAGGTAGACGATAGAACCGCCATTCTTCTTCTCGGGGGACAGTCAGCACCATCAGGCCAGCAGATTTTGAATTTACAGTCATTTCCATCTTTCCTCCTTCAACAAAGGATATCTGCGCCTGGAGCTTAGCAAGCATGTCTCGGCCCAAGAGGGGAGCTGGGCATTCAGGTATGTATAGAAACTGATGTGTTGTTTTCCATCCCCCCAATTCACAGGCACGGTTCTGCAGAAAAGGTTTTGTGGTTCTAGTTCCAGTGGCGCCAACAATGGTGACAGATCGGGAAGACAGAGGAGCCACTGGCTTAGCCACTACTGAATGTTCGGCCCCCATATCCACCTTAAAGTCCATGTACTGGTTCCCAATCTTCAAGTTGACCATAGGCTCCTGGGGACCCAGGGAAAACTTGGAGCCCGGTCTGGCCTAGTCCTCATCCACATAGTAGTCTTCAGTGGTCGCTATTCCTTCTACGGCGGCTCCTTCCTGCTGAAACTGTGCGCGCTGCATTTCTCCCTGTTGCTGGAATCGCCCCCCTGCTCTCCTGGTGCTCCCTCCTCCACTCCAGGGGGTGGAGCTACTATTCGGGCACTCATTCTTCCAATGTCCTTCTTCCTTACAATAGGCGCACTGATTTGCACCTAAGGGGGACCGAGTGCTCCCTCGGCCCCTTCCCCATCCTCGGATCCTCCTGTTTGGGTATCCTCCTCCATGTCCTTCAACTAGAGCTGCAGCAAGCAGATCGGCTTTCTTCTTCATCTTTCTTTCACTTTCCCTTTCCCTTTTACATTCTTGATCAAGATTCACAAATACCTTCTGGGCAACTTCCATTAGCTGTGCTGTGTTCATACCCGCAAATCCTTCCAACTTTTGCAGTTTTCGTTTTATGTCTCCCTGGGACTGACTCACAAAAGCAGCATTCACCATACGCAAATTCTCCTGGGCTGCTGGATCATATGGGGTATAAAGTCTATAAGCTTCAGTTAATCGTTCATAGAAGGCGGCTGGACTTTCATCTGGGCGCTGAAGAAAGTCTGCCACCTTCCCAAAATTCATGGCTTTCTGGCCTCCTCTCCTCAGGCCTTGCAGTAGGGCCTGACGGAAAAGGGCGAGGGCCCTCTCTCCATCTACACTATTTGGATCCCACTTCGGATCTTCATTCGGGAAATCTGCGGCTGCTGCCTGTCTGGGATCTAGGTCTTTCCCGTCTACAGGGTTCTCTTCCAGCCATCGAGTGGTTGCTCGCACTATCGTGCCTGCTCTTCAGTAGTAAAAAGGGTAGACAAGAGCTGGCGGCAATCAGACCAAGTAGGCTGATGGGTCTGCATGATACTAGACATTAATTCTGTTAGGTCTTGGGGTTTTTCATTATGGGAGGCATAGTGCATTTTCCAGTTCAGTAAATCTGTGGTAGAAAAGGGCACATAAACGAGACTAGCCAGCCCAGCCACAACCTGACCCTCTTCATTGAGAATAGGTAATCCTGGGACCTGGCATAATGGCATCTGGCGAACTTCTTTCTGGCCCGTCTCCCTACTTCGGAGGGCGTAGCGCAAATTCACGGGCCCAGCGGTGGCTCCTCCACTGGGGCCTGGACTAATGGGTGACCCTGGACTGGCAGCTGACCCTCCGCTGGCAGTTCCTTCGGAGGATGGTGGTTCTGCCGTAGAACTGTGCTCAGGATTGGGACTCCGACTTCGGGGAGGGGGCTGCCCTCCCCCGGGCGATGGAAGTGGCTGATGGGGTGGAGGCACATCAGCTGGGGGGTGTCTCTCTTCTTCTGGCTCTACTCGGGGTAACGGTGGAGCTGACGGGACCGGTTTATACAGAAATAGGGGTGGATAGTTCAGAATTTCTGAAGGTTCTGGGGCTGAGTAAATGGGGGGGGGGTTCTCTCCTTTAGCCCCCGGGACCCCCTTTGTAGTTGCTAACATTATCCTGCATTGCTCCTCACGGCAACGCTTCATCCAGGGGGGTTGCCTTTCACAAATATCTAACCAGGGCCATGTGCCCATGAGGGAAGGGTTAGGACAGCCATTATAGTTGGTGATTCGATCATTAGGCATGTAGATAGCTGGGTGGCTGGTGGACGTGAGGATCGCCTGGTAACATGCCTACCTGGTGCGAAGGTAGCGGACCTCACGTGCCACCTAGATAAGGTCTTAGATAGTGCTGGGGAGGAGTCTGCTGTCTTGGTACATGTCGGTACCAATGACATAGGAAAATGTGGAAGGGAGGTTCTGGAGGCAAAATTTAGGCTTTTAGGTAGGAAGTTGAAATCCAGAACTTCCAGGGTAGCATTCTCCGAAATGCTTTGTTCCACGCGCAGGACCCAAAAGGCAGGCAGAGCTCCGGAGTCTCAATGCGTGGATGAGACAATGGTGCAGAGATGAGGGTTTTGGATTTGTTAGGAACTGGGGAACATTCTGGGGAAAGGAGGGGCTCTTCCGAAGGGATGGGCTTCACCTTAACCGGGATGGATCCAGGCTGCTGGCATTAACCTTTAAAAAGGAGAGAGAGCAGCTTTTAAACTAGATGTTAGGGGAAAGCCGACAGTCGTCCAAGAGCGGATGGTTCGGAAGAATGTATCCTTGAAGGATACTACCAAAAGCAGAGAGGTTCCACAAAAGAGTAAAGTAGCCCAAATGCCCTCAAGTATGGAGCAGACAGAGATTAAAGATCCCAATTTACCCATGTCTAACAATAGCGAAATTAACATGAATAAAATACATTCTCTAAAATGCTTGTATGCAAATGCTAGAAGTCTAAAGAATAAGATGGGAGAGTTAGAATATATAGCACTAAATGAAAGGTTAGATATGATTGGAATATCAGAGACATGGTGGAAGGAGGACAACCAGTGGGACACTGTGATACCTGGGTACAAACTATATCGTAATGATAGAGCTGATCAAATTGGTGGAGGGGTTGCGCTCTATGTTAGAGAGGGCATTGACTCAGAAAGGATTCAAGTTTTGCAGGAAACAAAATCTGCTGTAGAATCTATATGGATTGAAATTCCATATAAAAGGGGGAAGGCAATGGCAGTGGGGGTGTACTATCGAGCACCTGGCCAAAATGACCAAATGGATGATGAAATGCTCAAAGAAATCAAGGAAGCTAACAAACGTTACAGCGCAGTAATAATAATGGGTGATTTCAATTACCCCGGTATCGACTGGGTCAGTGTCACGTCAGGACATGCTAGGGAGATAAAGTTCCTAGATGAAATAAATGACTGCTTCTTGGAGCAGCTGGTTTACGAACCGACCAGAGGGGAAGCCATATTAGACCTAGTCCTTAGTGGAACACCAGATCTAGTGCAAGAGATAAGGGTGTTGGGGCCACTTGGCAATAGTGATCATAGCATGATCGCCTTTGATTTAATAAGTGGAGGAGGGATAGTAAGGAAATCCACAGTACTACCTTTTAACTTTTGAAAGGGAGACTATGATAAAATGAGTAAAACAGTTAAGAAAAAACTAAAAGGAGCAGTTGCAAAGGTTAAAGACGTACATCAAGCTTGGGTGTTGTTGAAAAATACTATCTTGGAAGCCCAGACCAGCTGTATTCCACGCTTTAAGAAAAGTGGAAGGAAGTCCAAAAAACTGCCAGCATGGTTTAAAGGTGAGGTCAGAGAGGCTGTTGCCAAAAAAGCATCTTTCAGGAAATGGAAAAAAGAGCCAAACGACGAAACCTGGAAACAGCACAAGCACTGGCAAGTCAAATGCAAGGCATTGATAAGGCAGGCAAAGAGAGAATTTGAGAAGAAGCTTGCTGCGGAAGCAAAAACGCGAAATAAAGACCTTTTCAAGTACATTCGTAGTAAAAAACCTGTGAGTGTCAGTTGGTCCATTAGATGATAAAGGGGTTAAAGGATCACTAAGAGGCGACAAGGCGATAGCGGAGAGACTGAATGAATTCTTTGCTTTGGTCTTTACTGAGGAAGATGTAGGGATGTTACCCATGACTGAAGTGGTATTTAAAGGTGCGGAAGAATTGAAGGAAATATCGATACATCGGGAAGATGTCTTACAACTATTAGATAAACTGAAGAGTAGAAAATCACCTGGGCCGGATGGTATACATCCAAGGGTGTTGAAAGAACTGAAATATGAGATTGCAGACCTGCTATCAGTAATCTGTGAACTATCATTAAAATCATCTCTAATACCTGAAGATTGGAGGATCGCCAATGTAACACCAATTTTTAAAAAGGGTTCCAGGGGTGATCCGGGAAACTACAGACCGGTGAGCCTGACGTCAGTACCAGGAAAAATGGTAGAAACCATCATAAAGAATAAAATTACTCAGCATGTAGATAGTCACAACCTAATGGGAGACAGCCAACATGGCTTTAGATAAGGAAGATCTTGTCTTACTAATCTGTTATGTTTTTTTGAAGGAGTGAATAAACAGGTGGACAAAGGTGAGTTGGTTGATATTGTGTATCTGGACTTTCAGAAAGCCTTTGACAAGGTCCCTCATCAGAGACTTTTGGCAAAACTAAAGAGTCATGGGATAGGAGGCAGTGTACTATTGTGGATCAGGAACTGGTTAAAAGATAGAAAGCAGAGGGTAGGGCTAAATGGCCAATTTTCCTAATGGAGAAAGGTGAATAGTGGTGTACCCCAGGGATCTGTGCTGGGTCCGCTGCTTTTTGACATATTCATAAATGACCTGGAAAGTGGAATAACGAGTGAGGTTATCAAATTTGCAGATGACACAAAACTATTTAAAGTTGTTAAAACCCAAGAGGATTGTGAAAAATTGCAAGAGGATCTTGATAAATTGGAAGACTGGGCATCAAAATGGCAGATGAAATTTAATGTGGACAAGTGCAAGGTTATGCACCTAGGGAAGAACAACCCAAACTATGGTTACAGGATGCAAGGTTCCACATTAGGAACCACCACCCAGGAAAAAGATTTAGGCGTCATTGTGGATACCATGTTAAAACCCTCGGCCCAGTGTGCAGCGGCGGCCAAGAGAGCAAATAGAATGCTAGGTATGATAAGGAAAGGAATGGAAAATAAAACAAAAGATATTATAATGCCTCTATATCGTTCCATGGTGAGACCGCACCTTGAATATTGTGTGCAGTTCTGGTCGCCGTATCTTAAAAAGGATATAGATATTTTAGAAAAGGTTCAGAGAAGAGCCACCAAAATGGTAAAGGGGATGGATGGAAGGATATGCCTATGAAGAAAGGCTAAAAAGGTTAGGGCTCTTTAACCTGGAAAAGAGACGGCTGAGGGGAGATATGATAGAAGTCTATAAATTAATGAACGGAGTGGAACGGTTAAACGTAGATCGATTGTTTACGTTATCAGAATATAGAAAGACTAGGGGACATGCAATGAAGCTACAGGGTAAACTATTTAAGACTAATAAAATAAAATATTTTTTCACTCAACATGTAATCAAACTCTGGAATTTGGTACTGGAGGATGTAGTAAAGGCTGTTAGTGTAGCTGGGTTTAAAAAAGGTTTGGACAAGTTCCTGGAGGAAAAGTCCATAAACCATTATTAAGAAGTGACCGAAGATATCAATGCTTGACCCAGTACAAGCATTGTGGAACTTGTGTCTCTTGGAGAAACTGCTAGGTTCATATGACCTAGATTGGCCACTGTTGGAAACAGAATACTGGGCTTGATGGACCTCGGTCTGACCCAGTATGACATATCTTATGTTCTTATGTTCAGGAGTCTATATAGGGAAACTGGTCGGGGTAATTTCTACACACTATCCCATGCACTCGGGACAAGATTCTAACATGAAAAGTACCCTCTGGTGGCCACACGGCGTCCAGCACCGGCCACTCCCTTCCACACAATTTCTCTAATCGGGATGGTGACATTTTTGTCCCGTAATCACCGCTAAATCCCTTCTTAAAATTAGTGATCATACAGTTCAGTGGAGTTTGCACAGACTCCGCCCCTCCCATTATGACGTACAAGACAGCAGACAAAGAGGGCGGGTAGTATGGCTGCAGGTAAGGGGTCCGTACAGCCCACAGAACAGTAAGGGAGACAAACACCAAACGCTTCCTCCTTTTGCGACCTGGGCGCGGTCGCCCGGCCAGGAACTGCGCTACTCAGGAGTCCGCTCTCGCGTGGTCTGTGTTGCAAGACCTCATTCACTCAAACAGACAGGCATGCCACTCGAGTTCCCAAAATTCCATAAAGGCCTACCTTACTTATCCATGAGGGGTGGGGTTTCGTCCTCGCACATACTCATGCAAGGAGTTCTCGGCCACACCCTGAGAGGTGATCAAGCTCTCGTTACCTTAAGCCGTATTAATCTCACGCATACTCATGCGAGACTTTCCCATAGCTAACTGACTAAAAACCAGACAAATTGCTACTCACCGGATCTGGTCACTAATGCGCTGCTCAACTAGTCCCTCCTTGGGTTGAATCCTGGACTCCCCTCGGGTTCAGAGGTGTTGGCCGGTCGGACCCGGCAGGCCGCCGAGGCAGGGCAGAACCCTCTCCGATATAAGGGGACCGGCGGCGCCTGGGGTCCTCTCTGCTGTCGGTCGGCCGTGGTCCCGACCGGACCAAACCTGGAGGCGGTAATACGTGATCTCCAAGAGCAAGCAGGAATGAGTCCTCACATATGGGGTACGTCGGTACCGACGGAGCCTGCGCGGGAACGCTCCCCAGCTTCCCAAAAAGGAAAGCTTTTGGGAGCATCCCACAGCGCCTGCGCGCTGCCTTCCCGCCTTTCCTAACCAACTCTCCTCAGTTCTTCTTTTCCGCGGAGCCAGCAGGTCGTGTTCCTGTCACCGCTGAAGAAGTTCTTTATTTTAATTTATTTCTTTGGTCGCATGTCTGCCTTCCCCGACGCCGGACTGGTACTGCCGGTCTTTTCTTTTCTTTTCTTTCTAAAAAAAAAAAAAAGAATATATTTTCTCCTCAATTGGTGTATTTTCTTTTTAGGCCTCCAGGCCCAAAATAAACTTTTCCCTCATGGAAAAACCAGCCTCCGGGTTCAAAATATGCACTAAGTGTAGCGGTACAATTTCTGTTACAGATGCCCATGAATGGTGTCTTAAATGTTTGGGTCCTGAATACTCCATTCCGGATTGCCAGTCCTGCTCTTCAATGTCTAAACGAGGGTTACAGAACCGAGCAGCCAAGCTCCATGTGCTGTTTCCCATGGATGCACCGCCGGTGGCATCGACATCTTCCAGGTCTTCCTCTCCTGATGGGTCTCAGGACACCAAACATAAACCTAGCAGGTCCTTGAAGGGCAAATCTCCCTCTCAGCATCGAGATGCCTCCGGGCTTGCCCTCGAGGATCCTGCCCCAGCCAAACAACACCGGCGGGAAGCTCCGGCTTCCAAAGCTCCTCCTATGGGGTTACAGGTTGACATCGATGGCACGGTCTCGACCGATCACCTGTTAGACTGCTCTGGGGTACCGGCACAATCTCCCGGTACCGACATCCAGGCAGTCGTGGCGTCCATGGATCACACTGTTCAATCCATGCAGCAGGCTATAATGGCTTTTATTAAAGCTGCGACGCCGACGGTATCGCAACGAGTTCTGTTGTCGGTACCGGCGCCGGTACCGGTACCAACACCGATACCGGTACCAACTGCATCGACATCGGCCAGGATACCGACTCAGGTTCCTTGTCCAGGGCTATTTCTTGGTACCGATCCGGTACTGGGGACGCCCGATGTCTGTACCGATCGATACGCGTATCGATCATTGGAAGGGGACAGACGATACTTCGATTCCTCTGATGATTCTGTTTCATCAGATGAGTCTCACGAAGTATCCATTACCCTTCCTGAGGAGCCTACTTCTCCAAAAAGGAGAGTGTCTCCTCCAGAGGATTTGTCCTTTCAAGACTTCATAATAGAAGTGGCTAAAGGACTCTCTATTTCAGTAACCTCTGAAGCAGAGCCTAGAGTAAAAAAATTAGATATTTTAGGATACTCTAAGGCTCCCAGAGAGGCAGTCACCTTGCCAATTCATGAGATTCTTCATGAACATATGATTGACCTATGGGGGACTCCTCTCACCCTTTCTACTCATTCTCGCAGATTGGACACTATGTACCGTGTCCCTCCTTGTCCTGAATTTCAGAAAACTCAGCTTCCTCACCACTCCATTGTGGTGCAGTCAGCTATGAAAAGGATAAAGAGTACCAAAAGACACTCTTCTGCTCCTCCAGGAAGAGAAAGCAGGACCTTGGATGCTTTTGGTAGGAAAATCTTCCAAGCCAGCATGCTTATTGCCAGAATCAACTCATATAGCCTTTATATGGGTATGTTTCTAAAGGAAGTTGCACAAAAGCTGCACAACTTTCTCCCTTTTATTCCAGAGGATAGAAGGGATGAGTTCCTCCTTTGGCTTGAGCATACTCTATACATTTCAAAGTTTTCCAACAGGGCAGCCTTTGACTCCTTTGAAGGTGCCAGCAGAGCCTCAGGCATTGCCATAACTGCTCGCAGAATTGCTTGGCTCCAGGCTTCTGATCTAGAACCCTGGGTTCAGGATGGCTTAGGAAATCTGCCCTGTACGGGTGAAAATCTCTTTGGCAAAGAGTGGCAAATAAAGGCCACTCAAATGGATGCAGAGAATTCTGCTCTGGATAGACTTTCCAAGTCAACCTCCATTCCAGCCAAGAAAAAACCTTTCAAAAAGTCTTCTATGCAAGGAGAAGTTAAAAATGCTTTCTCTAGGCACTCTCCTTCCATACCTGCAGAGTCAGGACTGGCTTTGTTCTCTAGATCTCAAGGATGCGTACACTCATGTCCTCCTCAATCCATCTCACAGAAAATTCCTACGTTTTCTGTTCCAGGGAAAACATTACTAATACAGAGTGCTTCATTTCGGTCTAGCCTCTGCTCCAAGAGTGTTCACCAAATGCATGGCAATAGTTGCTCCATTTCTATGCACTCTGGGAATATTTGTCTTCCCATATCTGGACGACTGGCTCATCCGAGCTCCAACCCAGTCGGAGGCTCAGATCTTCCTGAACCGCACCAGGCGCATTCTGCAATACCTGGGAGTTGTGGTAAACCTCCCAAAGTCCCAGCTCACCCCTACTCAGTCCCTGGAATTCATAGGGGCCTGGTTGGACACCACTTCTGCAAGGGCCTACCTTCCTCAGGCCCGTTGTCAACGTCTAGTGCAGTTAGCCTCCCAGTTTCAGTCAAAGAGCCACTTAACTGCCAGGGAGATGCTACAGCTGCTAGGCCATATGGCTTCCACAGTACATGTTTTACCCTATTCTCGCCTACACATGAGAGCAGCTCAATGGACTTTGTCCACCCAGTGGACTCAAGCTTCAGGAGCTCTCTCAGACCGAATAGCAACCTCCAAACGTCTCTTTTGGTCTCTCCAATGGTGGATGGCCACTCAAAATCTGTTGCTGGGGTCCCCCTTCCAACTTTTGTTGCCCCAGGCAACCCTCACAACAGATGCCTCCCAAACAGGTTGGGGAGCTCATCTACAAGACCTCTCCACCCAAGGCATTTGGTCCCCACAGGAGACCTCTCTTCATATCAACCACTTGGAACTTCGAGCAGTGTTCCTAGCTCTCAAGGTCTTTCATACCCTCCTCAGCTACAAGACAGTCCTCATTCATACGGACAATCAAGTAGCCATGTTTTACATAAACAAGCAAGGAGGAACTGGCTCTCTGTCGCTTTGCAACGAAGCTCTAAGATTGTGGGCCTTCGCCAGAGAGCATCAAATCCATCTCCTGGCAGTATACCTCCCAGGAATCCAAAACTCTTGGGCAGACAGACTCAGTCGAGTTCTGCTTCCACATGAATGGTCCCTGCACATGGATCAGGTACTCAGAATCTTCCAGGAATGGGGAACCACGGACATAGACCTCTTTGCAAGTCCGTGGAATGCCAAACTTCCCCGGTTCTGTTCCAGAATTCCGTGTCAGGGAGTTCAGGCCAAGGATGCCTTCCTCCTTCATTGGGGTCAGGGCTTCCTGTATGCCTTTCCACCCATTGCTTTGATTCCCAAGACTCTGTTCAAACTCCAGAGGGATCAAGGATCTATGATCCTCATAGCTACACGCTGGCCACGCCAAGTGTGGTACCCTCTACTTCTGCATCTCTCCCAAGCCCCCTCCCTGGACTTGGGAGCTGCGCCAGACCTTCTGTCCCAGGGATCCAAATCCCAAGTCCCTTCACCTCAGAGCTTGGTTACTGAAGGCCTAGACCTTCAAGACTTCAGTCTTTCTCAGCAAGTGAAGGATATCCTCCATGCTTCCAGAAAACCTTCCACTAGGCGTTCCTATGCTTTTAAGTGGAAAAGATTTTTCATTTGGTGTGCTCAAAAGGGTCTTGACCCTCTGGCACTTCCTGTGAATTCTCTATTGGAATATCTCCTGCATCTCTCCAATGCAGGCCTTAAAACAAGTTCAGTTAGGGTCCATTTGAGTGCTATTGCAGCATCCCTTAAGCCTCTCAATGGACAACCTATCTGCTCTCATCCTCTTATTGCAAGATTCATGAGAGGCCTAACTTTAACAAAACCTCCCATTCGACCTCCTCCGGTGGCATGGGACTTAAACTTGGTTCTTGGTCAGCTTATGAAGCCACCTTTTGAACCCTTAGCCACTACCTCCTTGAAATTTCTTTCCTGGAAGGTTATTTTCCTTATTGCAGTCACTTCTGCTCGCCGCATCAGTGAACTGCATGCCCTAGTGGCTAATCCACCTTATACAAGGTTCCATCATGATAAGGTAGTCCTTAGGACAAATCCTCACTTTATGCCTAAAGTGGTCTCACCTTTTCATCTTAATCAAGAGGTATATTTACCTGTCTTTTTTCCAGCTCCTCATGCATCCAGTGCAGAGGAACCTTCATACTCTAGATTGTAAAAGAGCTCTTGCTTTTTACTTACACAGGACACAGCAGCATAGAAAGTCTTCTCAGCTTTTTGTTGCTTTTGATCCTTCTCATTTAGGACTTCCAGTCTCTAAGAGAACACTGTCCAATTGGATTGCTCAGTGCATCTCTTTTGCTTACCAGAGTAAGAACCTTTCTCTGGAGGGCCATGGCCGCAGCTCACAATGTGAGGGCCATGGCCGCCTCTATGGCTCATCTTCATTCTGTGTCCATCGACCAGATCTGTCGAGCAGCCACCTGGGCCTCGGTTCATACCTTCACAGCCCATTACTGTGGACAAGGACTCCCGCCGGGATGCCTTGTTTGGTCAGGCTGTCCTCAGACACCTGTTCCATTCTTGAACAACTCCTGCCCTCCTTCCCTGAATGGATGCCTGAGATCCATAGGAAGACGAGGAACCCTTCAGGGTCTCATACCCTTGGGGATCTCCCAGGCATCTTAGCTAGGGAGTCCCCATATGTGAGGACTCATTCCTGCTTGTTCCTGGAGATAGCACAGTTACTTACCTGTAACAGGTGATCTCTGGGAACAGCAGGAATTAGTCCTCACAACCCTCCCACCTCCCCTAGGAGTTGTATCTCTCTCTGTCTTTCCTTTCCTCTCCCTCTCTATTGTCTCAGCTTTAAACTCGAACTGAGGAGAGTTGGTTAGGAAAGGCGGGAAGGCAGCGCGCAGGCGCTGTGGGATGCTCCCAAAAGCTTTCCTTTTTTGGAAGCTGGGGAGCGTTCCCGCGCAGGCTCCGTCTGTACCGACGTACCCCATATGTGAGGACTTATTCCTGCTGTTCCCAGAGATCACCTGTTACAGGTAAGTAACTGTGCTGTATATTCACTTGCGCACCATTCACATACTCCACCTTCCCGGCCAACGCACCAGGAATATGTTGCAGCGAAGTGCACGCAATGAATAAGACCAGGAGTCATTTCAAAGATCCAAGCCAATTTATTGTGCACAAGTCTCAGGCAATGTCACATTCAAAAAGGTCTGAGCAATGGAGTCCAGTAAGACGAAATTAGACTTACCTGCTAATTGTTGTTCCTTAAGGAACTCTAGTCCAGTCCCGGAACCTTAGAGTCTAGAACGCCTTCCAGCAACCTTGGAGACTGAATGATGTCATCTTTTTTCTGATGTCTCCAATACAAGTAGGCTAACTCCGCCCCCTTTCATCAGTATCTATTGACAAAGCAGACTCATCAGAGCAACAAATAAGTAGATAATAGAAAAAATTAATTAATTGGCAAAAATACCTTCATACAATAAACTGTAAATCTATAAAGAAAATCTTTTTTTTTTGCATGCTAACAAAGCACTGCTGCCACAAGAAAACATAAAAATAAAACTATATGGCAAAGTTTGCAAAAAACTCTAAAACTGTATTAAACTTAAATCCCCTTCTAATACACTGGGAGGGATCCGGGACTGGACTAGAGTTCCTTAAGGAACAACAATTAGCAGGTAAGTCTAATTTCGTCTTCCTTTGTGTCCCTCTAGTCCAGTCCCGGAACCTTTGAGGATGTAACAGAGCAGTTCATCTTAATGGGAGGGACCCGCAAGACCAGCTTGAAGAACCGCTGAACCAAAACGCCCATCTCCTGCTTCCTGCACATCTAACCGATAGTGCTTAGCAAAAGAATGTAAAGACGACCATGTAGCCGCTCTACAGATATCTCCTACCGGAACCAAACTAACCTCCGCCCAAGACGCTGCGTGCGCCCTGGTTGAATGAGCACGAAGACCCACTGGAATTGCCTTTCCTTTAAGAAGGTATGCTGATGCTATCGCTTCTTTCAACCATCTTGAAATAGAAGACTTTGCCGCCGCTTCTCCTTTACGAGGACCTCCAAAGGACACAATCTATCTATCAGATTTCCGGAAAGGAGCGGTTCTGCAGAGATACCATTTCAGCGCTCTACGAACATCCAGAAGATGCAATCTACGACCAGACTTATCCTTCTGACTCTTTGAAAATACAGGCAGTGAAGCCACCTGATTGACATGAAAAATGGAAACCACTTTTGGTAAGAATGATGGTACTGTACGTAATACGACTTTGTGATTAAAAAGTGATAAATATGGTTCTTTACAAGACAAAGCTTGTAACTCCGAAATTCTTCTAGCGGAACAGATCGCCACGAGAAACACCGTTTTCAACGTTAAATCCTTCAATGACGAAACTCCCAATGGTTCAAAAGGTGAACTCATTAGCGACTCCAATACCAAATTTAAATCCCATAAAGGCATAAAATTACGCTTAGGAGGCCTCATAAGCAATATGGCTCTTAAAAATCTACGAATATCTACATGAGAACCCAACAGCTGACCCTGAATCCTACCACGATAACATGAGATAGCTGCCAGCTGCACTCTCAAAGAACTAGCCGCTAGACCCCTTTCCACACCATCTTGTAAAAAAGAAAGAATCTGTGGCACCGAGGCCCCTAAGCGCCTTAGTTTCGGTTCCGCACACCATGCTTCAAAAATTCTCCAAACCTGTATGTAAGCCAATGAAGTTGAATGTCTACGAGCCTTAAGCAAAGTAGAGATGACCGCCGGCGAGTAACCCTTGGCAGTCATCCTAGCCCTTTCAAGAGCCAAGCCGTAAGCGAGAATCGAGCCACCTGGGGCATGCGTAATGGACCCTGCTGTAAAAGATCCTCTCGAAACAGAATCCTCCAGGGCCTGTCCACTAGCAGACGTACTAGGTCCGTATACCAAGGTCTTCGAGGCCAATCGGGTGCTATCAGTAACACCCGACCTCGATGTCGCTCCACCCGTTGAAGTACATGCCCTATTAGAGTCCACGGCGGAAACACGTAAAGGAGACCGCCTTCCGGCCAACTCTGAACTAAGGCATCTAGGCCTTCGGACATCCTTTCCCGTCTCCTGCTGAAAAATCGCGACACTTGAGCCGACTCGAAACTTGCCATCAGGTCCATTAGGGGAATCCCCCATCTTTGAACTAACAACGCAAACACCTCTGGGTGAAGCTGCCACTCTCCTGGGTCTACTCTGCGACGACTTAGAAAATCCGCCTCCACATTTTCCACTCCTGCGACATGTTGAGCGGAAAGAGCCATCAGATTGTGCTCTGCCCACTTCAAAAGCTGACTCACCTCCATTTGCAGAACCAGACTGCCGGTTCCTCCTTGACGATTGATGTAGGCGACTGTTGTCGCATTGTCGAAGAACACCCTTACTGCTGCATGATTCAGAAACTTCTGAAATTTCTGCATCGCCAAACCTACCGCTCTCATCTCTAGACGGTTGATGGACCAAGTCTGTTCCTCCAGAGACCAGAGACCTTGGACAAACCTGCCTTGGAAATGAGCCCCCCAACCTGTGAGGCTTGCATCCATCGTTAGCAAAATCCAGGATGGAGGCTCTAGAGGCATACCCGCCTCCAGATGCTCCTCCGCTAACCACCAGAGAAGATCCTGACGAACCTCTGGAGGACAGATTAGGCGCCAAGTCAATGCATCCTTCTGGTAAGACCACCGTTGCAGAAGAGCTCCCTGCAATGCTCGCATATGAGCTCTGGCCCACGGTACCACTTCGATCGTGGCCGCCATTGTCCCCAGTAATTGTATATAATGCCACGCTGTTGGCGCCTTTCTGGCTAGAAATCGACTCACCATGTCCCTCAACCCTTGAACTCTGTGTCTTGGGAGGGAAACCGCAGCTTTCGCTGTTTCGAAACGTGCTCCTAAATATTCTAGAGACTGTGTTGGATCCAATTTGCTCTTTGCAAAATTGACTACCCAACCAAGGCTCTCCATCAACTGTACTACCCGCGCGGTGGCCATCAGACTCTCCTGTCTTGACTTTGCTCGAATCAGCCAGTCGTCTAAATAAGGATGTACCCATACACCACCTTTGCGTAGAGCAGCTGCTACCACTACCATAACCTTGGTAAACGTTCGCGGAGCTGTATCCAATCCGAAAGGCATCGCCTGAAATTGAAAATGCCCCATGGGCAGAGCGAATCTCAGAAATCGTTGATGATCTTTCCGTACGGGGATATGTAAATACGCTTCTGTCAGATCTAATGAGGTTAGGAATTCGTCTGCTTTCACAGCCGCGATGACAGAGCGTAGCGACTCCATTCTGAAATGGGTAACCCGAAGACAACGATTTACCCTTTTTAAAAATAGAATTGGTCGAAAAGTGCCCTCTTTCTTTGGTACCACGAAATAGATGGAGTACCGACCGAGACCGCACTGTTCCGCAGGAACGGGTATTACCGCCCGAAGCTGTAGTAAACGCTGCAGCATCTCTATGACTGCGTTCAGTCTTTGTGAAGTGCTGCAAGGAGATTGATCAAAGGAGTCTGACACGGGCCGAAGGAGCTCTAGAGCATAACCTTCTCAAATGATCTCTAAAACCCACTGATCTGTGGTAATCTTGACCCAGGCAGGGTAAAAATCCTTCAACCTTCCTCCCACAGGAATAAACCCTGCCTGAGCCTGTGTCATCTCATTGGGATTTCTTAAGATTTGGGGCCTGAAACTGAGAAAACCCCCTTCCGGCTCCCCGGAAATTCCAAAATCCTTGACCCCGAACTGAGAACCTTCCGCGTTGGGGCTGACTAAAATGAGGCGTCCGAAATTTACGAAACTCTCTAGAATTTCCTCGTAAGCCCCCAGCACCTCGACTCTGCCTAGGTTTATCCTCCGGCAGACGACCATCCTTGGACTCCCCTAGCTCTTTAACCAACTTTTCCAAATCTTCACCAAACAAAAGTTTACCCCTAAAAGGTAACTTACTAAGACGAGCCTTAGAAGAAGCGTCTGCTGACCAGTTACGCAACCAAAGGTATCTTCGGGACGCCACAACAGAGGCCATACTCTTAGCCAGAGCTCTGATAAGATCATAATGAATGTCCGATAAATAAGCAGCGCCCGATTCCAACCGAGTTACCTCCTCTAACTGCTCATTTACCTGATCTACCTGCAACTTTTGCGACCACCGCAAACATCCTTTTGCGGCCCATGCCCCCGCAATCGAGGCTTGCAAGGAAAGGGCGCTAACATCAAACACCTGCTTAAGCAAAGTGTCTAATTTCCGGTCCTGAAGATCCTTTAATGTAGCGGCTCCTTCAACCGGAATCGTAGTCTTCTTGGTTACAGCTGAAACCGCAGCATCCACTTTAGGAGAGCGAAAAAGCTCCTTATCTTGATCTGAAAGAGGGTAAAGACGAGTTAAAAATCTAGAACCTCGAAAAGCTGCCTCAGGACAGTCCCACTCCTCTTGAATCATAGACTTAAAAACTCTATGAACTGGGAAAACTCGCTGGGACTTCCGCACCGCCTGCAAAAGAGGATCTTCCAAAGATTCATCAGCTACCGAATCCCCGGCAGGCATATTAAGAGACCTGAGAGTCTCAGAAATCAAAGTAGGCAACTCCTCTTTACGAAATACTCTAACCACTCTACTTTGTTGTTTTTCTTCTGGCAACTCTCCTTCCTCTAATTCCATCTCAGAGGACTGATCTACCTCGTCCGCACCTTCCAACACTTCCTCGAGAAGACTATCACTTACTGCCTGCTTACTGATCTTTGCTAACCCTGCGTCCTCCTCGGGTAGACAAACCGACCCAGTACGCCTCATACCCTTTGAAGTTTGAGAAGAAACCCTTAACATAGGCTGCAGAAGCTCCAAGGCCTGAGACATCAGCAAATAGAAATTAGGAGGAATAGAATGAACATCTCCTGTGCTCATAGAAGGAAGCACCAGAGCATCAACCCTAGCAGAAGACCTAGGCCCTGTCCGCACAGGACTTAAAGCAGGTGGCAGAGAATTACCAAGTTCCCCTGTTAAACCAACCTGAGCACCCAAAGAACTTCCTTGGGCTCCAAAGTGCATGACTTACACACCCCCGAATCCATTACTTCTCCATGCCGCGAGCCACAAACTAAACACCGTGGCTTAGCCGGCATTCTATAATAAAAAGTGAAGAAGAATATCAAACCAAAATCCAGCCAAAGATGCAATAATAAGTTTTACTATTTTCTTTTTCTTTTTTTTTTAAACTTAAGACTAATTAGTTTCCCAAACTAAAGAGAATAATTAAACATAAAGTGAAACCGGTAATAAAAAACCCAATTAAAAAGACTGCTGCTTGACTCCCGCTTAAGCTAAGTCCCCTGAAGAAATTGCATAGTATGCCGCGCGCGGCACACTTGCGCGCCGCACACTCGCGGCCAAAACGATCAATGCAACAAGACGGCTTCAAAAAACAACTAATTAACTGCCAGTACCTTCCCCCACATACCTTAAATTCCTGTGCTTGAAAATGGGGGGAATTCAAAGCGTCGGAGCTCAGCCGTTCAGCGGCTTCGGCACCAACGTCAGAGAAAACAAAATGCCCTGCAATCCCTTTTACCTAAGGGCTGTGCACAGCATAAATCTTTTTGTTTCAACTCATTTCTCTTTCCCTCCACCTGCTCCTCACCCCTCTTACCGGGTTCGGGAGCAGGGAGGATCTATCAGTTAAATCTATCAAGCCTCTGCTCGTTTAGAAGATGAGGATGAGGCAAAACAAAATAAATTAAAATAGCCCAGCAGGAAGCTTCAGCAGCAGCAGCATTCCTAAAAACAAAAAGAAAATCTAATCAAAAATTTGAATCAAGCCAAATAAAAACTAAATAAAAAATTCAGCTCTACTTGTTTGTTACAACTGAGCCCACAGGCTCAGACGTCTCACAAGCTGCTTAGAGACTGAAATACTGATGAAAGGGGGCGGAGTTAGCCTACTTGTATTGGAGACATCAGAAAAAAGATGACATCATTCAGTCTCCAAGGTTGCTGGAAGGCGTTCTATACTCTAAGGTTCCGGGACTGGACTAGAGGGACGCAAAGGAAACACTTTATATACCTTTCTTCTCCAGTTTAACACAGGCAAACTTTCTATTGGTCCCGATAACCCCTGCACCTGTCCAATTGGGATCTCTCTGGGCCTAGCACTCTGTTCCCCCTGCTCAGAATTCTCTAACAAAGGCACAGTTCTTAGACTTTGATACTTTTCTCCTACAAGGTCACTTCTAGCTTAGAGAATGTGTGAATACAGAGCACTGGAACATATCTGTCATCAGCATAGCAGAATTCAATAAAGGATTCATACAACCTTATCAAAAGCGGTTTAAAGCAGTTACTCTAACTTTTTCTGACTTTGGTTTTTCTCAGCTTTACTATTCTCAGGTGGGGGCTGGGACTCAGGCCTAGCTTACAGGCCTCTCATACGTTTACATGCATTTACAGGCTATTCTAGGCCATAGCCTGCCACACTACAATAGCCCATCTATCTATGTTCTGTTTCTATAAGAGATTGTAATATAGCTGCCTGTTCGGCAATTCACACTTTCACCGAGCATTGCTGTCTTGATGACCTCATCATTTGACAGTCCTTTTGTACAATCTGTGCTGCGCAACTTATTTGCACTATAAGCATGTTGTCTACCCCCTAGAACTATTTGACTTTTTTTTTAAGATGGCTCTCTGCTTTGGACTCTCCAACTAATACGGCTGCATATCTGCTGCTTGTCCATGGGTAAAGGTTGCATCTCCAGGAACAAGCAGGAATGAGTCTTCACATATGGGTACATCGGTACCGACGGAGTCTGCGCGGGAACGCTTCCCAGCTTCCAATCAGAGCTTTTGGAAGCATCCCACCACGCCTGCGTGCTGCCTTCCCGCCTTTCCAAACTGCCTCTCCTCAGTTTTCGTTTTTCCGCGGAGCCAGCAGGACGTCCTCCTGTCACCGCAGTAAATTCTTGTTTTATTTCTTTAGTTTTCTTGTGGTCACGGCGCCTCCGGTACTGCCGGTGTTTACTTTTCTTTTTTTTGTAAAATCTTTTTCAAGGATATTTTTTCTTCATAGTGTCACTTAGGCCTTTTAGGCCTCTTCTTTTTCCTTCATGGAACCGCCAGCCATTTTCTCCGAGAAATGTTCAAACTGTGGCGGTACAACTTTATTTTTAGACCCTCGAAGTCGGTGTCTAACCTGTTTGGGTCCTGACAACAGTTTGGTGAGAAGAGGTCTTCAATATCGAGGTTCCCTCGATACACGGTTTCCCTCCAGCTTCGGGGCACCGTCCCCCCCCTTCTTCTACACAGGATCAGGTAACCCACAAACAGTCTGTTAAGACTAGCCAGCCCTCGAGTGGTAGGTCTCATGCACAGCATGTAGACGGCTCCGGCCTTGCCCTCGAGGGCCTACTGGCTTCAAAACCCCGGCGGGAGTCTTCGGTCTCAAAAGCCTTTCAGGGGTTTCAGGTTGTTCCTGGGGTTCACCCCTCACAGAACATACCTGAGCCATGTCCGGTGGTGGCATCCGCTTCGAGCAGTACCGATACCCCGACATCGGCACTGGTGTTGGATGAAACACTCCTCACCTGGGATGGTCATCTGGCGTCCTCGGTGCCTTCGGGACCGGTGGATACACCCCAGACTGACCTTCCATTATTGGTACCAGCACCGATACTACCACCGATGTCGGTACCCTCCAGACGTGCATCGATAGCCTCGCTTCCTTCGATGCCGAGTCTGGAATCGATCTCCAGTCTGGAGGACTGGGTACCGACTCGCTTTGGTACCAGCTCTCGGCGGTACTGAAGGCTAGGTTCCGATGACTCAGATCTGCAACTCTCGGTTCCCCCGAGGCCCACTGAGTTGCCACTAGCTGACATTCATTCACTCGGTACCGATGTCCTCATTACCCTTACGGTCGGTGCCTTCCATGCTTCGCTTATCGATGCCGAGTTTAGAATCGCTCTCTAGTCTGGAAGACTCGGTACCAATACACTTTGGTACTGACACCGATCGATACCGGTGGCTCGGTACTGAGGTTAGCACCCGGAGGTTTTTGGTTACCTCGGTACCGATTGAACTGTCACCGATGACTGCTCCGATGTCTTTGTCGGGCTCGACTCCGACATCGGTACCGGTATTGGCATCGGTACCGGTATCCACAGTAGCATCGTGGCCAACTCCTACCATGCTTTTTTCAACAGGATGGCTCCCTTCTATGCCAAGCTTGGAGTCGATACCTGGCATGGACAATGTGGTAATGACGGTCGCTGCTCCTGACAGTCAGTACCGGCGACCATCCTTTAAGCATTCCACACTACACTGTGCAGGATTCCTATATATCTGGATAGCTCTGTTGGTGCTCAGGCTAGTTCTTCAGATCTAACCTGTCCAAGGGAAATTCCTGTTGGGGAACCCTCTTTTCAGAGTTTCCTCCTGGATATACCAAGATCTCTTGCCATTCCTATCCCAGGACATGATCCTGCACAGGACTTTCTTTCTACCAAAGCAAAGGAGAACATAATGCTTCCTTTGCATCATTCCTTGCAGAATCTCCTTCTAGGAATGTGGGAAACACCTTTAAGGGTACCCCCACCTTCCAGAGCAACTGATCTCTTATATCAGGTGCCCCTCTCTCCAGGGTTTCAAAAGACTCAACTTCCTCATCATTCCATAGTTGTGGAATCAGCCATGAGGCGGGTAAAGAGCAAGAAAAAGCACTCTTCTTATCCGCCAGGTCGTGCCTTGATGCCTTTGGACGTCAAACCTTCCAGACATCTATGCTTTCTGCAAGAATTCTCTCATATATTTTCTATATGAGTCTATCTCTTGAGGAGGTCACAAAGCAATTACATCTTTTGACTCCTTCCCTTCCAGAGTCCAAGAGTGCAGACTATTCTTCACTGCTCAAGCATCTCCAGAATATCTCTTGGTTTCTTACTCGTGCTTCCCTAGACTCATTTGAGTCTGTTAACAGGACTTCTGCTATAACTATAGGGGCACGGCGTAGAGCCTGGCTCCAAGCTTCAGACTTGGACAAATGGGCACAGCACAGACTGGGACATACTCCTTGCACTGGAGACAATCCTTTCAACAAGGAGTCTTTACGTCAGGTTACTCAGTTCTCTACTGACTTACCTGTTCCTAGGGGCTGTTCTGCACCACCTTCTGTCCCAGTAGGTAGGAAATTTCCTGCCAAACTTTCTTCCCATAGGAGAAGAAGGTTTTATGCATCATCTGCCCATCATACAGATGTTCCCAATCAGGGGAAGCATCGTCCTAGTCTGCAGAGATCAACCTCTCACCAGGCTCAGCAAACCCAGCAACCACAGGGTTTCTGATCAATCCATCAGATGCTTGTGACTCTTGGGATTAGAATCTGCAGTTGCTTCTTCTCAATAGAAACAATCCACTGCTGTCATTCTAAATCCTAAACATGGATCTCTTCCTGAAAGACATCCATTTTTGCTTTGTTCTATGAGCTGTCAGGATGTTCATGCTTCTAGGTCACAGGGTTCTCCTCTTCTTCCTGCTAGGGAAAGAGGTCTATCCACTATCAAACGATAGTTTCCTGTGCCAGCATGTCTTTTTTCCTTTCTATAACCTTACTACTTGTAAGTTTTCTTCAGCTCCATTCTCTTTACCCTCTTACCAGGTTTTTCCTCTGTAAGAGCGATATTGCTTCACTGGAGGGCTTTTTCTTCAGCCTCTCTAGTTTTCTCACTTTTCCAGTGCGGAGTTCTCTTCTCTGAGTTGACTCCTCTTTTTCAATCTTGCTTTGAAGCAGTTCATCAGAAACGTCCAGAGTTTTCTACTCTTGTTTTGTCTGTTCTTTCTGTTTTTAAACAGTACCATTCTTCTGCTGTCTGGGAAGCAGCTGCCAATGCAGGAGCCTTAATGTTTGGACCACTGGTTCTTGTCCACCAGCAACCAGATTTGTCCTCCACTAACATTCTGTCTGGTCTTAGTAGTGGATCCAAGTCAGTACTGTCATCTGTCTTGGAAACATTTCACTACAAGCTTGTTGGATTGTCTTCTCTTTCTGGCATCTCCATTCCCCTGGGTTTGACAGCATAGTTGACATAGGTACTGGCTCTCATGCAGCCAGTTCTATCTCCTCATTCTCCTGCATCATGCTCTCTGCAATTCTACAGAGAAGCTCTCCACTATGAGCCCTTGCTAGAGAGCATGGGGGCCTTTTTCTCCAACAGCTATTCTAGATGGTTGAAAAAGGCTTTTTCAGTCATGTCTCCCATGACTAGAAAAGTTCTCCTTTTTAATATAAAGGACATAGGCCTCCTCTTACGTGAAAGATTAAGGAGTTGCTAATTCCCTGCTTTGGTCCATAGTTTTTCCAATAGGGAATATGTTTTCTCCTTCCAGCTTGTCCTCATGGTGAGAACGCATGATACCTTTTTGCCCTTAAGCAGGTCAGCATGGTATCTCATTTCTATGCGTCTTCTCTTCACTTACCATGCTAGAGTTCTAGAATACTCGGGACTTGCTGGCTGCAGACTGATATCATCCTCTGCTTTTCACGTAACCATCCTGGTTTTTCTACTCCCTAGCATCCCTGTAGCCATAACCAGTGGGAATTGATTCTCTATATATCTTCTCAAGTAGGTTCCACCTTCTTGTTATTAGATGAATCTTTCCTCTCCTCATTTTTCTATGTGAATACCTTTTTGTAGGCATATCTGTCTGCTTCTTTGCAGACTTCCATATAGAGGCCTATATATTCATATAGCACACATCTTACAGATGTCTGTCTATCATTTGTGTGTATTTTATGCCCTTCATATCTCACCATAGATATATTCTCATATATCTATATGATATATATATATGTATATGTATATCTATATCTATCTATATCTATATATATCTGTAGAGATTTTTTACTATCGGTAGATATGTATTCTGCTTTATCTACCTGACTGTCGAGGCTCATATAGCTATATGATTCTGACAGATGGGTTTTACCCATACTTATGCTATCCAGCATGTCTTGGGGTCCTACACTCACAACCACTTTGGTGGTAGTTAACACCTACCATAACCTTAAGGTTAGGTACTGTGATAAGGAAGCTTATCATAGCTCAGGAAGGAGCTATAGAAAAGGTGAAGTGACTCTGAACAAGCAACCTGTCAGTTCTGGTAGAAATGAGAAAACAGAATTTTTCCCTAAAAGACTACCAGTCCCAGAATGCACCAGGTTTCCAACAGCCATTAGAGGAGCTGAAGTGGGGAAACGTGTGTTCAATCAGGAGGGCTATGAGGTAATCCCCAAGCACTCATCTCAAATGGCAGGGCCTGATTCAGCACAGCTGCGCTGTGCTAAGGTGGAGCACTCATCTAAGCTGAATAAAGGTAGAGTTTATTCTACAGAGAATCATCCTCAGTTTCATCTTGGAGATCCTCATCTTGGACAGCTTCATCATCTGGAGGATCATCAGAAGCAGAAGCCAGAGCGGATGGACAGAGAGGGCAAGAAACCTTTTGGAAGAAAGAAGAGAAAAGCATTTGGGAGGTCTAAAGTAGTCCAGAGCAGTACGTATACTGGGAGACATTCAAAAGGCCAGCATACACCATTGGACTGGGGAAAACCAGAGGAGTGGTGCTGCAGAGCTAGGAATCTCCAGACGGTACCTGTGAGGGAGACGGCTGCACTTGGAAGGGACCCTAGGACCCGTGCCAGAAGGTATGTGAAGAGAGATCCAGTGTCCAGGGATCTGGATTGAAAGGCTGGACATAAGAACTGGACTACATACTGGCCAGGCTATTTAGAGAGGAACTCTAACAGCAATGGAAGCTCAGGTATGAACACTGATCTATGCCCTAGCTATACCCTTGAAAGACAGCAGGGAAACAAGTATTCTCCTGAGAGTGCTCCATTGAGAAATTCCTCTGTGCCAATCCATGACATTGAACCCATGATTGTTGAAGAAGGGGGAGAGGTTATAGATACAGGCTGTGAATACATGGATTGCTCTCTGTCTAAACTCCTTTGGTAATTTACTGTTACAAAGTACAACAACCATCACAAAGAAATACAAACTTGTTCTTTAATCTACTCAGAAAAGCTCCTGAGTAGGATTTGAGCCACGCAGTAGAAAGCAAGCCAGCTAAGGGGTTTCAGCTGGGTAACTGCTAGCAATTGAGCCTTACCTAATTGCTTGTGAGCTCTGAGGAAATCACTTTTGAGTCTATGTGTGAAGATATAAGAAGTTAACCTGAAAAGAACAGTTTTTCCCTACTTTGTGGGTTTTGTTTGTTGATTAAAGCACTGCTAAGAAAATATTAGCTAGAGCCTACAGAAAAGACCAGTTTGTTACCAACCAGGTCTTTATTCTTTTGCTTTGATTGCCTGACAAGTTCAGCTGTTGTTTTCCTGATTTTGTTTTTCTAAGTTTAACACTGAAAGCAAGTATCCTGTTTTATGTGCTACCAAGCATATCTGTGTTGGGAGAAATAACCCCATAAATAAATATCTTATTGTCTTTACACTCAAGCACAACTAATTATTGTGAACGGCTGTGTCTGGTGTGAATGGACTACATTTCCCACAATCCCTTGCAAATCATATTAATATATGCCTTTGCCAAGACTGTGAACATTCTCACTCAGGCATCCGTCTGACAGTACCTCTGAAGCTCTCCATATTCCAATATCTCTCCCAGCTGACTTCAGTTAGGAGAGACATTGCGGATCTTCAGCTAATCACAGGCTCTAACGCCTCTGGCGTTTGTCCTTTCTTTTGGGATACAAGGGGTTCCCATACCCTTTCTACCCACAAGGACTGGGCCTGTTTGTCCAAATCGGTTAGCCTTTCTCTTTTTGTTCCTAAGAGTGAACCACTCTGCTGCCAAAAGAGTTTGGCTTTTATCATAAAGCCTTCCGCTGAAGGCCCACCGTTTTTGTACTACCCCAGTTTCTCCTACTGGGGTTACCTGTTACCTTTCAGGATTCTGACCTCCATTGCTTTTCCTACAGGTTTACGACCTCCGCTTAGTGAGGTCCTTCTCGAGGATCCTTTACTGGGTTCCCCAGTAGATCCCATGAACCTCCATACTTCTCTGAAGTCCTGTTAGGGGAGGTCCATATTGCAATATTTTTTCTTTGCAATATCATTGATGACAATTATCATCCACACATGGACTCCTTGTCTGCAATCCTATCCTAGGTAAACTGTTTCACAGCAGCTTTCTCTCTTCAACTCCTACCCTCCATCCTCAGGATGCCTGGTGTTGTGCGGGATAGCATGTTCCAACCTATGACATGCTGGGACTCCAGGCATCTCAGCTTGGGAGTCCCCATATGTGAAGACTCATTCCTGCTTGTTCCTGGAGATAGCACAGTTACTTACCTGTAACAGGTGATCTCTGGGAACAGCAGGAATAAGTCTTCACAACCCACCCACCTCCCCAGGAGTTGTATCTCTATCTATCTTTGCTTTCCTCTCTCTCTCTCTTTGTCTCAGCTTTAAAACTTAACTGAGGAGAGGCAGTTGGGAAAGGCGGGAAGGCAGCACGCAGGCGTGGTGGGATGCTTCCAAAAGCTCTTTGATTGGACGCTGGAAAGCGTTCCCGCGCAGACTCCGTCGGTACCGACGTACCCATATGTGAAGACTTATTCCTGCTGTTCCCAGAGATCACCTGTTACAGGTAAGTAACTGTGCTATCTCCAGGAACAAGCAGGAATGAGTCTTCACATATGGGTACGTCGGTACCGACGGAGCCTGTACGGGAATGCTCCCCAGCATCCAATCAGAAAGCTTTTGGGAGCATCCCTCGCGCATTCGCGCTGACTTCCCGCCTTTCCCACTGCCTCTCCTCAGTTTTCGTTTTTCCGCGGAGCCGACAGGACATCCTCCTGTCACTGCAGAAACTTTTTTCTTTAAAATTCTTTTCTTGTTTTCTTGTGGTCGCGGCTGTCTTTCCCGCCGATACCGATACCGCCGGTGCTTTATTCTTTTCTTTTCTAAACTTAGAGAAATTTTTTCTCCTCAGTTTTTGTCTTAACTTTTTGGGCCTACCAGGCCTCTCCAACATGGAACCTTTTTCCCCTAAGAAGTGCCTTCACTGACCCTTTTTTCCCTGATCCATCAGGCTGTATTGTTGGGAGAAGACCTTCCCTTTTTCGAGTTTCCCTCGATGCCGTTTTTCCTCCTGAGGTGAGGACACCGGTTTATTCTTCTCTCCAGGATCAGGTAACCCACAAACAGTCTGTTAAGACTAGCCAATTCTTGAAGGGTAAGTCACATGCCCAGCATGATGACGGCTCCGGCCTTGCCCTCAAGACCCCATTGGTAATAAAACCCCGGCGGGAGTCTTCGGGCTCCAAAGCATTTACGGGGTTTCAGGTTGTTCCTGGGGCTCAGCCCTCACAGAACATACCTGAGCCGTGCTCGGGGGTGGTATCTGCTTCAAGCAGTACTGATAACCCGGCACCGGTGTCGAGTGTTCCACTCTTCACCAGGGATCGTCATCTGGTGTCCTCGGTACCTTCGGGGCCGATCGATACGACTCCGATTGACTCTCCTGTATTGGCATCGCCGATACCACCACCAACGTCGGTACCTTCTAGACATGGATCGATAGACTCGCTTCCTTCGATGCTGAGTCTAGAATCGATATCCAGTCTAGATGACTTGGTACCGACGCGTTTCGGAACCGATCCATATCGTTTCCGGCTACGCAGTACCGAGGATATTCACCAAGGCTCTCTGGCTACCTCGGTACCGCTTCAGCAGCCCCCGATTACTGCTTCAATGACATTACTGTCTCCGATACCGGTATTGGTATCGATGTCGATTCCTGCAGTTCCATCGATGCCATCGATCCTTTCTATGCCTAGCTTGGAATCGATACCGGGCACTGACGATGCAGTACTAGCTGCGTCGAATCAGAACTGTCAGTATCACTGTCCATCTAGCAGGATTCTTTTTCTGCACCAGTCCAGTATGTCTTCTGGTGCTCAAGCTGCTCCTTCAACCTCAGCTTACCCAGGAATAGTTCCCATTGGAGATCCTTCTTTTCAGAAATTTCTCCTTGACATGGCAACCTTTCTTGCCATTCCTATTCCTGGCTCTACTCTTAACCAAGATCCTGCAGAAAAGGAAAATATAATGCTTCCTTTACATCATTCTTTGCAGGATCTTCTGAGGATGTGGGAATCACCTTTAAAGGTTCCTTCGCCTTCTACAGCCATTAATGTTCTGTATCAGGTGCCTCCCTCTCCGGGGTTTCAAAAAAAACAACTTCCACATCATTCCATTGTAGTGGAATCAGCAATGAGGAAGGTAAGAAGCAAGAAGAAGCATTCTTCTTATCCGCCAGGTCGTGCATCTAAAGCACTTGATGCCTTTGGACGTCAAACCTTCCAAACCTTTATGCTGGCTTCAAGAATTATTTCATATATTTTTTATATGAGTCTGACACTTCAGGAGGTCACAGAGAAATTATCTCTTTTGTCCCCTTTTTTGTCAGAGCCTAAGGCCACTGACTATTCCTTGCTTCTTAATCATAGCAGGAATATCTCTTGGTTTCTTTCTCGTGCTTCTCTAGACTCTTTTGAGTCTGTTAGCAGATCCTCTGCTTTTGCCATTGGAGCATGTTGTAAAGCCTGGCTGCAAGCTTCAGACTTGAGCAGATGGGCACAACATACACTGGGTAATTCTCCTTGTACTGGAGAAAATCTCTTCAATAAAGAGGCTTTATGTCAGGTTGCTCATTGCTCCACTGACTTCCCTGGTTCTGGAAACCATCCTAAGCCTTCTTTTTCCCCAGGACGTAGGAAATGTCCTACCAAACCTTCTTTTCCTAAGAAAAGAAGGTTTCACCCTTCTCCTGCCCATCCTCCAGATGTACCCAAGCAAGGGACATCTCATCCTAGTCTGAAATCTCCAGACTAACCAGTCTAATCATAACCAGCAACCATAGGTTCCTGTATGTTGCAATCTACAGTTAACTTCTTAGCAGAAGTTTATTCTTCAAACTCTACACTGGTTTTTTCTTTTTCAGTATGCTAAGCTGTTGGGATTCTTTTGTCCATGGGTTACAGAATTCTCCCCTTCTTACTACTACGAAGGGAGGTTACAACTATCCCATGATAGTTTCTGTCCCCACATGGACATCTTTTCCTTCAGCTGACTTACCATATGGTAAGTCACCTTCCAACCCCCTCTCTTCCAGGGTTTTTCCCCTGCTTGAGTTGGTACCATACTGAAACACTTCTCTTTCTTTACAGTGTAGACTTTTTGTTATCCTTCAATGCATGCTCTGAACAACTCATCAGACAGGGACGGGAATATCTCCGCTCCCTTTATCTGTTTTCTCTCTGTTTTTATACAGGAGAATCCCCTCTGTTTTGTTCAGTTGCTGTGCATGCAGGAGTTCCAGTGATTATTTATTTATTTATTTATTTATTTATTTAACATCTTTTATATACCGCGCTATTTGTATTCAGTGCGGTTTACAAGTAACAGAACTGCACAATCAGAAAACACTGGTGTGCTTACATTATAACAGGTAACTTAAACTTGGAAAAGGGGGTAATAAAACTATAACTATGTACACACAGTGAAACTATATACAAAAAACAGTGTAAAAACTGAGCTATGTATAAACATATTAATACTCATTGCAAGCTACTTTCAACTATCTTGCATAATACTACTCACTGCAGGTTATCTTCTTCTAGCCATATCCTTTCCTAGGATGTGGCAACACACCTGACTTCAGTCAGTTTTATCTCATAATTTTCCTGCACAATGCTCTCTGCAATCTTCAGAGAAGCTTTCTACTATGGACCCTTGCTACAGAGCATTGAACTTTGTCTCTGAGGGTTTTTTCCATATAGTAGAAAAAGCTTATATAATCATTCCATGACTATATGGGTTCTTTATACCCTCTTGTCTCCTGTTGTGATACAGAAGACAAGCTTTTTCTGCGTGAATGTCCAAGGAGTTCCCAATCTTGCAGGAATCTACCCCTTTTTTCCTTACAGCTTGGCATTATGCTTTTCTGCTCCACTTGGACTACGCATACTCTTTTAGTGTACATGATACCCCTGTGTCCCTTGGCTGGGTCATCCTGGTGTCTTAGTCTATGCGTTTTTTTGTCCTTTGGACATGTCAGAGTCCTAAAGTACTCCTGACGTGTTCTTGCCAGACTGCTATTATCCTCTGTTTTTTCACGCAACCATATTGGTTATTCCACTGAACTACATTCCTGCACCACAGAAATAGATTCTCTATATATCTTCAGGTGGTTTTCACCCCCTTATTAGATGAATCTTTTCCCATCACATTCCCCATGTGAATGTTTTGTGGGGCTCAGTTGCAGGCATGTATCCTCAGACATATATTCATGTATGTATATGTCCTATACATACATATTTCTGTAATCTGTGTGGGCATAAGTCATGCCCATCTATATCTATCTATCTATCTATATCTATATATATCACACATATCTAGACATATATACACATATATATAGATATGTATGTATCTCCATATATATATAGATATATATAGATATAGATATATGTGCCCATTGGGAGATGTCCATAGGACGCTATGTATTACCTACTATCTCCCTAACTGTGCTATAAAGCTTTTACCTTCTTAAGAGGTCCAGACAGTCAACTTGCCTATTCTCATACGGTAAGTGGGAGCGGTTATACACACAATTACTGCTGTGATGTCAACAGCTTCTATTTTTGTGTTAGATCTCCCTGTCTATGAAGTATCAAACTTCAATGTCTTCCTATCTCTTACCAGCTAGGAAAGACAGTGTACATCTTCAGTACTTCTGAGTACACTTCTGTTCTCCTTGGGAATAGGGGCTTTTTTCCATACCCCCTCTTCCCTTCAGGACTGGGCTAATTCTCCAGATCGGTCAGTCTTATTCTTTTAGTCCTCAATGTTAATAACTCTGTACCTAAAAGAGTTTCAGCTTTTTCCCATAAAGCTTTCCATTGAAGACCTGCCGTTCTTCTCCTACCCCAGTTGACACCTGGGTCACCTGCCCATTCCAGGTTTGGAACTTCATCGTCACTGCTGTGAATTACTTGCGGATTTCGCTACTGCATCTACAGTACACTCCATCACAGTTCTACTTCCTACAATCCAGTAGGTAAGCTCTATATTGTACTAGTTCATTAAATATTTTAATGATACTTGACATACCTTCTAAAGACTCATTTTTCCCTGTAGTGTTTAGATTCGCTGTTCCTCTACAGCTCTTCTCTATTCAATTCCTACCCCCCATCCCTCAGGGGATGCCGGGGATCCAGGTTTGGGAAATGCTGTCCTGTTCCAGGGATACGCATTTTATGGGATCTCCCCTGGCACCCACAGCTAGGGAGTCCCCATATGTGAAGACTCATTCCTGCTTGTTCCTGGAGATAGCACAGTTACTTACCTGTAACAGGTGATCTCTGGGAAAAGCAGGAAAGTCTTCACAACCCACCCACCTCCCCTATGAGTTGTATCTATCTATCTCCTTTCCTCTTTCTCTCCTTCTGTCTCAGCTATGAAACTCAACTGAGGAGAGGCAGTGGGAAAGGCGGGAAGTCAGCGCGCAGGCGCGAGGGATGCTCCCAAAAGCTTTCTGATTGGATGCTGGGGAGCATTCCCGTGCAGGCTCCGTCGGTACCGACGTACCCATATGTGAAGACTAATTCCTGCTGTTCCCAGAGATCACCTGTTACAGGTAAGTAACTGTGCTTTACCTGTAATGAGGGTTCTCCATAGACAGTAGGAGAATGCAGCCACACTTCTTTCTTCTATCAGTCCCCCTTACTCAGCCTTGCTTGTCATTCTTCATTTTCTGAGCTATTGTTCCTGCTTTGAACTGACTGTTGCGGCTGAGGAGTGTCTAGACTTGTGGGAATCTCCGTGCATGCTTGCCTAAGTTAAAAACAAACAATAAAAACGCCACCCTTTCGGAGTTAAGGAAGAGCACTGCAAGCTGACTCTGTCCAAATTATGCCACCAACAAGTGCAGCTACATTTCACTACAGAGAACTGCTCACCCTCCCCCCTTTCCCCTGTTACAGGTAAGCAGCAGTGCTTTCTGGCCACTCCAGCCTCTTTACTGTAGCAGCAGAGCGCAGACAAACCAATGATACCAGGAGTCTTTTCAGAAGGTCCAAATCATTTATTTGTGCACAAGTCTCAAGCAAAGTCAGTTTCAAAATGGCTGAGCGATGATCTCCAGGAACAAGCAGGAATAAGTCCTCACATATGGGTACGTCGGTACCGACGGAGCCCGTGCGGGAAAGCTCCCCAGCTTCTTAGAATAGAAGCTTTTGGGACCTCCCACTGCACATGCGCACTGCCTTCCCGCCTTCCTGAACAGCTCTCCTCAGTTTCTCTTTTTCCGCGGAGCCAGCAGGTCGTGTTCCTGTCACCGCTGAAGAAATTGTTATTTTATTTGTTTCTTTAGACCGCGTACCTGCCTTCCCCATACCGATACCGGTATCGCCGGTCTTTTCTTTCTTTCTTTAAAAAATTATAATTCTTTTTTCTTATTTTTTAGCTTTTTGGTCACTTCAGAGAGGCCTCTCGGCCTACTCAATTTCTCCTCATGGAGAAGCCAGCCCCTGGATTTAAGAAGTGTACCAAATGTAATGCTGTTATTTCAGTCACAGACACCCATGACTGGTGTCTGAAATGTTTGGGGCCTGACCATTCCATACCGGACTGCCCATCTTGCTCCCACATGTCTAAACGTGGGCTGCAGAACCGGGCCAACAAATTCCATGTACTGTTTGCTTCAGAGAATACAGCATCACAGTCATCCAGGTCTTCTTCTCCGGATGGATCTCAGGTAACCAAACCTTCTGTGGGCAAGTCCTCAAAGAGCAAATCTCCTTCAAAGCATCGAGAGGCTCTTAGCTTAGAACTTGAGGACCCTGCCCCAGCCAAACAACCCCGGCGGGAAGTCCAACTTCCAAAAACGCCAATTCAGGGGTCTCAGGTTGATATCGATGCTACGGCCTCGACAGATCACCTGTTAGCCTGCTCTGGGGTACCGGGTCACTCCGGTACCGACATCCAGGCAGCTATGGCGTCCATGGGCGATACTGTACAGTCCATGCAGCAGGCCGTCATGGCTTTCATTAAAGCTGCAACGCCATCGGTTCCGCTTTCAGCGGTTCCGGGCCCGATACCGGTATCGTCCGCCATGCCGGTATCGAGGCCGTCCACCTCTAAACGCAAGTCGGTACCGTATGGGCTTTCGCTCCATACCGGTTCCATACCCGATACGCCCGATATCGATACCGATCGGTACGCGTATCGTGCGTTAGAGGAAAGCACCGATTCCTCTGAGGATTTTCACTCCTCTGATGATTCTGCTGAGTTTTCACTCAACTTACCTGAGGAGCCCTCTTCTCCTAAAAGGAGAATGTCCCCTCCAGAGGATTTGTCCTTCCAGGACTTTGTTTTAGATATGGCTACAGCCCTTTCTATTACCACATCCTCTGAAAAGGAACCCAGATCCAAAAAACTGGATATTTTGGGATACTCAAAGGCCCCTAAGGAGGCAGTTACCCTGCCTATCCATGAAATCCTTCAAGAACAACTGATGGATTTCTGGGAAAATCCTTTGACTTTGTCTCCTTATTCCCGTAGGTTGGACACCATGTATAGGGTCCCTCCTTCTCCTGGTTTCCAAAAGACTCAATTGCCCCACCACTCTATTGTGGTGAAGTCTGCAATGAAGAAGATTAGGAGTACCAAAAGGCACTCTTCCACCCCTCCAGGACGGGAATGTAAGACTTTGGACTCTTTTGGTAGGAAAATTTTCCAGGCTAGTATGCTTATAGCCAGGATTAATTCCTACAGTCTCTATATGGGCATGTTCCTGGAGGAACTTGCCAAAAAGGTGCGGCATTTTGCCCCCTTTATCCCTGAGGATAAAAAGCAGGGATTCCTTTCCCTAGTGAAACAACTCTTAGAGGTTTCTAAGTTCTCTAATAGGGCAGCATATGATTCCTTTGAGGGAGCCAGTAGGGCTTCGGGCATTGCTATTGCAGCCCGACGTCTTGCTTGGCTCCAGGCCTCTGATCTGGAACCTTGGGTTCTAGATGGCTTACGGAATCTGCCCTGTACAGGTGAGAACTTATTTGGGGAAGAGTGGCAAATCAAAGCCACCCAGATGGATGCTGAAAATGCCACCTTGGAAAGACTTTCAAAGTCCACTTCAATTCCTACTAAGAAAAAGTCTTTTAAAAGGCCTTACTATAAGAAGGCCAGAGTTGCTTCAAATACTGGCCAGCAGTCTTCTCAACCTCGCTATACTGCTAAGCGTCAGCAATCCAAACAAGCACGAGCTAAGCCTGCAGCAGCTACTGTAGCTCAGCAGGCTCCAACCCCTCAGGGGTTTTGACTTGCTCCTAGGGAACTTGCCACTTCTGGTTCTAACACAACCAGAACCTCTCACCATACCCGGAAGGTTGGTTCACTTTGCTCCCAGATGGGAACAAATCACAACAGAACAATGGACCCTCTCTATCATTCGAGAGGGTTACAAACTTCATTTCTCCAGCCTTCCTCCCCATCATATGGTGAGACCATTCAATTCTCCCCCATCTCTCCTAACCCTGTTGGGTCAAGAGGTTTCCTCTCTTCTTGCCCAAGGGGCCATAGAAGAGGTTCCTCTTCCTCAACAAGGGTCCGGTTTCTACTCCCCTTATTTTCTCATTCCAAAGAAGACAGGGGGCTTCAGACCAATCCTAGATCTGAGAGAATTGAACAAATTTCTCTTCAAGGAGAAATTCAAAATGCTGTCTCTCGGCATTCTCCTTCCTTACCTCCAGGGTCAGGACTGGCTTTGTTCTCTAGACCTACAGGATGCGTATACACATATACTCATCCATCCATCCCACAGAAAGTATCTTCGCTTTCTGTTTCAGGGAAAACATTTCCAATACAGAGTACTCCCCTTCGGTCTAGCCTCTGCTCCAAGAGTATTCACAAAATGCATGGCAGTCGTAGCCGCATTTCTAAGAGGCATGGGAATCTTTGTCTTCCCATATCTGGACGACTGGCTCATCCGAGCTCCAACTCAGTCACAGGCCCAGATTTCCCTGGACCACACAAGGAGCCTTTTGCAGTATCTGGGACTGGTAGTAAACCTTCCCAAGTCCCAACTCATCCCTACTCAATCTCTAGAATTCATAGGGGCCCAGTTGGACACCATCACTGCAAGGGCCTACCTTCCACATGTTCGAGGCCAGCGCCTCCTGAGTTTGGCCTCCCAAGCTCAGTCCAGCACTCACTTGACAGCCAGGGAAATGCTACGCCTACTGGGTCATATGGCCTCCACAGTGCATGTGGTGCCCTATGCTCGTCTTCATATGAGAGCAGCTCAATGGACCCTGGCCACTCAGTGGACTCAGGCGTCAGGAGCGCTCTCAGACCAAATACAAACCTCCGATCGTCTGTTTTGGTCCCTCCACTGGTGGACTTCCACCAAGAATCTGTTGTTGGGGGCTCCATTTCAACCATTGCTACCCCAAGCAACCCTCACAACAGATGCCTCCCAAACAGGGTGGGGAGCCCATCTGCAAACTCTCTCCACTCAGGGCACTTGGTCTCTACAGGAGACCACCCTTCATATCAATCTTCTGGAACTGCGAGCAATTTACCTTGCCCTCAAGGTCTTCCACTCCCTCCTAGCCAACCTCACTGTCCTAGTTCAGACGGACAATCAGGTGGCCATGTTTTACATAAACAAACAAGGAGGGACGGGCTCTCTGTCGCTTTGCAACGAAGCTCTAAGACTATGGGCCTTCGCCAGAGAGCATCAGATTCACCTGCTAGCAGTGTATCTCCCAGGAGTTCAAAACTCTCGGGCAGACAGGCTCAGTCGAGTTCTGCTGCCACACACGAATGGTCCCTACATTTGGACCAAATAAACCGAATCTTTCAGGAATGGGGGACCCCGGACATAGACCTCTTTGCAAGTCCGTGGAATGCCAAACTTCCCCGGTTCTGTTCCAGAACTCCGTGTCAGGGAGCTCAGGCTACGGACGCCTTTCTCCTGAATTGGAATCAGGCATTCCTATATGCCTTTCCACCCATTCCTTTGATTCCCAAGACTCTGTTCAAACTCCAGAGGGATCATGGAACTATGATCCTCATAGCTCCACGCTGGCCACGCCAAGTGTGGTTCCCTCTACTTCTACAGCTCTCCCAGGGATCCTACTTGGATCTGGGAGCTGCGCCAGACCTCCTGTCTCAGGAGGATGGGTCTTTGTGGCACCCAAACCCCAAATCCCTTTACCTCAGTGCTTGGTTACTGAAGGCTTAAGCCTTCAAGACTTTCATCTTTCCCAACCAGTGAAAGATATCCTTTCTGCCTCTAGGAAACCCTCTACCAGGCGTTCCTATGCTTTCAAATGGAAACGTTTTTCCATTTGGTGTGCTCAGCAGGGTCTTGACCCTCTGGCACTTCCTTTGAATTCTCTTCTTGATTATCTCCTGCATCTATCCAATGCAGGCCTCAAGACGAATTCGGTAAGAGTCCATTTAAGTGCTATTGCAGCATCCTTGAAACATATAAATGGACAACCTATCTCCTCTCATCCTCTTGTTGCAAGATTCATGAGAGGCCTGACTCTCACTAAACCTCCCATCAGACCACCCCCGGTCGCATGGGATTTGAATCTAGTGCTCGGTCAACTTATGAAGCCACCTTTTGAGCCAATGTTTTCCACCTCCTTGAAATTTCTTTCCTGGAAGGTCATCTTCCTCATTGCAGTCACTTCGGCTCGCCGCATCAGTGAGCTGCAGGCTTTAGTGGCTAATCCACCTTACACAAGATTTCATCATGATAAGGTGGTCCTTAGGACGAATCCCCACTTTATGCCTAAAGTGGTCTCGCCTTTTCATCTTAATCAAGAGGTATATCTACCTGTCTTTTTTCCAGCTCCTCATGCATCCAATGCAGAGAGGAACCTTCATACTCTGGATTGTAAAAGAGCTCTCGCTTTTTACCTTAATAGGACTCAGCCACATCGAAAGTCTTCTCAACTTTTTGTGGCCTTTGATCCTTCCCATTTGGGACTTCCAGTCTCCAAGCGTACACTTTCCAATTGGATTGCTCAGTGTATTTCTTTTGCTTACCAGAGCAAAAACATTTCTCTGGAAGGCCATGTCACTGCTCACAATGTGAGGGCCATGGCAACTTCTATGGCTCATCTGCACTCTGTTTCCATAGATCAGATCTGTCGAGCCGCTACCTGGGCCTCGGTTCATACCTTCACAGCCCATTACTGTTTGGACAAGGACTCCCGCCGGGATGCCTTGTTTGGCCAGGCTGTCCTCAAGCACCTGTTCCATTCCTAAACAACTCCTGCCCACCTTCCCAGAATGGATGCCTGAGATCCATACGAAGATGGCGAACCTTTACAGGGGATCCCATGCATCTAAGCTAGGGAGTCCCCATATGTGAGGACTTATTCCTGCTTGTTCCTGGAGATAGCACAGTTACTTACCTGTAACAGGTGATCTCTGGGAACAGCAGGAATTAGTCCTCACAACCCACCCACCTCCCCTAGGAGTTGTATCTTTTATCTATCTATCTTCCTGTCCTCTCTCTGTTGACTCAGCTATAAACTCGAAACTGAGGAGAGCTGTTCAGGAAGGCGGGAAGGCAGTGCGCATGTGCAGTGGGAGGTCCCAAAAGCTTCTATTCTAAGAAGCTGGGGAGCTTTCCCGCACGGGCTCCGTCGGTACCGACGTACCCATATGTGAGGACTAATTCCTGCTGTTCCCAGAGATCACCTGTTACAGGTAAGTAACTGTGCTTTCTCTAGCAATACAACAACTTTTATAGACTTTTGCTCCATTCTAGGTATAGGAAAACATTTCATTGGTCCCGGTAACCTCCCGTACCCCCCGTACCCCTTCTATTGGTCCCGGTACTGATATGATTATCCAATTATGTTCTTTGAGTGGGCTCAGCACCTGCTCACCCCCCTTCTAGTCCCAATTACAATGGTCAGTTCACCAACTTGTTACTTTCCTTCTTTCAAGGCCATTGAGCTAGTTTGTACGTGTAGGGAAGCAGGGCTCTGTAATTTCTCTGTCAGCAGTTTTAAACATATTTCTCTGTATTTTTCCATCTATTCTGCTTGTCTAAGCTAAATCAATGCTTTTACTGAGTTCTAATTCTTATAGCAGCATGTTGGGGGGTGTGTAATTCCTATGGGCCTCTTCACAGGCTTTATTTACAGGTCAAGCTAGTTAGGCCTGCTTGCTTTATGTCAGACACTGCGGATCACAGGCCCTCACCTGCCACATTCCCCCCTTTGATTAATCTCACCCTATTACTTAATAAGGTGTGAGAATTAAATCTCTTCAGAATAGTTATACTATGGTCAGAGGATTCTGACTATATGCAGGAGGTTTAGGTTGATATAAGGCCATAATCTTAGTTGCGGTCTTCCGCTCTACTGTACTTTCAATAGCACTATGAATAGAACGCATACAACATGGGATTATACATGGTAACATAAAATAACAGCAATAATTATTAGTACTAATATAAGGAAAGTTTTAAGTCCTCCCAGCCATGAGAAAAGGTTAGCAAACCAGTTAGGAAACTTTAGTGAGTGCCAAGTCTGTACTGGCACATAAGCATGTTTTTGCATATCCTCAGCAAATTCTTCAACTACTTGACCCTTATCATCTATTTTTAAACAACAATTGGTTAAATTCAGTTTACCACATACTCCTCCTTCAGCTGCTAACAAATAATCAAGTGCTAAGCGATTCTGATATATAGCAGTGCGCATTTGAGTACTTTGTCTAGCTAAAAGCGTAAGAGCTTGGCTAGTTTCATTGGTTATTATTTCAACTACTGCTTGTAATCGAATAATACGATTAATCATATAGACTGGGGTTCGATAGCCCCACATACCATCATCATTCCAGGTGGCAGGCCCATAATATTCAATGATTCTTTCTGGCGGCCAATCATCACCCTTCCACTTCTCCCACTTGCCTACTTGGAGGGGTGCTCTCTTCTGTCTCAGTGCTCTTTTGTGTCTGTGAGTAGAGTATACTGGGTATCCTAATTGTTCTCCATGTTCTGTGGGTAGGAGAAAGAAAGAAGGTCTGATGGTCCCTAAGACACATGCTCCTCCCCAATGTGGTGGGAGTCGGGCATACGCTCGGTTTCCACAGATCCAATACAGGCCAGGTGGGGCTTGCCAAGCATGGGTTTTGGCGAGATTTGTCCATAAATGAGAAAGCTCAGGAAATCTAGCTAATGGGTTAGGTGGTTCAGGTTCTTTAATTCCTGACCACCAAGACGTCTTTTTGGTAGTGTCATTATAGAACTTCTGGCTAAGACAGACCAGCTGTCCTACCTGTTGGGTAAACTGAGGTCCAGTTCTGGCATAGCAAAGACGTCCAACAATTGAGTGCGCTAACACCCATTCGCTAGTAGTCTTGTGTAATTCAGTCTGATTGTAAGTCAGAGAATAATTTAATTCTTGGGCCTCCCATGGCCACTGGTCACCCATCTGGGTTCCGCCACAGAAATAACAATTTGAGATTTTAAGACTAGATACTACCGCTCCAGCTAATTCTAAGAATAAATTCTGAGAAGGATGAGGGATCTCAAACTTATTTACATGCATGGCCTCATAGAAAGTGTTATGGATGTGATATTTAGATGACCTGTGGGCTTGGTTATTCAATCTTATATACACAATGGTTCCTGGATCTGATCCGGAACCTGCGATACGTAAACCAAACTTGTATCCTTGTTTCCATACATTAGGATTACGTATCCGTAATTGTAAAGGGTTACAGGCACTTTTCTTACATTTGTCATCTGATTTAGACTTAGTTAAAGTGGCCACTCGATTATCTATATCTTCGTCTACTATACCAGCATTCCATGTAGCATAAAAGACGCATTCCCAATTTGGGCAATAGTAATCTGCTGCTGTTGCAGTACTATATGAACTCTTCTTACCTGTACACTTTCCCCATCTTGTGGCACTTTCTGGGCACATATACTTATGATCATTGCGGTATGCTTTTTCCCAGGTACCACATTTAGAGCGACTATCTCTGTTTATAACATCACATGCATCAAAATTCAAAACAGCAGGTTTACTAGGATCTTTAAGTGGTTGTGTGGCATTGATTAAAGGTCCATCTGCATCATTCCATCGTATTTCCAACGTGTAATAGGATGGATTCTGATGCGGATTATAGCATACTCTAGATTTACCTTTAGTGCAAACATTTAATTCAGTGGTGTTATAAATACACAGAGTCACTTTACCAGTACAGGTATAGTAAGAATGGTAAATCAAAGTCTGAGTTACTTTCAGTCCAGTTCGAGTAGAAGTAATGCAAGCAGTGCATGGAGATAAGGCATGAGTCAGTTCAAAGTCTCCAAAACAGGCAACCAGGGCAAAGCAAAGATAAAGATACATGTTGATTGGAGTTCTTCTGAATCCTCAGCTTGAAAATCTTGATCACGACGTTCTTTTCTTCGTCCCGTTTGCTAATAAAGCAATTCAACAGGTGCTGAGTGTTGATTGAAGATCCTCAAGTTGTCCATCACACATTAACCAACTTAGCAATTTCAGTTGGCTTCTGAAGTATGGTCAATCAATGTAGCATCAAAGTAGTGTGTAAAATCACACACATGAGGTTCGTTGAAACAAACTCTTGCTGTATGGAAAACAGCAATCCTCTTCGAAAGACTTGGCTACTGCAAGGCACTGTGACAAAGTGTCTAAGCTGCTGGTTGCCGTCTCAGAGTAACTCGCAAAGGTGCATCAGGATGCTGTTCTGCTGTCCACTGCTCAGGTTCTGGATCAGCTGCGGGCTTGACTCTGCTGTGGTGGATCCAGGAATCGATCTCTGCTACCTTTACTGCAGTTGGGGTAGACAGGATGACAGTGTACGGTCCCTTCCAATGGGGTTCCAACGGTGTCTTCTTCCAATCTTTGATCCACACCGAGGTACCAGGCTGGTAGGGATGCAAGGGTTCCATCAAGTTGATAGGCAACTGGTCTTGGATCCACGCATGGAGAGTCTGCAGAACAAAACTAAGAGCTAGGAGTTCTTGCCTGGTTATTTCTGAACCAATTTGAGCTAGACTTCCTCTAATTCCCTGCACTATTGGTGGAGGTTTACCATACAGAACTTCAAAAGGGGAAAATCCTGTTGACTTTACAGGAGCTGAGCGTATTCTGAGTAAAGCTATTGGGACCACTTGGGGCCACTTCAGGCGTGTCTCCTGGCAAAGCTTAGACATTTGGGCTTTTAGGGTACGATTCATTCGCTCAACTTTCCCTGAACTCTGGGGTCTGTATGCAGTGTGAAGCTTCCATTGTATCTGCAAAGCTTTTGCTAACTGTTGAGTAATCTGAGAAACAAATGAGGGCCCATTGTCTGACCCTATTACTGCTGGAATTCCAAACCTAGGGACAATCTCTCTCAGTAAAACTTTGGTGACTTCTCGAGCTTTTTCAGTTCTGGTTGGGAAGGCTTCTACCCACCCAGAGAATGTACAAACTAATACTAATAGGTAGTGATATCCATTGGCTTTTGGCATATCAGTAAAATCAATTTGCAGGTGGTGCATGGGGGTTACACCTCCTGACTGAACTCGGGGTGGTGGTGTGGGACCTTGGCATTATTTTTGGTACAAATTAGACACTGGCGTGCCACTGAAGCTGATAGGGCTGCTAACATGGTAATGCAGAAATGTGGTCTGAGTGCTTTTTCCATAGCACTTTTCCCATAATGGGTGGCTTCGTGGAAGGCTTTGACAAAAGATGGACCTAACAATTCGGGAATTACTATTCGTCCTGGGGGTTGACTGCCCTCTGCTGGTGGCAGCTCAATCCACCCATCTTTCAGTACTCCATCTTCCTTGTTACAATAGTAATCTATTTCTTTGGTGGTATATCGTGGTGTCCATAAGTTCAAGGGTACTGGAAACAATGCTGCCTGCATCGGCATAGCTTGTGGTGTAATTTGTCCTGTCATAGCTGCTTGTCGTGTTGAGGCATCTGCAAACCTATTTCCTCGGGCAACTTCTCCTTTTCCTGCTTGATGTCCTCTGCAATGCATGACAGCTACACGAGTTGGGGCCCATACTGCATCAAGTAACATCAGTATCTCGGGGCCATACTTGACTGATTTTCCTCCGGACGTGATGAGTCCTCGTTCTTTATAGAGAGCTCCATGGGCATGTAGGGTAGTGAAGGCATATTTAGAGTCTGTATATACATTTAGCACCAGTTTCGCACCTAGCAGTAGTGCTCGAGTAAGTGCTATCAATTCTGCTTTTTGGGTTGATGTACCTGAGGCTAGAGCTGATGACTCAACAACTTCATGTTGAGTGACTACTGCATATCCGGCGCAGCGTCGTCCATTGATGATGAGACTGCTTCCATCTACGTAATAGACTTGGTCAGGATTGTCTATGGGCACATCTGTCAGGTCAGGTTGGCTGGAGAATACAGTGTCCATGACTTCTATACAATCATGTTCTGGGAGTTCTTCACTAACATGTATCTATGTAGCTGGATTCAAGGCATGGCTCACTTCTAGTTGTATCTGTGGGTTTTCACATAACATGCTCTGATATTTCAACATTCGGGAATTGGTGAGCCAATGATTTGCTTTCTGTTCCATAAGGACAAGGACTGCATGTGGCACAGTGACTCGTAGATTCTGTCCTAGTGTGAGCTTATCTGCTTCACTCACTAACAATGCTGTAGCTGCGACTGCTCTCAGGCAAGGTGGCCATCCTTTGCCAACAGTATCCAATTGTTTCGATAGGTATGCTACAGGTCGCTCCCAATTTCCCAATTTCTGAGTCAACATGCCTAAGGCATTTCCTTGTGCTTCATGTACAAACAAGTGGAAAGGCTTGTGAACATCTGGTAGTCCAAGGGCTGGTGATGACATCAATTCTTCCTTTAACGTCTTGAAGGCTATATCCTGCTCAGGTCCCCACTCCAGTGGCGACTTTTCTTCTCCTTTTGTGGCTTCATACAATGGTTTGGCAATTTGGGCAAAGTTGGGAATCCAGATTCGGCAATATCCTGCCGCTCCCAGAAAGGCTGACTTGCTTTCTGGTATTTGGGGTTGGAATTCTGCATACTGCTTCTTTTCTCTCTCTGCCTAATTTTCGGCTTCCTTGGGTTATACGGAAGCCCAAGTATTTTACTTCTTTTTGACATAGTTGTGCTTTTGCTCTGGAAACTTTGTATCCAGCTTCATCTAGTAACTGCAAGAGATCTTTAGTGGCTTGTATACATTCACTTTCTGATACAGCAGCTATCAGCAGATCGTCCACGTATTGGAGAAGCACTCTCTTCCCCGGGGCCACTGGATAGCTTGAAAGGTCTTGATTCAGTGCAGCACTAAAGATGGTAGGCGAATTCTTGAATCCTTGGGGTAATCGTGTCCAAGTAAGTTGGCCCCCTCTTCCAGAGATAGGGTCCTGCCATTCGAATGCAAACAATATCTGACTTACTGGGGCTAATCTTATGCAAAAGAATGCATCTTTTAAATCTAGTACAGTAAAGTGGGTAGCTTCAGCAGGTATCAGTCCTAGAAGAGTGTAAGGATTGGGTACAACTGGATGTATGGTCTCAACTGCTTCATTCACTCTTCTTAGATCTTGCACTGGGCGGTAGTCATCTATTCCAGGCTTTTTCACTGGCAGAAGTGGAGTGTTCCATGGGGATTGACATACTTTTAGTAGGCCATGTTCTAGTAGTCTTTGCAAGTGACGATGGATACCTTCAATTGCAGCTCTTGGGAGAGGGTACTGCTTGACATGTACTGGTGTAGCACTAGGCTTAAGGGTTACAATTACTGGAGCTATATGTTTGGCTAGGCCTGGAGGACTGCCTTCTGCCCATACTCCAGGTGGGGCATCAATACTTTTCAAAGTTTGTTCAAAATAGGTGTCTTGGACAGCATCATCACTGTAATATCTCCATTCTTCTTCTCGGGGAACTGTAAGCAGCATCATTCCTGCTGGTTTGGCTTGAGAATTTACTGTCATTTGCATTTCTCCTCTTTCAGTGAAGGATATTTGGGCTTGTAGTTTGGCTAACATATCTCATCCCAGTAGTGGCACTGGACATTCAGGCATGTAAAGGAATTGATGAGTTATTTGTTGTCCTCCTAGACTGCATATGCGATTCTGAAGAAAAGGTTTTGTAGCTTTGGCACCAGTTGCTCCTACAATGGTGACTGCTTTTGTAGAAAATGGGGCTATCTTCTTGTCTACTACTGAATGTTCTGCTCCAGTATCAACCATAAAGTTCATAACTTGGTCTCCTGTTTGTATTCCGACCATAGGCTCCTGGAGACCTAAAGCAAATTCGGAGCCCGGTCTGTCCTAATCCACGTCATCTTCATCATGGGCTGTCGTAGCCAATGCTTGTATGGCTTCTCCTCTTTCTCGCTGGTATTGCTCTCGATTGGCTCCTCCGCGGTTTCGGGGACGGCCTCGTCTTTCTTCTCTCCATTGATGATTGTTTTCGTCATCTTGCTGGGCGTCTTCGAGTTGCGGGCATGCATCTCTCCAATGTCCTTCCTCTCTGCAGTAGTCGCATTGGTTTACGCCTAGTTGGGGCCGGCTTCCACTTCGGCCCCGCCCCCTTCCTCTGCTCCGTCGACTAGGGATACCTCCCCTTTTCTGTTCAACTATGGCCGCAGCCAAAAAATCAGCTTGCTTCTTCATCTTTCGATCACATTCTCTCTGCCTTTCATTATCACGATTCACATACACTTTATGAGCGACTTCCAATAACTGAGTTGCATTCATGCCCGCGAACCCTTCTAATTTCTGTAATTTACGTCTAATGTCTGGTTGAGACTGATTTACAAAAGCAGAATTCACCATGCATAAACTTCCTGGTGCATCGGGATCATAGGGAGTATACATTCTATATGCTTCAGTTAATCTTTCATAAAACACTGCTGGGCTCTCATCTATGCCTTGGGTAACTTCAGTAACTTTGGAAAGATTCATAGCTTTCTGGCCCCCCCTTTTCAGGCCTTGTATAAAGCCTTGGCGAAAATGGGCTAGGGCTCTGGATCCTCTTTCTGTATTTGGATCCCATCGGGGGTCTTCATTCGGGAATTCTCTCTGGGCCGCTTCCCGATTATCTATTCTTTCCTCCCCCCTTTCTCCTGGAGCTACAGGGTTATCTGCCAGCCAGTCTATAGCTGCTTTTCTAATTCGTGTCCGCTCCTCTGTAGTAAATAAGGTGGACAAGAGCTGGCGGCAATCTGCCCATGTTGGTTGGTGGGTTTCCATAATAGTATTCACTAGTTCTGTAAGCTCTTGGGGTTTATTGGTATAGGAGGCATAATGTGTCCTCCAATTTAACAAATCAGTGGTAGAGAAGGGGACATACACATAATTTAGGGGTCCCGCCACCACCTCATTATCTTCATTTTTTACAGGTATTCCCGGGACTTGCCGTAAAGGCATCATCTTGGCAGTAGATGTCTTTTGGGATCTGAGAGATATTCTCGTAACTGTCTTGTCAGGGGTTATTTTCTTCTTCTCTACGTGCTTTACTTTAGATTTACTTTTCACTGGCGAGCTAACACTGGCAACCGCTTTTACACTGTCAGTATCACTCGGGGAATTTTCAGCTTCTTCCTTCTCTGTTTCGGTATCTGATTCTCCTTTTTCTGTCTCGGTAGAATCATCTTCTTCAATTAAAGGGAGCTCATCTACCTGCTCTTTGGGTGATGGCCCAGGGGTTGGATCCCGTTCCTGCTGTCTCCGGGGCTCTGGGGCAGGACGTGGGGCTACTCTCACTGGGCGCTGAGTTTGGGGCTATCGGGTAATCATTTCTGGGGAATCAGGATCTACCAGGATGGGTTTCTTCCTGGATTTCTCACCTTTCCCTTTCTTTCTAGGCTGTTCTATTTTCTGATTATAATCTGTCTTTGCTAACATTATTCTGCACTGTTCTTCATAACAGCGCTTCGCCCAAGGGGGCGGATCTTCACAAATACTTAACCAGGCATCTATATAGGGATACTGATCGGGATGCGCTATTCTCACTCTACGGTGCACTAACTGAATAATTCCTACATTAAAGGTTCCCTCTCGGGGCCAGGTAGGGTCTAGATCGGGCCACTCCCTAGTACACAAAATCTGTAAATGAGCTGCAGTCATTTTAATACCATAATCACCAGAATATCCTTCTTTAAAATGTGCGATCATACATTCTAATGGAGTGTTCCTAGTAGACCCCGCCCCTCCCATTTCGATGTGTGCGCGCAACAACAGACAGAAGGGAAAAGGAGGGCGGACCGTGGGTAAGGGGTCCTCACGGTCCTAGAAACATATAAGGAAAACAAATAAGACAAGACGACAATCGCTTCCCCCTTTTCGCGACCTGAACGCGGTCGCCCGGTCAGGAAATGCGCTAATCAGGGGTCCGCCTTCGCTTGGTCCGTGCTGCCAGACCTCTCATTCACACTTCATTCATACAATCATGCTAGCAACGTATCCCAGAATGCATTCATCTCTATCTATTCTGACTAGTCTTGTTCAATTTCCAAAATACAAGAAGACGGGGGTTTCGCCCTGCGAGTACTCATGCGGGGTTACTCGGCCCGTCTTTGAGAGGTGATCAAGCTCTCTTACCAATTTCCAAGTTCCAAGTTCAAATGACAGCACTGCTCTTTCTTATCTGTCTAGACATAACAAATCAAAACTTTACTCACCGGATCCGGTCCTCAAACTTCCCAAGCAGGCGCATGAGTTGGACCTCGGACTCCCCTCACTCGGGTTCGAGGTGTTGGCTCCAGCCGGGCTCGACACCCGCCGAGGTCCGACCAGCTCCCTCCGATACAAGGGACCAGCAGCGCCAGGGAGCAGCCCCCGTCGGAAAGGCGCGATCCCGGCAGGACCAAACCTGTAGAGGCGGAAAGTCATGGTATATTGCCCTATATACACTCTGATTCCACAACTTCCCGGCCAACGCACCAAGAATATGTAGCAGCAGAGCGCAGACAAACCAATGATAGCAGGAGTCTGTTCAGAAGGTCCAAATCATTTATTTGTGCACAAGTCTCAAGCAAAGTCAATTTCAAAATGGCTGAGCGATGTTCTCTAGTAATACAACAACTTTTATAGACTTTTGCTCCATTCTAGGTATAGGAAAACATTTCATTGGTCCCGGTAACCTCCCGTACCTCCCGTACCCCTTCTATTGGTCCCGGTACTGATATGATTATCCAATTATGTTCTTTGAGTGGGCTCAGCACCTGCTCACCCCCCTTCTAGTCCCAATTACAATGGTCAGTTCACCAACTTGTTACTTTCCTTCTTTCAAGGCCATTGAGCTAGTTTGTACGTGTAGGGAAGCAGGGCTCTGTAATTTCTCTGTCAGCAGTTTTAAACATATTTCTCTGTATTTTTCCATCTATTCTGCTTGTCTAAGCTAAATCAATGCTTTTACTGAGTTCTAATTCTTATAGCAGCATATTGGGGGAGGGGGGGGTGTAATTCCTATGGGCCTCTTCACAGGCTTCATTTACAGGTCAAGCTAGTTAGGCCTGCTTGCTTTATGTCAGACACTGCGGATCACAGGCCCTCACCTGCCACGATGCTGGGGAGCATTCCCGTGCAGGCTCCGTCGGTACCGACGTACCCATATGTGAAGACTAATTCCTGCTGTTCCCAGAGATCACCTGTTACAGGTAAGTAACTGTGCTTTACCTGTAATGAGGGTTCTCCATAGACAGTAGGAGAATGCAGCCACACTTCTTCTATCAGTCCCCCTTACTCAGCCTTGCTTGTCATTCTTCATTTTCTGAGCTATTGTTCCTGCTTTGAACTGACTGTTGCGGCTGAGGAGTGTCAAGACTTGTGGGAATCTCCGTGCATGCTTGCCTAAGTTAAAAACAAACAATAAAAACGCCACCCTTTCGGAGTTAAGGAAGAGCACTGCAAGCTGACTGTCCAAATGATGCCACCAACAAGTGCAGCTACATTTCACTACAGAGAACTGCTCACCCTCCCCCCTTTCCCCTGTTACAGGTAAGCAGCAGTGCTTTCTGGCCACTCCAGCCTCTTTACTATTAATACATAAATGATATGAATGTTTTTCTATGACATCATTCCCCTGCTCTGTGACATGCAGGCTAGAAACATATGTACATTGGAGAATCTCAGGTTAATACAAAATATCCAGATGATTTCTTCCCACAAAAAAATATGTGGTATGGTAGTCTGTAGCCTAACAATGACTTTCCTTGGATACTGGTTATGTTAAATATTTCTTTTGTGCCCCTCTCCCTTATAGTGGGCTGGTTTTATGTGTGGTAGGCTATGGCCTAGCATGGCCTGCTTCTATGAAAGGCCTGTAAGTTAGGCCTGGATCTTAACTCCCATTATAGCTAGAAAAGAACCAAAAAATCTGTGAGAAATGAGAAAACTGTTTTAAACTGTTTAATAAGAAGTTTTTATGAATTCATAAGTCTTTCATTATTCTCTTTTGTGTGAAAGAAAAGAAATGTTTCAATATATGCATTCCTGGAGCTAGGGATAACCTTGCAGTAGAGAAGTAACGAAATCAAGAACTGCACCATTGTTAGAGCAATCCTAAGGGAGGGGGCTGGTTGCTAGGCTCCGGAGGGATTTCTAATTGGACAGGTGCAGGGAATGTAAAACCAATGAGAAGTTTGCATGTATCGAGTTGGAACCAATAGACAGTTCTCATGTATCAAAGAGGTATAAATGGTTATGTCTCTATAGAAACTTTTGCTCAGTTCCTTTTGAAGCTTTGACTGACTGGGCCTGTGCACAATAAACTGGCTTGGACCCTGTCAATTGACTCCTGGATTTATTCATTGATTGCACTTTGCTACAGCATATTTATTACCTTATGACCTGTCTTATGATGGTGTTTTTTTTTTTTTTGTTCCTATGGTTTTTTTGTTCCTTCTCTTTTTTTCGCGAGTGTATTATGTATGCTTGGTGGTGGTTGTAAAATTTAGAAATATAAAATCAAAATAATAAAAAAAAAATCTGGCAGGTCCACACCTCAGGAACATGTAAAATTAGGCTTCCACTGAGCTTTTCCCTCCCACATACTGATCTCCCTTATCTGGCTTTTACCATATATATAAATAAATATTCTCCAGGACCAAGCAGGAAGTCAGTTTTCACTTATGGGTGTCATCGACGCCGATGAAGCCCCAGCGGAGCATTTCCCCAGCTTTCCATGAAAGCCTTTGGGAATGCTAGCACGCATGCGCAGTTCCCTTCCCGCCTAAAGGTGCCATCTTACCTCAGTCTCTTTTTTTTCCGTGAAGCCCATCGGACGTGTGTCCTTTTTTTCCTGGAAAAGAGAAGTTTTTTCTTGGCGTTATTTCGCTTTTTTCCTCGGATTTGACGTCGGTTCCCCTCCCGCCGGGTTCGGTACGCCGGTATCAAATCCCTTTTTTTCCTTTTTCGGTTTTTGCCCTTAGTGGCTAGGCGCTAGCGCCAAATCTATTTTCTTTTTCCCTGGAAGGCTGGTCCTTTGACCTCGCGGGGGACCCTTTTCTCCCCGATGGCTTCCAGCGGTTTTAAAAAGTGTGATCGGTGTAAGAAGATAATGTCTCTCACCGACATACACGACTGCTGCCTTCGGTGCCTTGGCCCGGATCACGATTCTAAAACGTGCGGGCCATGTGGAAAAAGTCTTCCATGGCCCTCTGAAGTCGTCAGCAACAAAGTGAAAGGCTTTTCTCGGACTTGGCCTCTGCCCGGGCCCGGACCTCGTCTGAGGCCTTGACATCTCGGGATTCCGATCCCGAGAGGTGTCAGAGCTCCTCGGACAGGGGGTCCCCCGACCGGGAACGTAAGAGGAAGAAGCAGCTCGCAAGGGTGGCGTCAGAGGAGGTCCCTGAGCCCTCGAGGGCCAGGTCTAAGACCCCCGTCCGTCGTCCCGGGCCCATGGACCAGGAGAAGCCAACTAAAGTTCCTCGCATGGAGCTGGAGTCTGCTGGACACGTAATTCCTGTTGTCCTCGTGGACTCACCTCCCTGAGTACCGACGTTGGGCCCGGCGCCGCCGGGGCCCGAGTCAGGGGCTGCTCCGTCACCCGAGCTGAGTCTCTAGTTGACAGCCTTGGAGAGCAGAATGTCTGCCTTCATGGATCAGCAGCGGGCACTGATGGCCAGCCTGTCTGGCGCATCTGCCCCGACCACCGGGACATCGACTTCGAAGTCGACCCCGGAGACCGAGCCGGTACTCGAGTCCCTTGTGGCTCGAAGTCATCCTCAGTCGAGGTCTCCCTCGACCTCCCGTTCGGGACTGAGGGTCTCGGCGTCGGGGCGGGTGCCGAGAGGCCCCGCGGGGTCGGACCTCGACTCGACATCGGACGAGTCTGCTTGGGTGACCGAAGACGAGGAGTCTCCTGACACCTTCAAGACTTGGTGTGTCCCTGCGGACTAACCAGAGTCTGAGCCCCGGAGTAGATCCCCTCCAGAGGATACTAGGTTCTCGGAGTTTGTCCGCGATATGGCCGCTGCCCTGGCTATCTCGGCTGACCCCGAGGAGGAGCCTCGAGCCAAAGAGCTCGAAGCTCTGCAGTAATACTCTCCTCCGAAGGAGGCCTTTACTGTCCCGGTTCCTCCGATGCTGGAACGGCTCCTCTTCCGGATGTGGGAGGCACCGGCCTCGGCGCCGGTTTTGAGCAAGCGAATCTATTCCATCTATCGACTCCGCAAGAGTCCTGGCTTCCAGAAACACAGCTACCACACCATTCCATGGTTGTGGAATCGGCCATGCATTGTCTGAAGAGCCAGAAGATGCACTCTGCGGTGCCTCCTGGAAGGGAGGCCCGAAGCCTTGATGGCGTTGGTAGAAAGTGCTTTCAGGGCTCGATGTTTGCTTGCCGTGTCCAGACTTACCAGCTGTACATGGGCATGTATTTACGAGACCTGGCCAAGGAGTTGGCCGGATTCTCTGCTGGTCTCTCCGGGGAACCCTTGCAGAGTTTTAAGTCCTTGTCTTTGAGGATCCGGGAATGCTCTAAGTTCATGTCCCGCGCTGCCTACGATGGCTTCGAGGCTTCGGCCCGAGTAGCGGCAGCCGGCATCGCGGCCCGACGCCAGGCATGGCTGCAGTCATCGGACCTCGAGCCATGGGTTCAGGACAAGTTGGTCGATGTCCCTTGCCGAGGTGAAAACCTTTTTGGCAAGCCTGTGGCCGAGAAGGCCGCTCAGCTCGAGATGGAGCACCTCACGAGGACGAGGCTGTCGAGAAAGACCTCTGCCCCTTCTCATAAGAAGAAGGGCTCGGGTAAAAAGTCCTTTTACCCGAGGAAGGGCACTGCCTACAAACAGTACCCACAATATTCGGCTGCCCAAACTGCCCCCCAGGGTCAGCAAGCCAAGGGCCAGGGTAATGGGCCCCATAGGCAGAGGACCCCCAAGCCTGCAGCCCCTGCTCCCACTCAGTAGGGTGGAGGGTTTTGACTCCTTGAGCAGAGCCATACCTCCCTTGCAGACCCAGCCCTGCACAGGAGGCCGCCTAGCCTTGTTCGCCCACAAGTGGCCCTTGATAACCCAGGACAGTTGGGTGCTGGACATAGTCCATCAAGGCTATGCCCTGCACTTTCACCAACTGCCTCCGCCACACTTCCCAGGGGAACCTTTCCGGCCTCCCCTGCATACAGCCCTTCTCCTCCAGGAGATAAAGGTCTGTTGCTGGACAAGGCGGTGGAGCCTGTGCCTCCCCACTTCCAAGGTCACGGGTTTTACTACAGGTATTTCCTGGTGCCAAAAAGAACCGGTGGTCTTAGACCCATTTTGGATCTCGGAAACCTGAACAAGTTTCTAGTGAAAGAGAAGTTCAAGATGCTTACTCTTGGGACACTTCTGCCCTACCTCCAGCAGGGAGATTGGCGTTGCTCTTTAGATCTAAAGGATGCTTACACTCACATCCTTATTCATCCAGACCACAGAAAGTACCTCAGGTTCATTGTGGGAGGAAACCATTATCCATTGTGGGAGGAAACCATTAGCCTTTTGTACTGACCTCCGCTCCCAGGGTGTTTACCAAGTGCCTGGCAGTGGTGGCAGCCTACCTGAGAAATCAGGGCATCTTTGTGTTTCCTTACCTAGACTGGCTCATCAGAGGCCAGACTTCCCTAGAAGTTCAACAGGCCACCACCAGGACCATAGAACTGCTCCAAAAGGTGGGCTTTGTCATCAACTTTGCAAAGTCCACTTTTCTCCCCTCCCAGAACTTGTAGTTCATAGGAGCAAGGTTGGATTCTCAGCTGGCAAGAGCATTCTTACCGGTGGACCGAGCACAAAGGCTCATGGACCTCGCCAGCAAGTTTCTGCACAGGTCCCTGGTCTCCGCCAGACTCTGTCTCAGACTTCTGGGCCACATGGCGTCGACAGTACAGGTGACCCCCAATGCCAGGCTCAATATGAGACCTGCCCAGTGGTGCCTTCGGACTCAATGGTCACAAGCCTCAGGCAGGCTCAGAGACAGGATCAGTGTGTCCCACCGTTTCCTGGCATCCCTCAACTGGTGGTTACACCCCCCCAATCTGCTGGTGGGGGTGCCCTTTCAGATCCCACCTCATACAGTGGTACTGACCACCGATGCCTCTCTGCAGGGTTGGGGAGCACACTGCCTAGACAAGTGCACCCAGGGCCTGTGGTCTCATTGGGAGGTGTCCCAGCAGATCAATCTACTGGAACTCAGAGCTATCCGCTTGGCCCTCAAGGCCTTTACTGCTTCCCTGACACAACAGTCTGTCTTGATCCAGACAGACAACCAGGTAGCCATGTTCTATGTGAACAAACAGGGCGGAACTGGTTCCCAGCTCCTTTGCCAGGAGGCCCAGGACCTCTGTTCCTTTGCCCTGAAACACAACATGCTCCTCAAAGCAGTCTATCTTCCAGGCCAGGAGAATTCCCTGGCCGACAGATTGAGCAGGATTCTGCAACCACACGAGTAGCAGCTACATCCTTTAGTGGTTCAAAAGATTTTCTTGAAATGGGGGCTTCCCTCCATAGACCTGTTTGCCAGTCCACTGAACAACCAGCTGCCAAGGTTCTGCTCCAGGCAACTGCATCCTCTGAGAGTAGCAGCAGATGCTTTTCTGATTCCCTGGACTCAGGGCCTACTCTATGCGTTTCCTCCCACCCCTCTGGTGGCCCGAACACTGTTCAAGATTCTCCGAGACAGGGCTTCAGTCCTCCTGGTAGCTCCCAGGTGGCCAAGGCAGCCTTGGTTCCCCCTCCTGTTTCAACTGGCAGTGGATCTGCCTCTGCCTCTGGGATTGCAACCTGACCACCTCTCTCAGAATCAGGGCTCCTTGCTGCATCCCAATCTCAAAGCTCTCAATCTGATGGCATGGAGGCTGCAAGGGTAGTGTTGGCTCCCTGGGGCCTGCCTCCCGAGGCTGAGGAAGTTCTCCTAGCCTTCAGGAAACAATCCACTAGGAAGACCTATGCTCTCAAGTGGAAAAGGTTCTCTGTGTGGTGTCAGCTACGTGCTGAGGATCCTTTCTCCTGTACTGTGTCAGTAGTGCTTCAGTACCTGCTGCACTTGTCCAATCAGAGTCTCAGGTTCAACTCTGTACGGGTCCACCTCTCTGCTTTAGCAGCTCACCACTCCCTAGTTGAGGGCCATTCCTTATCTGTACTCCCTTTGGTGTCTAGGTTTCTCAGAGGCTTGCTTCTGCTCAAACCTCCCATACGTCGTCCTGCTCCTGAGTGGGAGCTTAATGTGGTCTTGCAGCAGCTGACTCGTCCACATTTTGAGCCTATGGCTACTTGCCCTCTACGCTTCCTTTCCTGGAAGACTCTCTTTCTGATAGCCCTTACTTCGGCTAGGAGAGTGAGTGAGCTTCAGGCCTTGGTCTGTGATAGGCCTTACACCAGGTTCTATAAAAACAGGGTGGTCCTCAGGACTCACCCTAAGTTCCTTCCTAAGGTTGTCTCCTCTTTCCACCTCAACCAGGAGGTGGTTCTTCCTACTTTCTTCCTTAGGCCTCATGCAAGTCAGGCTGAAACAGTTCTCCATACCTTGGACTGTAGGAGGGCCTTATCCTTCTACCTTGAACGTACGCAAGGTCACAGGAAGGCTTCTCAGCTCTTCCTTTCTTTTGACCCCAATAACTTGGGGAGGCCTATGCCCAAGCGTACCTTGTCCATCTGGGTGGCTGACTGTATCACCTGGGTTTACAAGGCAGCTGACCTTCCTTTGCAGGGTAGGGTCACGGCCCACCGTGTGAGGGCAATGGCTGCATCAGTGGCTCATCTCCGCTCTGTTCCATTGCAAGACATCTGCAGGGCTGCAACTTGGTCTTCAAGCCAGACTTTTGCAGCCCACTACTGTCTGGAGAGGGAGTCCCGTAGGGACAGTGCTTTTGGCCAAGCAGTACTCCGGAATCTCTTTTAGGTCTAGGCAACTCCTGCCCTCCTGCCCTCTGGTTGGGCTACCTGTACAGGGTGTGTCCTTGCAAAGCCTTTACTGTGTTGCTGAGACTAGAGGGAGTTCTCTTGTTCAGCCTGGGTTCCTGGTAGCCCAGAGCTTGGGAGTCACCCATAAGTGAGGACTGACTTCCTGCTTGGTCCTGGAGAAAGAGTAGTTACTCACCTGTAACAGTTGTTCTCCAGGAGCAGCAGGAATCAGTCCTCACTACCTTCCCTCCTCCCCTTGGAGTTGCAGTTGTACATAGTTTAATTTTTACATTTTTGTGTGCTGTTCTTAGCTATGTCATTTGACTGAGGTAAGATGGTACCTTTAGGCGGGAAGGGAACCGAGCATGCGTGCCTGCATTCCCAAAGGCTTTCATGGAAAGCTGGGGAAATGCTCCGCTGGGGCTTCATCGGCGTTGATGACACCCATAAGTGAGGACTTATTCCTGCTGCTCCTGGAGAACACCTGTTACAGGTGAGTAACTACTCTATTTGACCATTTGCTTGCCCTATAAACATTCCCAGTGGTAACTGGCATACATGTGGATAACACACATTATGAACATCCATATCTCTGTGGCCACCATGATAAGCAGGGAAAGACAAAGTGTTCTGTATGAACTAAGTTGTTAATTGTGTTGCATGCTCTCCCTTTTGTGTTTTCAGCAAACTTGCCTCCAACACTAGCCAAGTCGCAAGTGAGCAGTGTGAGGAAGAATCTGAAGCTGCACCTATTGAGTGTGCTGAAGCACCCATCTTCTGTAGAGTTTCATACCCAGATTACTACGCTTCTGCTGGATCTGGGCACACAACAGCAGGAGATTGCACGAAATATGCCCAACTTGAAGGAGCCACGCAAGCGTCCACGGGACGAGACCGAGCAGGGACTGAAGAAGATTAAGATGGGTAAGAGAAACTTGCTGGATAGGAAGTGCAGGTCTGGCAAGTGGGCAGTGCTAAACTAGTTAATGAGAGAGTAAAAGAACAGGGCAGTTTAGTGCAAATTATTTACTGTGAAGATAGCTGCTGGAGGTGTTTTTTTCTTTGATAATACAGGGCAGTGCTACACAAGTTGATGCCCTGCTTTAAGTGCCAGTGCTGACATTGAAGAGTAGTATTAGGGGAGTGCACTGCCTTCTTATTCCTACTTATAAACCCATCAGATCTGCCATATTGGGTTAGACTAAAAGTCCATCAAGCCCAGTATCCTGTTTCCGGCAATGACCAGTTCAGATCACAGGTACTTGGTAGGATCCCAAAAGGTAGACAGATTCCCTTATCCCAGGGGTACGCAGTGGATTTACCCAAGTCCACCTTCATAATGGTTTATAGGCTTTTCCTCTAAGAGCTTGTCCAAACCCCAGCTACACTAATAGCTTTTACTACATCATCTCCAGGAACAAGCAGGAATGAGTCTTCACATATGGGTACGTCGGTACCGATGGAGTCCGTGCGGGAACGCTCCCCAGCGTCCAATCAGAATGCTTTTGGGAGCATCCCACCACGCCTGCGTGCTGCCTTCCTGCCTTTCCCAACTGCCTCTCCTCAGTTTTCGTTTTTCTGCGGAGCCGGCAGGACGTACTCCTGTCACCGCAGAAAATTCTTATTTTATTTTTTTTATTTTCTTGTGGTCGCGTCTGCCTTCCCCGACGCCACCGGTACCGCCAGTGTTTCTTTCTTATTTTTTCTTACAAAATTTCCTTTCTGAGGAATATTTTTTCCCTGTTAGTGCCTGACGGTTTTTCGGCCTGCTAGGCCTACTCACTCTCCTTCATGGAAATACCAGCCACTAACCCTAAGAAATGTTTAAACTGTGGCGGTACCAAATTAATTGTAGACACTCATAATTGGTGTCTACCCTGTTTGGGTCCTGACCACCATCCGCTGGAGTGTTCCTTCTGCAGCGGTATATCCAGAAGAAGTCTTCAGCATCGAGCATGTCTCGATACGCGGTCCCCATTAAACTTCACTGTACCAGCCAACGCTGCTTCTTCACAGGATCAGGTAACCCAAAAACAATCTGTTAAGACTAGCCAGGCCTCGAGTGGTAGATCTCATGCTCAGCATAGAGATGCCTCTGCCGTTGCCCTCGAACACCTTGGTATTAAAACCCCGGTGGGAGTCTTCGGCCTCCAAGCCATTTATGGGGTTTCAGGTTGTTTCTGGGGTTCTCACCTCTACGAACATACCTGAGCCATGCTCGGTGGCGGCATCCGCTTGGGGCGGTACCGATACCCCGGCATCGGCAATGGTGTTGGATGAAACATTCCTCACCAAAGATCGCAGTCTAGCGCTCTCAGTTCCTTCGGGGTCGACTGAGCTGCTGCTGACAGATCTTCCAGTATCGGTATCAATCCCGGTACCGGTACTGGTATCGACGTCGGTACCCTTCAGATATTTATTTTTATTTATTACATTCTCTTATATACCGCGCTATTCTGCATCAGTGCGGTTTACATTGAACAAACTGAAATTACATTGAACAGGGCATTATAACTTGGAGATAACTATTTTACAGGGAACATGGGCTATGGAGGGTTAAATGGCTTGCCCAAGACCACAAGGAGCACCTGTGGGACTAGAAACCCCAGTCCTTCCGGCCCAAGGTTGCTGTCCTCTAGTGGGATTTGAACTCCCGACCTTCCGGCCTGAAGTACCTTGCCCCAACCACTAGGCCACTCCTCCACTCCATGCATCGATAGACTCACTTCCTTTGATGCTGAGTCTGGAATCGATCTCTAGTCTGGATGACTGGGTACCGACTCATCTCGGTACCGACTTCAAACGGTACCGAAGACATTCTACCAATGATCAAGGTCTGCCACATTCGGTTACTTCGGTACCGATAGTGCTATCACAGACTGATCTTCATGTATCGGTATCAATGACGGTACCGGTCTCGGTACCGGTATCGACATCAACATCGGAGTCGGTACCTCCCATGCTCGTTTCAACCGGCTCGCTTCCTTCCATACCAAGCATGGACGATTTGCTACCGACGGGTTGCAGTACTGGCTTCCAGCGGTACCGACAACTATCCTTCAATGACAATCCGATGCTCCACCCCTTCAGATCGTCTATTCTAGAGAATCTGAATGAACCGGTAGGTGCTAGAGCTGATTCTTCAACAGATCTAGTTCTTCCTCCTCTTTCTAGAGGACTCCCCTCTGGGGAGATTTCTTTTCAAGCATTCCTGCTTGTTCTCCAGGACCAAGCAGGAAGTCAGTCCTTACATATGGGTGTCATTGGCGCCGATGAAGCCCCAGCAGAGCATTTCCCTAGCTTTCCATGAAAGCCTTTGGGAATGCAGGCACGCATGCGCAGTTCCCTTCCCGCCTAAAGGTGCCATCTTACCTCATTCTCTTTTTTTCCGAGAAGCCCACCGGACGTGTGTCCTGTCCTCCCGGTTAAAAGTAGATTTTTTTTGGCGATTATCGCTATTTTTTCTCCCGGTTCAACGCCGGTTCCCCTCCCGCCGAGTTCGGTATGCCGGTATCGAGCCCGATTCTTCTTTTTCGGTTTTTGCCCTTCGTGGCTGGCGTTTGCGCCCTTTTTCCATTTTTCCCTGGAAGGCCGGTCCTTTGACCTCGCGGGGACTCTTTTATCCCCGATGGCTTCCAGTGGTTTTATTTCAAATCATTTTTATTAGTATTTAGCACACAAGAAAGTAGACCAACAATGGGAAGGACATAACCCCAAACAAGGGCTCTTCCCCTTTTAACATAGGCAAGGAACGATGAGCGAAAACAACTGAAATACCATACAGAGGGACCTACAACCTAGACATCATTAAGAAATACAAAGAGATGAGAGTACAAGCCACAGAAATAAAGCAGGAACAGAGGCAATGGGGCCTAGGCCCTAGAATATCCCTAGGCTAGAACAGGCCTCAGGGGAAGCACTTCACCAAGAAAATCCCTTTTACACAGTGCTAAATCAAACCCAACCCAACCCCCCCCCACCCCCCCCCCCCATCTGTCACAAGCATTCAATATACCCAACAGTAGGAACAGCAATGGCATTGGTGGGAAACTACAACGGTGGGACTACAGCAAAGAGCATGTAAGAGAGACATTAGACATTAGGTAGAAAGAGAGCATCATATAGCAGAAGTCATATAGCAGAGGGAACATAACCCCCCGCCACAACACAAACCACAACCGCACACCTTCAGGGCAGGCTATTGCGGGAAACACGGGCACCCAGGTAGATCATTGTGGCTTAAACCTCTCCAAAGGAGCAAGAAGCCCCCATTAAACATTTAACATACCCCCCCCCGCTCCCTGGGGGACAAATGAGAGATGATGGGGGACCATATTTCCAAAAACCCCTCCCAGCTTTTACCCCCTCTTTGTTGCGCGGTCAGCTTTTCCATACACATCAGATCAATTATAAGAGTTCTCCCAAAACGCCAGGCACGGAGGGGAGGTAGACACCCATTGCGTCAACAGGATCTTTTTTACCAACAAAAAACCACGCTCAAGCAGCGTTCTGTGCCAAAGAGGGAAACGTTCAAAACCCAAATCCCAATTATGAAATAGACAGACCTCTCTCTGCATGGCACACCCTAACCCCGTCCACCCTCGCAACTTAGCACAAACCTGTATCCATACCTCGCGCACCCTTGGGCAGCCCCAAAACTTATGTGTAAGGGTGCCCACTCCTCTTCCACACCACGCACAAGTGGCAGACAACTGTAAACCAACCTGACCTGCCCATTTATCATTAGTATAGGCACGCCACAAGAATTTGTACTGCATCTCCTGCAAATAGACCCACACCGGTTCCTTCGATATCCTCTCAAAGGCCGTCTGTAAGATCTCCACCGTCATTTCCTCCACTCCATCTCTTCGCCAGCGACACACAAGGTCAGTAAGAAACATATTTCCTCCCGGCGGCCGAAGCACCCGCCTAGACATCTCTTCCCCCGGGAGGTGCTCCTCCACCTTCCCCAGAATCACTCGGGGGGACCCGGAGGCTAACCAAGCCCCCTCCCGCGCAGTAACTGCAGCCAAATAGTATCGGACTTGCAAGTATCCATAAAAATCATGCTGACGAATATGGTATCGACGCTGCACCTGCTGAAAACTATCCAGTACTCCGTCCGCACTGGAATAGAAGTCTCCTAGACAAACGAGCCCTCTTCCAGCCCAATCACAGAATATATTCCGCTGTGAAAACCCAAGGTCAAAATCAGGATTACCCACCAAAGGCAGGGGTGACTTACGCCAGTCCCAACCAAATCTCTGGCAGAGCACTTTCCAAGCGGCGCGCAAGGCCCCCAAGTAACTCCCGCCCACTCCAGCCTTTATCGCCGGGGACAATTGACCTGCATGCAGGATATATAAACTGTGGTACGGTGCTGTCGCTTCTGCCGGACCGGGGCGCACCCCCCATCCCCCTCCACCAGGGCCCTAATATGTCGGGCTAGATACCGCAGATTATAATTGCGTAGCGAAGGCATCTCCAAATCCCCCTCCGCTCGCCTACTTAGTAAAGCCCTCAGGGGTATCTGAGCTCTACGGCCTCCCCAGAGAAACCCATGTAGACAACCTTCTAAGCGCTTCCAATCTTTGTCTAGGATCCATAAAGGCAACATACGCAACACGTATAACCATCTAGGAAACTCCACCATAACAAACAGCGCAATCCGTCCCTTCAAGGACAGAGGCAGACTGCGCCAGCCTGACAAAGCTTTAATACTTCTAGCTATCAGCCCAGGTACATTAGCACGGTAAAGATGCTCAGGCCGAGCAGGTAGCTGTATCCCCAAATATTTAATCTCCCCCTCCGCCCACACCAACGGAAATGCCCCTTCCCACCCAGGCCGCACCTTACCCCCCCCAGGCCGCACCTTACCCCCAACATCCAAAACTACCGACTTCGTGGTGTTAACTTTTAACCCCGAAAATCCCCCATATTCCTGTATCAACCGAAGTGCACGCTCTAAAGACATGGGTAACTTCGTAAGACAAAGTAACATGTCATCGGCAAAAGCGCTAACTTTTAGATCTTCCCTTCCCATTCGTATACCAGCAATTTCAGGATCATGTTGCAGGGCCCGCAATAGCGGTTCCAAGGCAAGCACAAAAAGCAATGGGGACAAAGGGCAACCTTGTCGAGTGCCTCTTTCCAGCACAAAAGGGTCCGAGAAGACACCATTAGAGCCCACTCGAGCCACAGGCAGGGCATATAACTCATGAACCCATTGCACAAAACTCCCTTGCAATCCAAAGGCAGACAAAACATCCCACATATAGACCCAGGCCACCCGGTCAAACGCTTTCTCAGCGTCCAGGCTAACAAGAAGTAGCGCCTCATCTCTCTGCAAACAATGTTCCATACCCAAGAGCAGTTTAGCAATATTCCGGGTCGCCTCCCTCCCTTGCACGAATCCTACCTGATGAGCGTCCACAAGCGACGGCAACAAAGGAGCAAGTCGGGCCGCCAAAACTGAGGCCAGAAGTTTCAAATCACAGTTAATAAGGGATATCAGTCGATAAGAAGCTGGATCCGTCAAGTCCTTCCCAGGTTTTGGAATTATGGTGATGTCCGCACGCCGCATATCCCGCGGAAAGATTCCCTCGGCATGTGCCGCCTCAAACATCACCACCATAGAGGGGGCAAGGCGAGCAGTCAGTATCTTATAATATTCCATGCTGAACCCATCCGGGCCAGGAGCCTTATGAGACGTTCCCCGTTTGATGCCACCTAGCAGCTCCTGTACCGACAACGGCGCATTCAGCCTTGCCAACTCTTCATCCGAGACCCTGGGGAGAGCCAACCTACGCAGGAAAGCCACCCCCTGCTCATAATCCCTCACCTCCTCACTGTACAGCTGCTTGTAAAAGCCTCGGAAAATCTGCGCAATTGACGCAGGCTGATGCTGTAATGTGCCTGCCTCGTCTGAGCACAGGAATAAACCGAGTACCTCTAGGATCTCGTACAAGTTTGGCCAATAACTTCCCTGACCTATTACCAAAGCGATGAAACCGATGTTTATAATATTGCATCGAGAATGTAGCTTTCTTCTGCAGCAAGGCATTGAGCGCTGCCTGCAAGCGGGTGTAGTCACTTTGGAGAACACCCCCTCTGCCCCTACCCAACTGGCGCTGCACCTTGCGAAGATAGCGCTCCAATACCAAAATACTACGATCTAAATGTTTACGACGCATAATCGTGTACGAGATAATTGCTCCCCGCATTACCGCCTCACTAGCCTCCCAAAATAAAAGCGGGGAACAATGCGGAGTATCATTAAATAAGACATACTCATCCCACTGCCTGCAAGATAGCTTCTAAAGGCTTCATCTTCCCACAAATTACTGGGAACCTCCACCCTCCCCTCGTCGGCCCCTTACACTCCCAAGTAATCCAGACCATCCCATGATCCGATATCGCTATGGGTTCTATTTCCGCCTGCATCACCTGAGAAATATTCCCTTCACTAACAAGAATGTAGTCTATGCGTGACCAGGTAAGATGCGCTCTTGATTGGTGTGTATATTCCCGAACCCCGGGGTGTAGAATTCGCCAAACATCCACTAGGTCCCCCATCCGACAAAGGTACCCTATCCCCCTCCAGGTCCAAGCCCCCTCCCCCCTGTGATGAGATTTGTCCAAACCCGAGTCATGTGGACAATTAAAATCTCCAGCCACAATGATCTTAGCCCTCCCAGCATGTTTTAACAACCCCACCAGCTTAGAAAAAAAGGCATGGTCATAGACATTAGGTGCATAAACATTCAGTAACCACATTGGTTCATTATACAATTTACCCTGTAACAAAATATATCGTCCATTTGGGTCTGTTTGCACTGTATGGACTTCAAAATGGACCCCCCCCGCTTCACTAACACCACCACCCCAGCTTTCTTCGTACCTGACTCGGCCCCATAAGACACCTTCACCCAGTCCCGGGCCAGTTTCCTATGCTCAATGGCGCTCAAATGGGTCTCCTGTAACAATGCGATGTGTGCTCCCTTTCTTTTCTGCCCCTGCAATACCTTAGTGCGCTTAACCGGAGAGCCTATGCCCCCCACATTCCAAGAAATTATCTTAACCTCTGGCATCCCTCCAGGTTAAAGAATACCAATAGGCAATATAGCCAAACAACCACCCAGAGACGCCCAGCCTCATCTCCAGGCTCCCAGCCCATCCCATCCCACCCCCTGTTCCAAAACTTCCAAAGTTGGCTGACACCCCTCCCACCAACAGAACGTCAAAAAATGGTGCTGTTCCCACCTACTTCCCCCCCGAATCCCTCCCCCACCCCACCCCACCCACCCTTCCCCCCTCCCCCCATCCCTCCCCTCCCCCTTGCCACTAATCCCCCTACCCTTCCCCCTCTCGATTTGAGAGCCTCTGTCATACTCCCCCAATGGGAAAGATCACATTCCACACGTCCGGGCCGTTCCCCCCCCAGCACTGCCAAAGAAGTAAGGGAGGAGAGAGAAGAAAATAAAGTGGGAGAAGGCCAGACTCATATGACCCCCTCACTTGGAGCCACAAACCATAAAACCATAGAAAATGTTCCTTTGGACAATAATCCACGCAACAGTTAGCAGTCCAGCCGCTCGGGCAAGGGGCAGCATCGCCTCAACCGCACCAGACACCGCTCACCAGTCTGGGTGATACTGGCATTGCCCATGCCCTACAGCACGTGTAGATCTTAAGTCCCATGTCAAGTGTTAGGACTTCCTTTGTTCGCTCCTTGGCCTGTGAGCAGCGTTCCAACAAATTGCTTCACAGCTCGGGAGTGTTCAAACACGTGCGTCTTCCCATCATGAAAATTTTTTAGCACAGCTGGGTAAATGAGCGCGAACCGAATTCCCACTCCCGCCAACTCACTGCAAAGGGGGGCGAACACCTTCCGCCGTGCCGCCAATGCGGCCGAATAATCCTGAAACAGTAGGACCGAATGGTTATCCAATTTCAGTGAGCGCCGCTTTCGGTAGGCCTGAAGCAGCGCTATTTTATGTTCAAAATTTAGCAGCCTGGCCAGCACCGGCCGCGGTCGCTCATTGGGACCCCTCTTCGGGCCCAAACGGTGTGCCCTCTCCACTGTTATGTGTCCTTTCAGTTCCTCCAGGCCCAGCTCCTGTGGCAGCCAGGTCTCAAACAGGCCAGCAAGCTGTTGGTCAGACCAGGCCTCAGGCACACCCACCAGTCGTAAATTGTTCCGGCGGGACCTGTTCTCTAAGTCGTCCACTTTAAGGAGCAGCGTTTCAATCTCCTTCTGATGCCGCTTAGCATCGGCGTCCCGCTGCACCTCACTCTCCTCCAACACTGTGATGCGCTGTTCCACCTCCTCCACTCTCCGAGTGACTTCAGCATACGTCTCCGCCATTTCCTCCAACCTCTGCAGCACGGAGTCAAACTTAGGCTCCAAAAGCTTAGCCACCTCATGAGCCAGTTCCTCCGCCCCTGATTCTCCATTGCCAGAGCCCGGAGAGTCCGGGCTTTTGCCGGGACGCAGAGCCGCCGCCATTTTGGACTCGCGGGACCCATGCGGCTTCTCCTTCTTTGCCGCCGCACGCATGCCTATGCCACCACTTTCGTCGCTTTAGGCACTCAAGGGTATCCGCACCGCTCAGCCTTCTCTCCCCACGTATACACACCAAGATTAATGCAGTTTTCCTGCGGTTTCCCTGCCGATCTAGAGCAACGGCCCGGGAGCGCGATGAGGACACGTCCTCACTCGCTCATGTGCTCACGTGATCCCCTCCAGTGGTTTTAAAAAGTGTGATGGGTGTAAGAAATTAATGTCTCTCACCGACACACACGACTGCTGCTTTCGGTGCCTCGGCCCTGATCACGACCCTAAGTCGTGCGGGCCATGTGGGAAGATGCCTTCCAAGGCCCTCCGAAGTCGCCAGCAGCAAAAAGAAAGGCTTTTCTCAGACTCAGCCTCTGGCCGGGCCCGGACCTCGTCTGAGGCCTCGACATCTCGGGATTCTGATCCCGAGCGCCATCGAAGCTCCTCGGACAGGGGGTCCCCCGACCGGGAACGCAAGAGGAAGAAGCGGCTCGCGAGGGCGTCGTCGGAGGAGGTCCCTGGCTCCTCAAGGGCCAAGTCTAAGACCCCTGACCATCGCCCCGGGCCCGTGGAACAAGAGAAGCCTGCCAAAGTTCCTCGCATGGAGCCGGAGTCTGCTGGACACGTAAGCCCCGTAGTCCTCGAGGACTCCTCCTCCCAGAGAGCCGACATCGGGCTCAGCGCCGCCGGGGCCGAGTCGGTGGCTTCTGCGTCTCCCGAGCTGAGTCGCAGGATGACAGCCTTGGAGAGCAGACTGTCTGCCTTCATGGAGCAGTAGCGGGCACTGATGGCCAGCCTGTCTGGCGCATCTGCCCCGACCACCGGGACATCGACTTAGAAGTCGACCCCGGAGACCGAGCCGATACTCGAGTCCATCATGGCTCGAAGTCGACCTCTGTCACGGTCTCCCTCGACCTCCCGTTTGGGACTGAGGGCGTCGACGCCGGTGCCTCCGGCGTCGGGGCGGGTGCTCCAGGACCCCGCGGGATCGGACCCTGACTCCTCCTCGGACGAGTCCGCCTGGGAGACGGAGGATGAGGAGTCTCCTGATACTTTCAAGACTCGGTGCGTCCCGTCGGACTCACCGCAGTCTGAACCCCGGAGTAGATCCCCTCCAGAGGATACTCGGTTCTCGGAGTTCGTCCGGGATATGGCCACTGCCTTGGCTATCCCGGCAGACCCCGAGGAAGAGCCTCGAGCTGAAGAGCTCGAGGCGCTGCAGTATGACTCTCCTCCGAAATAGGCCTTTACTGTCCCGGTTCCTCCGATGCTGGAACGGCTCCTCTTCCGTATGTGGGAGGCACCGGCCTCGGCGCCAGTTCTAAGCAAGCAAGTCGACTCGATCTATCGACTCAGAAAGAGCCCTGGCTTTCAGAAGGCACAGCTACCACACCATTCTATGGTTGTGGAATCGGCCATGCATCGTCTGAAGAGCCAGAAGATGCACTCCGCGGAGCCCCCTGGCAGGGAGGCCCGAAACCTTGATGGCGTCGGTAGAAAGTGCTTCCAGGGCTCGATGCTTGCTTGCCGTGTCCAGTCTTACCAGCTATACATGGGCATGTACTTGCGGGACCTGGCCAAGGAATTGGCCGGGTTCTCTGCTGGACTTTCCGGGGAACCCTTGCAGAGATTTAAGTCCTTGTCCTCGGGGATTCGGGACTGCTCGAAGTTCATGTCCCATGCCACCTACGATGGCTTCGAGGCTTCGGCCTGAGTTGCGGCAGCCTGCATCGCGGCTCGACGCCAGGCATGGCTGCAGTCATCGGACCTCGAGCCATGGGTTCAGGACAAGTTGGTCGATGTCCCTTGCCGAGGTGAAAACCTTTTTGGCAAGCCCATGACCGAGAAGGCCGCTCAGCTCGAAACAGAGCACCTTACACGGACAAGGCTGTCTAGGAAGACCTCTGCCCCTTCTCATAAAAAGAAGGGCTCGGGTAAAAAGCCCTATTACCCGAGGAAGGGCACTGCCTACAAACAGTACCCTCAAAATCAGGCTGCCCAAGCTGCACCCCAGGGTCAGCAAGCCAAGGGGCAGGGTAATGGGCCCCATAGGCAGAGGGCCCCCAAGCCTACGGCCCCTGCTACCACTCAGCAGGGTGGGGGTGTTTGACTCCTTGAGCATAGCCTCTCCATCCCTTCTCTCCCAACCCTGCACAGGAGGTCGCCTCGCCCTCTTTGCCCACCAGTGGCCCCTCATCACCGGGGACAGTTGGGTGTTGGACATAGTCCACAGAGGCTATGCTCTGCATTTTCACCAACTGCCTCCTCCTTACTTTCCAGGGGAGCCTCCAAGGCCTCCCCTGCACACAGACCTTCTCCTTCAAGAGCTTCAAGGTCTGTTGGTGGACAGGGCGGTGGAGCCTGTGCCTCCCCACTTGCACGGTCACGGATTCTACTCCAGGTATTTCCTGGTGCCCAAGAGAACCGGTGGCCTTCGACCCATTCTGGACCTCAGGAACCTCAGCAAGTTCCTAGAGAAAGAAAAGTTCAAGATGCTTACTCTTGGAACACTTCTGCCCTACCTCTGGCAGGGAGATTGGCTATGCTCCTTAGATCTAAAGGATGCGTACACTCACATCCTCATTCATCCAGACCACAGAATGTACCTCAGGTTCATTGTGGGAGGAAACCATTATCAATACAGAGTGCTGCCTTTCGGCCTCACCTCCACCCCCAGAGTCTTCACAAAGTGCCTAGCAGTGGTGGCGGCCTACCTGAGAAATCAGGGAATCTTTGTCTTCCCCTATCTGAACGACTGACTCATCAGGGGTCAGACGTGCCAGGAGGCCAGACAAGCCACCCTCAGAACTATTGCTCTTCTTCAAAGCCTGGGGTTTGTCATAAACTTCGCAAAGTCCACTTTGCTCCCCTCCCAGAACTTGGAGTTCATAGGAGCGAGGCTGGACTCTCTGCTGGCAAAGGCTTTCTTGCCAGAGGACAGGACCCAAAGGTTAATGGCCTTGGCGGCTCAGTTCCTCAGCAGGTCCTTGGTCTCTGCCAGACTCTGCCTGAGGCTGCTTGGACACATGGCTTCGACAGTACATGTGACCCCCAATGCCAGGCTCCATATGAGGCCTGCACAGTGGTGTCTTCGGACTCAGTGGTCACAGGCAGCCTCAGAGACAGGATAAGGGTGTCCAGACCATTTCTGAACTCCCTCAACTGGTGGCTGCACCCACCCAATCTACTGCAAGGGGTGCCCTTTCAAATTCCTGGGTACACAGTGGTACTGACCACAGATGCCTCCCTGCAGGGCTGGGGAGCTCATTGTCTGAACAAGTGCACCCAGGGCCTGTGGTCTCCTTGGGAGGCTGCACAGCAGATCAATCTCCTAGAACTCAGAGTTATTCAATTAGCACTCAAAGCTTTCTCTCCTACCCTGGCTCATCAATCTGTCCTGGTTCGGACAGACAACCAAGTAGCCATGTTTTATGTGAACAAACAGGGTGGCACTGGGTCCAGACTCCTCTGTCGGGAAGCTCAGGACCTTTGTTCCTTTGCCCTCAAGCACAACATGCTCCTCAAGGCTGTGTACCTTCCCGGCCAGGACAACTACCTGGCCGACAGGTTGAGCAGGATCCTGCAGCCCCACGAGTGGCAGCTGCATTCTTTAGTAGTTCAGAAGATCTTCCTGAAATGGGGTCTCCCTTTGATAGATCTCTTTGCCAACCCACTGAACAAGCAGCTGCCAAAGTTCTGCTCCAGGCAACTGCATCCTCTGTGGATAGCAGCGGATGCTTTTCTAATTCCCTGGTCTAAGGGCCTCCTGTATGCGTTTCCTCCCATGCCCTTGGTGGCCCGGACCCTGTTCAAGATTCTTCAGGAGAAGGCCTTGGTCCTGCTGGTAGTTCCCAGGTGGCCGAGGCAGCCTTGGTTCCCACTTCTGCTTCAGCTGGTGATGGATCCTCCACTGCCTCTGGGGTTGCATCCCCCGACCTTCTCTCTCAGGATCAGGGTTCCCTTCTGCACCCCAATCTCAAAGCTCTCAATTTGATGGCCTGGAGGCTCCAAGGGTAGTTTTGGCTCCCTGGGGCCTACCTCAGGAAGTTGAGGAGGTTGTCCTAGCCTCTAGGAAACAATCCACTAGGAAAACCTATGCTCTCAAATGGAAAAGGTTTTCGGTGTGGTGTCAGCTTCGTACAGAGGATCCTTTCTCCTGTACTGTGCCAGTAGTGCTTCAGTACTTACTGCACTTATCAAATCAGAGACTTAAGTCCAATTCTGTTCGGGTCCACTTCTCAGCTCTAGCAGCTCACCACTCACTGGTGGAGGGACATTCTCTGTCAGGTCACCCCTTGGTGTCCCGCTTTCTCAGGGGCTTGCTTTTGCTCAAGCCTCCTATCCGTCCTCCTTCCCCTGAGTGGGAATTGAATGTGGTCTTGCAGCAACTGACTCGTCCACCTTTTGAGCCGATGGCTACTTGTCCACTACGCTTCCTGTCCTGGCAGACAATCTTCCTGATAGCCCTTACCTCGGCTAGGCGAGTGAGTGAGCTTCAGGCCCTGGTCTGTGATAGGCCTTACACCATGATATATAGGAACAGGGTAGTCCTCAGCACTCATCCAAAGTTCCTCCCAAAGGTTGTTTCCTCTTTCCGCCTCAATCAGGAGGTGGTTCTCCCAACATTCTTCCCTAGGCCTCATGCAAGCCTGGCTGAAGCGGTCCTGCATACCCTGGACTGTAGGAGGGCCTTATCCTACTACCTTGACCGTACGCAGGTGCATAGGAGGGCTACTCGGCTCTTCCTATCTTTTGACCCTAATAAGTTGGGGTTAGCTGTGTCCAAGCGTACCTTGTCCATCTGGGTGGCTGACTGTATCACCTGGGCTTACAAGGCGGCTGACCTTCCTTTGCAGGGTCAGGTCACGGCCCACCGTGTCAGGGTGATGGCTGCCTCAGTGGCTCATCTCCGCTCTGTGCCCTTGGTAGACATCTGCAGGGCTGCAACTTGGTCTTCAAGCCAGACCTTTGCGGCCCATTACTGTCTGGAGAGGGAGTCCCGTAGGGACAGTGTTTTTGGCCAAGCAGTACTCCAGAATCTCTTTGAGGTTTAGGCAACTCCTGCCCTCCTGCCCTCTGTTGGGCTACCGGTGGAGGTTGTGTTCTTTGCTGCTGAGACTAGAGGGAGATCTCTTGTTCAGCCTGGGTTCCTCGGTAGCCCAGAGCTAGGGAGTCACCCATATATGAGAACTGACTTCCTGCTTGGTCCTGGAGAAAGAGTAGTTACTCACCTGTAACAGGTGTTCTCCAGGAGCAGCAGGAATCAGTCCTCATAACCCTCCCTCTTCCCCTTGGAGTTGCAGTTGTACATAGTTTATTTTTCATTTTTGTGTGCTGTTCTTAGCTATGTCATTTGACTGAGGTAAGATGGCACCTTTAGGCGGGAAGGGAACCGCGCATGCGTGCCTGCATTCCCAAAGGCTTTCATGGAAAGCTGGGGAAATGCTCCGCTGGGGCTTCATCGGCGCCGATGACACACATATGTGAGGACTGATTCCTGCTGCTCCTGGAGAACACCTGTTACAGGTGAGTAACTACTCTATTATGGCACAGTTACTTGCCATTTCTATACCTGGTCAATGTCCTGCATCAGGGGATCCAGAACCTCTGCAGATCCCCTGCAATCCAAAGGAGGTCATTATGCTTCCTTTGCATCAGACCTTGCAGGATCTCCTATTTAGAACGTGGGAAGCTCTTTTAACGGTATCCCCACCTTCTAGGGCAACTGATCTTCTATACATGGTGCCCCCTTCTCCAGGTTTTCAAAAGCCTCAGCTCCCACATCATTCTATTGTTGTAGAATCAGCAATGAGGTGTGTTAAGAGTACTAAGAAGCACTCTTCTTATCCGCCAGATTGTGAGGCTAAGACTTTAGATGCCTTTGGACGCCAAACCTTCCAGGCATCCATGTTTTCAGCAAGAATTCTCTCATATATTTTCTATATGGGATTATCTCTTGAGGAGGTCACAAAGAATTTACTATGTTTGACCCCTTCAAGAGCCTAAAAGAGCAGATTTTTCTATACTAGTCAATCATGCTCAAAATATTTCTAGGTTCTTTACTCGTGCTTCCCTGGACTCTTTAGTCTGTTAGCAGAACTTCTGCTATAGCCATAGGGGCACGACGTAGAGCCTGGCTCCAAGCTTCAGACTTGGACAAATGGGTACAAGATACACTGGGAAATACTCCTTGCACTGGAGAGAAATCTCTTTAACAAAGAGGCTTTACTCCAAGCTGCTCAGTTAACTACTTACACTATTGCTTTCAGAGGCTTGTCTACGCCTTCCTCTATCCCAGTTTGTAGAAAATCTACTAACAAACTTTGTTCCCTTAAGGGGAGAAAGTTTTATTATTTTATTTATTTGGTATACATTTGTATGCCGCCACTTCCAGCGATCAGCAGCGGACCAATGGTGTAAAATACAAGGGAGTAAAGTATAAAATCAAATTGAAAATACAGTATGATTTGAGGGAGGGGTACACCACAATCACATAGAAATTACAAATATACATTACATTTTGATCACCCAGGTTTGCGCAGCAAGTGGAATAATAAATATACATTTGATTGATCAGATTATAAATATACATTTGATTGACCAGATAAGTTACAGTTTTATCACCCAGTTTGGGCAACCAGATAAATTACAGGTTTATCAAGAACATAGATTACAGTTGTATAATACATTGGCAGATATGCAATCTTATTAACATTGACATCGGATCTATTTTTCTACCTCTTGTACTTCGGGGGGTTAGGCAACTTGGGTAAGGAGGGAGTGTTGAATCTGCCTAGGTGATACCGTAATGTGTTTGGAACAGATGGGTTTTAAGCTTTTTTCTGAAGTCTTGTATATTGTTGATCAGTCGTAACTCATGAGGTAGTTTGTTCCAAAGCATGGGTGCAGTGTACGTGTATGCCCGGTTGCTCGTTCCCTCTTTGACATCTCTTATACTGCTGGGAACGCAGAGTTATTATTATTAATCTTCTACCCATCATACAGATGTTCCCAGACAGGGGAAACATCCAACCAGGCTAAGGAAACCACAACCTCAACAGGTTCAGCAAACCCAGCATCCGCAGGGCTTCTGATATATTATCATTACATCTTTCTTTCCTGTTTGGGTTTAGAACCTGTAGTCTGCTTTTTCTTAATAGAAGCATCTACACTGTTTCCATCCTAAACTCTAGACATGGATCTCTTCTCAACAGACATCCATTCTTTTTGTTCTATGAGCTTTCAGGATGATCATGCTCATAAGTAACAGGGGTTTTCTCTTCCTCCTGGGAGGGAAAAGTGGGGTAACAACTATCAATAAGATAGTTTCCTGTTCCAGCATGTAACATCATACCTTTTCAGGGACTTACCATATCGTAAATCTCCTTCAACTCTGTCTTTACCTACCCTCTTACTGAAACATTTCGTCTGTAAGGGTGGTACCATTTTAGCTGGATGTTTTTTTTTTTTTCTAAAATCCCTGTAGGTTTCTACCTATTCCAGTAAGGGGTTTTTCCTTTTCAGAGTTCTCCCCCCTTTTCAGTCTTATTTGGGTCAGCTTATCAGTCAGTAAGGGAGTCTTGCCACTCCTTATGTCTGTTCATTCTTTTCTGCTGCCTTGGTAATAGCTGCAATGGCAGGAGTTCCTAGTGGTTACCCACTGGTTCTATATACCAAGTAACCAAGGTTTGTCTTCCATTAGCAATCCTTCTGGCCTTAGTAGTAAGCCCAAAACAGCCTATCGGCTTCATTTCTATTCCTCGCCATCTCCAATTCCCTTGGCATTGACAGAATAGTTTGTTACATACTGGTTTTTAAAAAAGCCATTTATTTCTTCTAACCAACCTGCAGCATGCTCTCTGCAACTCTACAGAGTAGCTCTGCACTATGGGCCCTTGCTAGAGAGTATTTGCATCTTCTTAGCAGATAATCCCAGATGGTTAGGAAGGGCTCATCCAGTCATGCCCCCTCATGACTGGTAGCTTTTTCCCTACCTTTACCATCTCCCGTAAAGTTTCCTTTTAAAACAAAGGACACATGCCTTACATCACGTGAAAACCTAAGAATTGCTCAATTCCCTGGCTTCGTCCACATCTCCACTGGACTCCTTCATCAGGGATATTTTTCTTTTTCTTGCAGCTCGTCCTTATATGGTTTTTATTTCCATTGTGTCTTTTATCCAGTTACCATACTACAGTTCTAAAAGGACCTGGACTTGCTGCCTGCAGACTGAAGATATCATCTGCACTTTTTTCACGTAAACCATCCTGGTTATTCCAGGGCTAGAATTCCTAAATGAATCTAGACTGCTTCTTGTCAGAGAGAGCGTTGCCCTGACTCTTGCTCTCTCTGACAAGGAGCAGTCTAGATTCATTTAGGAATTCTAGCCCTGGAATAACCCGGATGTTTTACGTGAAAAAAGTGCAGATGATATCTTCAGTCTGCAGGCAGGGAGAAAGGTTTTCTTGCATCTCTTCAAGCAGGTATTACCCTTCTTGTTCGTAGATGCACCTTTCTCTCTCTACATACTCCTATGTGGGTATATTTATATAGGCATGTTTCCACCTACATATGTGGAGACATGTATATATCTATATGCAGATATATTTATATATATAGATCTATATGTATCTGCCCATGTATATCTCTATATATGTATCCGCATATATATCTATCTCTCTCTCTCTCTCTATAGATATAGATATAGAGAGAGAGAAAGAGAGAGAGAGAGATCTGCATATAGATATATACATGTCTCCACATATGTAGGTGGAAACATGCCTATATAAATATAAAGCTCCACCGATGGGGTTACAGGTTGACATCGATGGCACGGCCTCGACCGATCACCTGTTAGAATGCTCTGGGGTACCGGCATAACCTTCCGGTACCGAGTTCCAGGCATTGATGGCATCGATGGATCAGAATGTTCTGTCCATGCAGCAGGCTATCAGTGCCTTCATCCAAGCTGCGACGCCATTGATACCACAACAAACTCCGTTGTTGGTATCGACTCGGGTACCGGCGCCAGCGCCGATACCGGTACTGACTGCATCGGCATCGACCAGGATACCGACTGCAGCGGTTCCTTGTCCAGGGCTTCTCATCGGTACCGATCCGGTTCCGATGACGCCTGATGTCGATACCGCTCAATACGCGTACCGAGCGTTAGAAGAGCACCCTGACAGACGGTACTTCGATTCCTCTGGTGATTCTGATACATCAGAGGAGTCTGCTGAAGTATGTATAACCCTTCCTGAAGAGCCGCCTTCTCCAAAAAGAAGAATGTCTCCTCCAGAGGACTTGTCCTTTCAAGACTTCATAAAAGAAGTGGCTAAAGGTCTTTCTATTTCAGTATCCTCTGAATCAGAGCCTAGAGCAAAAGAATTAGATATTTTGGGTTATTCTAAGGCTCCTAAATAGGCAGTCACCTTACCAATTCATGAGATTCTTTATGAACACATGATTGATTTATGGGAGACTCCTCTCACTATCTCTCCTCATTCTCGCAGATTGGACACTATGTATCGTGTCCCTCCCTGTCCTGGTTTTCATAAAACACAGCTTCCTCACCATTCCATTGTGGTGCAGTCAGCTATGAAAAGGATAAAGAGTACAAAGAGACACTCTTCTGCTCCTCCAGGAAGAGAATGCAGGACCTTGGATGCTTTTGGTAGGAAAATCTTCCAAGCCAGTATGCTTATTGCCAGAATCAACTCCTATAGTCTTTACATGGGTATGTTTCTAAAGGAGGTTGCAGATAAACTGCACACTTTCCTCCCTTTTCTACCAGAAGATAAAAGGGATGAATTCCTAATTTGGCTTAAGCATACTCAAGACATTTCAAAGTTTTCCAACAGCCTTTGATTCCTTTGAAGGTGCCAGCAGAGCTTCTGGCATTGCCATAGCTGCTCGCAGAATTGCTTGGCTCCAGGCTTCTGATTTAGAGCCCTGGGTCCAAGATGGCTTAGGAAATCTTCCCTGTACAGGTGAAAACCTCTTTGGCAAAGAATGGCAAATTAAAGCCACTCAAATGGATGCAGAGAATTCTGCTCTGGATAGACTTTCCAAGTCAACCTCCATTCCTGCCAAGAAAAAACCCTTCAAGAAGTCTTTTTTTCAATAAGGGCAGATTCCCTTCTACTTCTGGCCAACAATCCTCTACAGGTCGCTTTGCTACTAAGCGTCAGCAACCTAAACAGGCCAGGCCTAAGACTACAGGGGCTGCTGCAACTCAGCAGACCCAACCTCCTCAGGGTTTTTGACTTGATGCTAGAGAACTTAGCCTTTATGGCTTTAAAACAGCCAGAACCTCTCACCATTCCAGGAAGGTTAGCTCATTTTGCTCCCAGATGGGAGCAGATTACATCAGAGCAGTGGACCCTCTCCATCATAAGAGAGGGCTACTAACTTCATTTCTCAGACCTTCCTCCCCACACCATGGTGAGACACTTCAATTCTCCCACATCTCTTCTTGACCTTCTAGGTCAAGAGGTAGCTACCCTTCTTGCCCAAGGGGCAATAGAAGAAGTTCCCCTTCTTCAACAAGGGTCAGGGTTTTACTCCCCTATTTTCTCATTCCAAAGAAGACAGGGGGATACAGACCCATATTAGATCTCAGGGAATTGAACAAATTTCTATGCAAGGAGAAGTTCAAGATGCTTTCTCTGGGCACTCTCCTTCCATACCTTCAAAGTCAGGATTGGCTTTGTTCTCTAGATCTCAAGGATGCGTACACACATGTCCTCATCCATCCATCTCACAAAAGATTCCTCCGTTTTCTTTTCCAAGGAAAACATTACCAATACAGGGTGCTTCCGTTTGGTCTGGCCTCTGCCCCAAGAGTGTTCACCAAATGCATGGCAACAGTAGCTACATTTCTACGCACTCTGGGAATATTTGTATTCCCATACCTGGACGACTGGCTCATCCGAGCTCCATCTCAGTCAGAGGCCCAGACTTCCCTGGACTGCACAAGGCGCATTCTACAGTATCTGGGACTTGTGTAAACCTCCCAAAGTCCCAGCTCACCCCTACTCAGTCCCTAGAGTTCATAGGGGCCTGGCTAGATACTACCACTGCAAGGGCCTATCTTCCTCAGGCCCGATGCCTACGCCTAGTGCAGTTAGCCTCTCAGGTTCAGTCAAAGAGCCACTTAACTGCCCGGGAGATGCTACAACTGCTAGGCCACATGGCTTCCACAGTGCATGTGGTACCCTATGCTCGCCTACATATGAGAGCAGCCCAATGGGCTTTGTCCACCCAGTGGACAAGCATCAGGAGCTCTCTCAGACCAAATAGCAACCTCCAATCGTCTCTTTTGGTCTCTCCAGTGGTGGATGTCCACTCAAAATCTGTTGCTGGGGTCCCCCTTCCAACAATTGTTGCCCCAAGCAACTCTCACAACAGATGCCTCCCAAACAGGTTGGGGAGCTCATCTACAAGACCTCTCCACCCAAGGCACTTGGTCCCCACAGGAGACCTTTCTTCATATCAATCTCTTGGAGCTTCGAGCAGTCTTTCTAGCTCTCAAGGTCTTTCATACCCTGCTCAGCTACAAGACAGTCCTCATTCATACGGACAATCAAGTAGCCATGTTTTACATAAACAAGCAAGGAGGAACTGGCTCTCTATCGCTTTGCAACGAAGCTTTAAGATTGTGGGCCTTCGCCAGAGAGCATCAAATCCATCTCCTGGCAGTATACCTCCCAGGAATTCAAAACTCTTGGGCAGACAGACTCAGTCGAGTTCTGCTCCCACACGAATGGTCCCTGCACATGGATCAGGTACTCAGAATCTTCCAAGAATGGGGGAACCCCAGACATAGACCTCTTTGCAAGTCCATGGAATGCCAAACTTCCCCGGTTCTGTTCCAGAATTCCGTGTCAGGGAGTTCAGGCCAAGGATGCCTTCCTCCTTCACTGGGGTCAGGGTTTCCTGTATGCCTTTCCACCCATTCCCTTGATTCCCAAGACTCTGTTCAAACTCCAGAGGGATCAAGGATCTATGATCCTCATAGCTCCACGCTGGCCACGCCAAGTGTGGTACCCTCTACTTCTGCATCTCTCCCAAGCCCCCTCTCTGGACTTGGGAGCTGCTCCAGACCTTCTGTCCCAGGAGGAGGGGACTTTGTGGCACCCAAACCACAAGTCCCTTCACCTCAGAGCTTGGTTACTGAAGGTCTAGACCTTCAAAGCTGGAATCTTTCTCAACAAGTGAAGGATATCCTCCATGCTTCCAGAAAACCTTCCACTAGACGTTCCTATGCTTTTAAATGTAAAAGATTTTCCATTTGGTGTGCTGAAAGGAGTCTCGACCCTCTAGCACTACCTTTGAATTCTCTATTGGAATACCTCCTGCATCTTTCCGATGCAGGCCTTAAGACAAATTCAGTAAGGGTCCATTTGAGTGCTATTGCAGCATCCCTTAAACCTATCAGTGGACAACCTGTTTCCTCTCATCCTCTTATTGCAAGATTCATGAGAGGCCTAAGTTTAACTAGACCTCCCATTAGGCCTCCTCCGGTGGCATGGGATTTAAATCTGGTTCTTGGTCAGCTTATGAAGCTTCCTTTTGAACCCTTAGCCACCACCTCCTTGAAATTTCTTTCCTGGAAGGTTATTTTCCTTATTGCAGTCACCTCAGCTCGCCGCATCAGTGAGCTGCAGGCCTTAGTGGCTAATCCACCTTATACAAGGTTCCATCATGATAAGGTAGTTCTTAGGACCATTCCACATTTTATGCCTAAAGTGGTCTCACCTTTTCATCTTAATCAAGAGGTATATTTACCTGTCTTTTTTCCAGCTCCTCATGCATCAAGTGCAGAGATGCATCTTCATACTCTGGATTGTAAAAGAGTTCTTGCCTTTTACTTACAAAGAACACAGCAACATAGAAAGTCTTCCCAGCTCTTTGTTGCTTTTGATCCCTCTCATTTGGGACTTCCAGTCTCTAAGAGGACACTGTCCAATTGGATTGCTCAGTGTATTTCCTTCGCCTACCAGAGTAAGAACCTTTCTCTGGAGAGCCATGTCACAGCCCATAATGTGAGGGCCATGGCCGCCTCTATGGCTCATCTAAATTCTTTGTCCATCGACCAGATCTGTCGAGCAGCCACCTGGGCCTCGGTTCATACCTTCACGGCCCATTACTGCTTGGACAAGGACTCCCGCCGGTTTGCCTTGTTTGGTCAGGCTGTTCTCAAACACCTGTTCCATTCTTAATCAACTCCTACCCTCCATCCCTGGATAGATTCCTGAGATCCATAGGAGGAGGTAGAACCCTTCCCAGGGTTTCATATCCTTGGAGTTCTCCCAGGCATCTCAGCTAGGGAGTCCCCATATGTGAAGACTCATTCCTGCTTGTTCCTGGAGATAGCACAGTTACTTACCTGTAACAGGTGATCTCTGGGAACAGCAGGAATAAGTCTTCACAACCCTCCCACCTCCCCTAGGAGTTGTATCTCTCTATCTGTCTTTCCTTTCCTCTCTCTCTCTTTTGTCTCAGCTTTAAAACTCGAACTGAGGAGAGGCGGTTAGGAAAGGCGGGAAGGTAGCGCGCGCAGGCACTGTGGGATGCTCCCAAAAGCTTTCCTTTTTGGGAAGCTGGGGAGCGTTCCCGCGCAGGCTCCGTCGGTACCGACGTACCCATATGTGAAGACTTATTCCTGCTTGTTCCCAGAGATCACCTGTTACAGGTAAGTAACTGTGCTTTCTTTCATTAGTCTTAAATGTGTTTCTCCAGGAACAAGCAGGAAGTCAGTCCTCACCTATAGGTGATGTCTGCACCGACAGAGCCCTTGCGGAAGCATCTCCCCAGCTTAAAGAAAAAAAAGCCTTTGGGAGATACCACCACACGTGGTCCCCTTCCCACCCAAGAATGCCATCTTACTCAATCTCCATTTTTCCACGGAGCCCAACGTCTCTTTTTTCCCCCAGAAAAAGTTGATCTTTTGTGCATTAAATTGTATTTTCTTTCTCCGGTTAGCATCCGTCGTCCTCTCGCCTCAAAGCCTGGTTGCCCTGGCATAGAGTCTCGGACCCATTTTTGTTTCTTTTTCAGTGCAGTTTCGCGCCTTTTTCTATCTGCTGGTCTCATCGAAGGTCTTTAACTTGCAAGGGTCCTTTTTGCCACAATGGCTAGTGGGTTCAAAAAGTGTGATCAGTGTGCAAAAAACATGTCCCTCAATGATACACATTTATTTATTTATTTTTATTTACAGACTTTTTTTATACCGCGCTATTCGACATCAGTGCGGTTTACATGAAACAGAAACTTATACGGTGCAGGGGACTGTTCCATATTTACAATAAACAGGTGCTTAAAACCTGGATAAACTGGGGTAACTATTTATATATAGGCTTCATATTAGGTCCTATCGTAGATTAATGATGGTGTGTTGGTGTATGTGAGATGGTTGTTGGTGCACCTACGTCTAGGTAGTGTTTGAGGAAGAGGTGGTGTTTTAAAGCCTTCCTGAATTGTATTAGGTCAGGGATTGCCTGGATGTCAGGTGGTAGGGCATTCCAGCATCTGGGTGCGCAGAATCTAAATGCCCTGTTTACTGTTGCCTGGGTGCATTGAGTTACTGTTTTAGGGATTAACAGTGTGTTTATTGCTGCAGATCTTCTGGCCCTGTTGGGGGGAGTCATGTGGGTGAGCTCTGTGAGTGAGGCGGAGGAGAGCCCGTTGATGGCCTTGAAGGTCAGCAGTAGGGTCTTGAAGGTGAGTCTGCTGTGGATAGGGAGCCAATGGAGCTGTTTCAAGATGGGTATCACATGGTCACTCCTGGAGGTGCCATGTAGCACTCTAGCTGCGGTATTCATTGCTAGTTGGAGTGGACACAGCGTGGCTTGTGGAAGTCCTTGTAGGATCGCATTGGCATAATTGAAATGTGGGATGATCAGCGCTTGATACCGGAGGCACATGACTGCTGTGGGATGATCAGCGCTAGACACCGGAGGCACATGACTGCTGCCTCCGGTGTCTAGGTGCCAACTATGACCCAGAGGCTTGTGCCCTGTCAAAAAGATGTCTGCAAAGGCCATCCAACATAGTCAGCAAAAGCACCGGTCAGATTCTGCCCCGATATCCCCGGTAGCCTCGCAGTCTAAGCCCCTGCATGGATCCTTGGAGTCACATAAAGCCCCCACGGCGCTTGATCGGATCTGCGGACCCTCCAACAAGGGTTCCCTGGAGCAGGAACTCAAGAAGAAGAAATTATCTTTCAGAACTTAATCCTGGTACTCGGACACACAGGGCAAGTCCCGTGCCAGGTTCTACAGTCTGCAGAGAGTACCCGAGGAGTCTAGCGGGAGCTGCCAGCAAAGATTTCCCGAACAGATGCAGAGGCCTCTGGCGACAGGTCTTGGACCTCCTAGGCCTGTACCATTGAGGACTCCCTCTCTTCACTGACACTGGACCCGGTAACCTCGGTATCCGCGTCAAAGACTGTAACTCCTGAGTGGGAAGCCAGGATGATAGCACTGGAATGCAGTGTCACTGCCTTCTTTGCCTCATAGCAGGTGTTGATGGCCAGCCCCATTGGTGCTTGCGCGGGACCACAGGGAACTCTATCTTGAGGACTCCCTGGGCTGCCGAAACTATCCTTGAGAGCCAAGATACTTGAGCTGATCCTTGGCATGGGTCATGATCGCGGTCCTCCGCGATCTCCCATCTGACCCGTCTTCCCTGGTGTCGCGGCGCTGGTCCCTGCCCGAGGGCACATCATTCCTCGAGTTCGTTCGAGACATGGCAAAAGCCTTGTCCTTCACCACAGAGTTGGAGGAGGCCCCTCGCATGAGACCACCCAAGGAGGCCCTGACTGTCCCTGTCCCCACCATCCTTGGGCAGCTCCTCTTTCGAATTTTGGAGACACCAGCATCAATACCAATACTAGGCTGACGCCTCGACACCATGTACTGAGTCCAGTGGTGCCCCTGCTTCCGGAAGGTGCAGCTCCCACACACCTCCATGGGGGTAGAGTCCAACCATGCAATGGCAGGAGAGCCCAAAGATTCATTCCTCCTTATCCCTGGGCAGGGAATCTCGCGTCCTTTACGCCCTCAGACGCAAATGTGACCAGGGCTTGATTCCTGGTTGCTCAATCCAGCCTACCCAGCTATATATGGCATGTATCTCCAAGACTTGGTAGAGGAAACTCAAGGTTTCTCGGCAGGTCTCGGTGGGAATCATCTCCAGCGATTCCAGACCCTCACGAAGTGTTGGAGTGCTCAAAGTACATGTCTCGGGCTGCCTATAATGGCTTCAAGTCTAACGCAAGGATGGCCGCTGCAGGCATCGGCACTTGACACCAGGCCTGGCTCTAGGCATTGTACCTCGAGCAGTGGGTCCAAGAGAAACTCCTTGACATCCCCTGCCTCAGTGAAAACCTCTTGGGCAAACTGATGAATACAAAGGCTGAGGAGATAGAGACAGAGTTCCTCATGAGGACTCTTCTCTCCAGGAAGACCTCCATCCTTCTTAAGAAGAAACCATTGGGGAAGAGGCCCTCTTTTCAGAGAAAGGGCCATCCTTATCGAAGCCACCCTTAATGCCAGGTCCCCCAGACCCCACAACAGGGTCATCAAGGCAAGGGAGCGGGCTACTGACCCAGGAGGACGGCTCCCTTTTTCACCCCAACCTGGGGTCCCTGACGTTAACAGCATGGCTGGTGAACAGGTAGCCAAGGAAGGTGGAGGAAGTCCTGGCCTTTCGTAAGAACTCCACGTGACTGGCCTATGTATGCCTTCAAGTGGTGCAGAGTCTGTGTGCTGTGTAGAGCAACAGGTTGACCCATTCTCTTGCCAGCACACGGTGCTGCAGTACTTGTTTCACCTCTCACAAACCAGACTCAAGTCCAATTCCGTCAGAGTGCACCTGAGTATGCTCTCGGCGCACTCTAATTTGATAGAGGGCAAACTTCTTTCTGCTCAGCTCCTCATTACTCACTCTATACGGGGCCTTCTGCTCTCTAAGCCTCCCATCTGCCCACTCCTGGCAGAGTGGGACCTCAACTTGGTCTTGATGCAGCTCACCAAGTTGACTTTTGACCCTCTAGCTACCTGCCATTTGCGTTACCTTTCCTGGAAGGCTGTCTTCCTGGTGGAGCTCACTTCTGTCTGCAGATTCAGCAAGCTTCAGGCCTTGGTGGCCGAGCCACCCTACACCAGGTTCTGCAAGAACAGGGTCGTGCTTCACACCCACACCAACTTCCTTCCAAAGGTGGTATCTGCATTTGAGCTCAATCAGCAGATGTTGCTCCCCACCTTCTTTCCACGGCCCCGTGCTGACAAGGTAGCGGCCATTCTCTGTACTCTGGATTGTAGGAGGGCCTTTCTATCTGCAACGTACCCAGGGCCACCACAAAGCCTCGCAGTTTTTAGTTTCCTACAATCCCAGTTGCCAGGGGGAGGCCATTACTAAGCGGACCTTGTCCACTTGGCTTGCAGACTGCATCACCTTTGCCCATGATCAGGCTGGACTCTTGTTAAAGCATCAGGTCATGGCACACAGCATCAGGGCTATGGCGACCTCTATTGCAAGCTTGCACTCTGTCCCTATGGCAGACATCTGCCGGGCTGCCACCTGGTCCTCAGTCCACACCTTTGCAGCTCATTACTGCCTGGAGAGGGAGTCCTGATGGGACTGTGCCTTCGTCCAGGCCGTACTCCGTAAACTCTTCACGGACTAGGCAACTCCTACCCTCCGACCCTTCTGTGTTCAAGCTATAGGGAATGATGGTTCTCCCTAGACACTGGGGTCCTTAGAGCCTCTCCTCAGACTTGCTTGCGGCTGCTCACTGTTGGGCCGTGTTTTCTACAAGTTCTCAGTAGCCTGTAGATAGGGAGTCCCATATGTGAGACTTCCTGCTTGTTCCTGGAAAAAGCATAGTTACTCATCTGTAACAGGTGTTTTCCAGGGACAGCAGGAATCAGTTCTCACAACCCTCCCTCCTCCCTTTGGAGTTGCTGTAAACTTTTTTGTCATCATTTTGTTGGCTCTAGCTATGTCATCTAACTATGATGGCACCCTTGGGTGGGAAGGGGACCACACATGCGTGGTGGCATCTCCCAATGGCTTTCTTTGAAAGTTGGGAAGATGCTTCCATGGGGACTCTGTTGGCGCTGGCATCATTCATATGTGAGGACTGATTCCTGCTGTCCCTGGAAAACACTTGTTACAGGTGAGTAACTATGCTTTCTTGGTTATATCACATATCCCCTAGTCTTTGGACTTTTTGAAGGAGTAAATGACAGATTTGCATTCACCTGTTCACTCCATTCATGATTTTATAGGTGTCTATCATATCTCCCCTCAAAGCTGAAGAGCCCTAACCTTTTAAGGCTTTTTACCTCATAGGGGGTATTCTCTGGGAACAAGCAGCAAGTCAGTTCTCACATATGGGTGATGCAGACGGAGCCCTGCATGGAAGCCTCTCCCCAGCTTTCAAAGAAAACCTTTGGGAGATACACCACACATGCATGGTTCCCTTTCCGCCAAAGGGTGCCATCTTGCCTCAGTCTCCTTTTTTCTGTGAGCCCACTGGGCATGTCTTTTTTTTCCCTTGGAAAAAGAACAATTTTTTTCCTCTTGGAAGTTTTCTTCCCTGGTTGAGTACCGGTTCCCTTTCCCGCCCCAAAGCTCGCTTGCCTCGGCATCGTGTCACAGGTTCGTATTTTTCTTTTCTTTTCTTTTTTTTTTTTTGACCCACACGGTTTGCACCCTTTTCACTGGCAGAGCCCTGTGTCTTCGACCTTGCTGAGGCCCTTTTCCTTCCCATGGCCTCTGCCAGCGGCTTCAAAAAGTATAATCGGTGCTCACAGACCATGTCCCTCATCAACACACATGACTGCTGTCTCGGGGCGGACCATGACCCCTTGAATTGTGGCCTCTGTAAAAAGATGTCCTCCAGGGCCATTAAGAGTTGCAGCAGCAGCATTGCAAGATCTTCCAAAGGTCAGACTCCACCCTGGAGTCTCAGAGATGCCACGCTCCTAGGCCAGTTCACCCCATCACCTCCGACCGATGTTGGGAGTCCTCCGAACAGAGCACCCCGGAGGTGGAGCACAAGAAGAAATAATAATCCTTGAGGACAGCATCCATGGATAAGTCGGGGATAATGGGAAAGTCCGGTGCTCGGTCCACAGTCTACATCACGAATCCGAGGAATTGGAGCGGGAGTGGCCTACCAAGGTCGCCCGAAAGGATTCATCGGCCTCCGGTGACTGGCCTTGGACCCCCGATGCTATTCTGATTGAGGACTCCCCCTTTGTCAGAACTGGCACCAGCCTGAGATCCTCGGTGCCCTCGCTGAAGGCTGCGGAGCCATCTGGACTGGAGACCAGAATGGCAACCTTGGAGCACAGCTTGTCTGCCCTTATGGCCGAGCAGCGGGCCTTGATGTCCAGTTCCGCCAGGTTATATGCCCAGACCACTGGGACCTCGACCTTGATGTCCCCGGACATCGATCCTGGTCCTCTTCACCAGTCTCTATCTCGATCCTCAGGTCCAAGGTCTTCCCCAATGAATGGCTGTAGATCTGCCCGCACAGCCTCCGAGGGGTATAGACGATCAGGCTCGAGGCCCGACCTCAAAGCTTGGCCTGGCCTCGACTTTCCACCGACTGTGTCTGATTGGGAGACCAAGGATGAGGAATCCCTGGATACCCATTGCCACCATGACGTACCCTCAGACCGGTCTCCCTAGACCCGGTGCTGGTCATCCCACCTAAAGATATGGCCTTCCTTGACTTCATACGGTATATATAAAAGATGTTGTCGTTCACCATCGAGTCAGAGGACAACTCTGGCATGGAGGAGCTAGAGATCCTCCAATACGAGACTCCTCTAAAGGAGACACATTGCCCATTCCCCTGATCCTGGAACGGCTGCTCCTCCGCATGTGGGAAACACCAGAATCGGTGCCCATTGTGAGCTGACAGCTGGACTCAATGTAGCTGTTCTGCTGGAGCCCAGGCTTCCAGAAAGCACTATTGCCACACAGCTCAATGTGTTGGCTTAAGCACCAGAAGACTCACTTCTCTCTGCCCAGGGCATCCAAGGGTTGGCCTCCCTGCCCAGGGGTACAAACTGCTATCAGGGCGTTGATGCTTATCGGCTGGATCCAGCTGTACATGGGCATGTACCTGAGGGACTTGGTGAAGGGACTCACTGGTCTCTCCAAGGAACCTCCCCCACCTCCCCCCAAATGGTTCGGGAGCCTGTCCTCTGCCATCGGAGAGTGCTACAAATTCATGACTTGAGCAACCTATGACTGCTTTGAGTTGGCTAGAGTAGCCATGGCAGACATTAGTGCTCAATGCCAGGCTTGGCTAGTCTTCCGACCTGGAGCAATGGGTTCAGGACAAATTGGTCGATGTCCCCTGCCAAGGAGAAGAACCTCTTTGACAAATCCATGACTGATAAGGCTGCAGAGTTGGAGTCTGAGTTCCCGACGAGGACTAAGCTCTCCGAGAAGACTGCTACTCTTTCCCGACAGAAGGCCCGAGTAAAAAGTCCCCTTACTCAAGGAAGGAAAGGGCTTTCAGAAACTACCCTCAGTATCAGGCCTCCCCAGCAGGGTCAACAGGTCAAGAGACAAGGACATGGCCCTCATAAGCCCAAGACTCCCAAAACCCAGGCACCTACTCCAGCCCATCCTGGTGGGAGCTTTTGACTCCTTGGGCATAGCCTCTCCACCCCCAGTAGGCCCACCCCAGCAGCCCACAGTGGGACATCTGATCCTGTTTGCCCACAGGTGGCCAGCTATCACAACTGACACCTGGACCCTCCAGGTCATCAAGGAGGGCTACCACCTCCACTTGGAGTAGGCTCTCCGTATATTCTTCCTGGGAGAGCCCACCAGGTCTCCTTCCACCAGACCTTGCTACTGCAGGGGCCTTCGCAAGGACAAGGTGGTGGAACCCTTACCCCCATACCTCTGGGGCAGAGGGTTCTATTCCAGGTCTTCCGTCTTCCTCGTATCAAAAAACAGGGGGCCTATGGTCCATCCTAGACCTGCGAGAACTGAACAGGTTCCTAGTGAGGGAGAAGTTCAAGAGGCTCTCCCTTGGGACGCTGCTGCCATACCTCCAACAGGAAGACTGGCTATGCTCTTTGGACTTAAAGGATGTGTATATATACACATCCTCATCCATCCCAGCTACAGGCAATACCTTAGGTTTGTGGTGGGAGTGCCCACTCCCAATACAGGGTCCTACTCTTTCCCCTGGCTTCCACCTCAAGGATCGTCACAAAGTGCCTAGCGGTGGTCACAGCGCAGCTCAGTCTCCAAGAGCCACCTTCTTCCCCTACCTGGATGACTAACTCATCAGAGGGGGCTCGGCCTCTGAGGTGCAGCGAGCTACAGCCCGCACCATCAGCATCCTACAAGACCGGGGGTTCATCATAAACCACCACAAGTCTCACCACCTCCTGATGCAGTTTCTGGAGTTCATAGGAGCCTGGCTAGATACCTTCCAAGCCAGAGCGTTCCTACCCCGAGACTGGTCCGACAGCCTCAGAGCAGTGGCTGCAGACACAACGCAGATGCACAGTGTCTACTCGCCTCTTGCTACGCCTGCTTGGGCCACATGGCATCCACTGTCCATGTCACCTCAGACGCTCGCCTCCACATGATGGCGGCCTAATGGTACTTCTGCTCCCAGTGGATCCAGGCCACTGGAAGGCTGCAGGACAGGGTGATGGTGAAATGCCAACTTGTGGATTCCCTCAGCTTGTGGCAGGCTCTGCAACACCTCCAGGCAGGGATGCCCTTCCAGGCCCCTGATCCCCAGAGGGTCCTCACCACAGACACCTCCCTGTTGGGTTGGGTTGCACACTGCTAAGATCTCTGCACTCAGGACAGCTGGTTGCAGTCAGAGAGCCAGCTGCAGATCAACCTGTTAGAGCATTGTGTCATATTCCTGGCTCTTCAAGCCTTTTGCCACTGCCTGCAACACCATTCAGTGCTGGTCCAAACAGACAATCAGGTGACAATGTTCTACGTGAACAGGCAGGTGGGCACAGGGTCCTGTGCTCTGTCAGGAGGTGGTGTCTCTCTGCTCCTTTGCGCTCTGCAATGGAATGTTCTTGCGGGTGGTGTATGTGCTGGACCAGCTCAATGCCCTGCAGGCAAGCTGAGCAGGATCCTTCAGCTGCACGAGTGGCAGCTGGATCCCAGGGTGGCCTCTCAGTTCTTCAGACTCTGGGTGGGTTTTGCTAATGCACCTCTTTGCAAATCTGACCAACAGCTTCCCTGCTTCTGCTTCCGCCAACTGCATCCTTCATGGGTGCAGTGGATGCGTTCCTCATCCTGTGGACAGAGGGCTGCCTTTATGCCTTCCTGTTCAAACCACACACTGTCAAGACCCTTTTCAAGGCTCAGCATGACGGGGTGTCGCTGATACTGATTGCCCAGGCAACCATAGAAACATAGAAACATAGAAATATGACGACAGAAAAAGACCACATGGCCTATCTAGTCTGTCCTTCCATAACAACTACAACAGTCCACCTTTTGCCTTTAGAGATCCTCTGTGTTGGTCCCATGCTTTCTTGAATTCAGTTACTGTCCTCATCTCTACCACCTCCACTGGGAGACTATTCCACGGATCCACTACTCTTTCCGTAAAGAAATATTTCCGCATATCACTCCTGAATCTATCTCCCTTCACCCTCATCCCATGTCCCCTCGTAGCAGAACTTGCTTTCAATTGAAAGAGGCTCTCTCCCTGAACATTTATGCCACGGAGGTATTTAAACATCTCAATCATATCACCTCTATCCCGCCTTTCCTCTAAGGTGTACATATTAAGATCCTTAAGTCTGTCCTCATATGCTTTATAATGAAGCCCATTAATCATTTTGGTAGCAACCCTCTGCACCGACTCCATCCTGTTCACATCCTTTTGAAGGTGCGGTCTCCAGAATTGCACACCATACTCCAAATGAGGTCGCACCAAAGACTTATACAAAGGCATTATCACCTCCTTTTTTCTGCTAGCCATTCCTCTCCGTATGCACCCAAGCATCCTTCTAGCTTTTGCTGTCGCCTTTTCCACCTGTTTAGCTACTTTAAGATCATCAGACACAACCACGCCTAGGTCCCGCTCTTCTTTAGTGGACAAAAGTACTTCACCTCCTATACTGTATTGCTCCCTTGGATTGCTGCAGCCCAAATGCATGACCTTACATTTTTTAACATTAAATCCCAGCTGCCAAATTCTAGACCATTCTTCAAGCTTAGCTAGATCCCTCCTCATGTTATCTACCCCTTCCTGGGTGTCTACTCTATTGCAGATTTTGGTATCATCCGCAAAGAGGCAAACCTTACCCGACAGCCCTTCCGCTATATCACTAACAAAGATGTTAAAAAGAATCGGACCAAGGACAGATCCCTGGGGCACACCACTGGTAACATCCTTCTCCTCAGAGTGAGCTCCATTTACTTGTACTCTTTGTCGCCTCCCACCCAACCAATTTCTAACCCAAGCAGTAACTTTAGGGTCCATCCCTAGGGTGCTCAGTTTGTTTATAAGTCGCCTGTGAGGAACAGTGTCAAAGGCTTTACGGAAATCTAAATACACCACATCTAGAGCTCTCCCTTGGTCCAACTCCCTGGTCACCCAGTAAAAAAAATCAATCAGATTTGTCTGACAAGACCTGCCTCTGGTGAATCCATGCTGCCTCGGATCCTGTAATCCGCTGGACTCCAGAAACCTCACTATTTTCTCTTTCAGCAGCGTTTCCAATAATTTACTCACCACCGAAGTTAAACTAACCGGCCTGTAGTTTTCAACCACATCCTTACTTCCGCTTTTGTGTAAAGGCACCACATGAGCCTCTCTCCAGTCCTTTGGCACCACTCCCGACTCCAACGAGGCATTGAAAAGGTCAGTCAGTGGAGCTGCTAGAACGTCCCCAAGTTCCCTCAGTATTCTAGGGTGTATCCCATCCGGTCCCATCGCTTTGTCTACGTTAAGTTGAGCTAGTTTCTCACGAACACAGTCTTCTGAAAATAGTTCAAGATGTCCCTCGCTTCTGTTCTTATTTGTGGGTGTTTTCTGAGGTCCTGCTCCTGGTTCTTCATCTGTGAACACAGAACAAAAATATTTGTTAAGCAATTCCGCTTTATCCTTATCAGCTTCTACATATTCCCCCCCTGCACCCTTGAGTCTGACAATACCACTTTTGCTCTTCCTCTTCTCACTAATATATCTGAAAAATGTCTTATCCCCCCATTTTATTGCATTGGCTATTTCCTCCTCCTTTTGAATCTTTGCCTTCTTGACTACTTTGCTAGCTTCTCTAAGTTTTTCCAAATACAGATGCCTGTCTTCTGCTCTCTGTGATCTCTTGTATTTCATGAAGGCCTCCCTCTTTTTCTTCACTTTTTCAGCTACTTCCTTCGAAAACCATAGCGGTCTCCTGTTCCTTTTGCCTTTATTTACCATTTTAACAAAAAGGTTGGTTGCCCTTAAAATACCCCCTTTCAGTTTTGCCCACTGTTTTTCTACATCCCCCAGCTGTTCCCATCCCACTAACGACTCCCTGAGGTATTGGCCCATCTTCGCAAAGTTAGTCTTCCTAAAGTCTAAGATCCTCACCTTGGAATGGATTCTAACAGCCCTAGTCCTAATACTGAACCACACCATCTGGTGATCACTGGATGCAAAATGATCTCCCACTACAACATCAGAAACACTTTCACCATTGGTAAGCACCAAGTCCAGTATGGCCCCTTCACGTGTGGGGTCTGTTACCAATTGCCTGAATAGTTCTCCCTGTAGAGAATCCAGGATCTCCTTACTTCTAGATGATACTGCAGCAGGAATGTGCCAATCAACATCTGGCATATTGAAATCTCCTATCAGTAGCACTTCCCCTTTCCTAGCAATGCTGCGTATGTCTTCAATTAACTCTCTGTCCACCTCTTCCTCTTGTGAGGGAGGTCTGTATATCACTCCAATGCAAATAGATTTCTCTTTCCCTCTTTCTAGTTTAACCCACAATGCCTCCTCTCTCCCTTTTAAGCTCTGTAATTCCAAAGCTTTAATAGTAGTTTTTACATATAGTGCCACTCCTCCTCCTCTTCTTCCTACCCTGTCCTTCCTGAATAAAGTATAGCCAGGTATAGTTACATCCCAGTCATTGTTTTCTGTGAACCATGTTTCTGTAACTGCCACTAAATCCAAGTCAGCCACTCCCACCAAAGCTTCAACCTCAGGGATCTTATTTCCCATGCTACGGGCATTAATACACACTGCTTTCCATATGTTACCCCTATTACCCATTTCCATAAAGGTATTTAATGTGTCACCTACCTGGGGGCTTTCACTTACCTGGGGGCTTTCTTCACCCATCCCCAAGGAATCTAGTTTAAAGCCCTTTTCAGTAGATTAGCCAGTCTACTACCAAAGATGCATTGACCTCTCTTGGACAGATGGATGCCATCTCTGCTTTGCAACCCTTGGAAAAGCATCCCATGGTCTAGGAAACCAAAACGCTCTCGATGACACCATCCACGCAGCCATGCATTTGTCTCCAGGATGCGAGCCTCTCTGCCTTGGCCTTTACCCTCAACAGGGAGGATTGAAGAGAACACCACCTGTGCACCTAACTGCTTCACCCTCTGTCCCAGAGCCATGAAGTCACTTTTGATACGTTCCGAGGTATACCTGGCAGTATCATTTGTTCCAACATGGATTAGCAACATTGGGTAATAGTCTGTGGGCTTGATGAGTCTCGGCAAACTCTCCGTAACATCTTGGATTTTGGCACCAGGCAGACAGCATACCTCTCTGGACATCAAGTCTGGTCGGCAGATGGACGCCTCAGTACCCCTCAGAAGAGAGTCTCCAACCACCACCACCCTTCGTTTCCTTCTGGTGACTGATTCCGCAACTTTGGGGTACTTGAACTCTGGTTCTTCCCTTTCCAGGGATGCTTTCACCTCCTCCACTTCCAGGGCTGCATAACGGTTCTTGAATTCAAGGGATGGAGAAGTTGGATTGGTGATTTTGCAGGCCCTGGTGACTTGTGTCCAACCATCGACATTCTGTTGGCACCCATCTTCTCCGGAGCTGGAGAGCTTGGTTGCTGCAAGTAGCATCTCATCAATGTACTTCTCACTGTCTTGAATGCTCCTCAGCCTCGCCACCTCCTCTCTGAGTTCCTCCACCTCTTTCCTCAGAGCTTCAGCATGCAGGCACCCTGCACATGGAACCGGTCCTTCAACCGGCATTAGGACCTCTGTCTGGACCGAGGCAGAAGCTGTAACGGGAGCAACAGCTTTAGCAATACGATTTTTCCCAGCCATTGTTCTTTTCGTGGAGCTTAGGTATCTGTTAGAGCAAAAGAGAGAGATCTACCAAGTACCAGCCGGTTTCGCAGCTGTCTTTATAGAGAAAAAGCAGTTAAAACACTTTAATTACATACAAATGTGCTGGTCCAATTCACTGTGATTTGTGAAAGGGGAGGCGCCCTATAAAGCAAGGCTGCTCACTAGGGTTGGTGGGAGTTGGGGTGGGTAGGGCGGGATCTAACACCTGATTAGGTGTTAGCAGCTTCTAAAGCTGAGGAGGTCACTGGAGTCAGCAACCTACTGTGCTCAATTAAAGTTCCCCTAAAACAGCAAAAATGAAGTAACCTTGCTTTTAAAAATATACACAAAACCCTTTTAAGAGCTCCCAGTCAGAGAGCTAGCAATGTAATAAAAACAAACCAAACAAAGAAACCCTCAAAACCTTACTTACTGTTTGATGTGTGGAGCCCTGGTTAGAAAAGCCTCAAAGGGGCAGGGCACAGGAGCCTATTTATGCAGGCTTCAACTGCACTCAGGAAACAGGCCCACTAACACCTGATTAGGTGTTAGCAGCTTCTAAAGCTGAGGAGGTCACTGGAGTCAGCAACCTACTGTGCTCAATTACTACTGCTCATTCGCTCATACTGCTCATGGTTCCTACTGCTCATTCGCTTGTCCTCTTTGGCCCCATTCCCTCGGGGAGTGCCGCGAGGTTACTATTTGCAGGAGGAGGGCTCCCTCCTACACCCCATCCTGGGTTCCTTGTCACTAATGGCTTGGCTGCTGAAAGGGTAGCCTTGGCCCCATTCAGCCTTTCAGGGTGGGTAGAGAAGGTCCTCTTTGCTTCCCATAGGGTCTCCATGAGACATGCTTATGCCTTCAAATGCCACAGATTCTTAGGGTGCTGCATGGAGCAGCAAATTAACCCATTTTCGTGCTCTGTGCAGCTTGTACTGCAAAATTTGCTGATCTGTTGCAGGCAGGACTGAAGTCCAACTCGGTCTGGGTGCACCTGAGTGCCTTATCAAGGGCAAGCCCTTCTCTGCGCAGTCCCTCATGACCCACTTGCGAGACCTCCTGTTATCCAAGCCCCTCATCTGCCCTCCAGTGGCAGAGTGGGACCTCAGTGTGGTGCTGTCCAAGCACACCAGGCTGCTGTTCGAGCCCCTAGCTACCTGCCACCTACAGTTCCTCTCATGGAAGGTTGTCTTTCTAGTAGTGCTCATTTCTGCTCGCAGGGTTAGTGAGCTTCAGGCGTTAATGGTGGATCCGCTGTACACAAGGTTCTATAAGAACAGGGTGGTGCTCCTCACACACACCAAGTTTCTTCCCAAAATGGTGTCCCCATTCCACCGGTGGTGCTCCCCATCTTCTTTCCGCAGCCTTACACCAGTAGGGCAGAAGACAGTCCTTCATACCCTGGACTGTAAGAGGGCCCTGTCCTATCTTCAACATACCCTAGTCCACTGTAAAGTCTCTCAGCTTTTCATCTCATCTGAGGCAAACTTGTGTCCTGTCCCTCTGTCGGACAGCTGACAAGGTGCCACCTGGTCTTCAGTCCACACCTTCGCAGCTGATTATTGCCTGGAGAGGGAGTCCTGGCGGGACAGCATCTTCAGCCAGGCCGAACTCTGTCATCTGTTCGGGGTGTAGGCAACTCCTGCCCTCTGACCCTCCTGTGTTCAGGCTACCGGAGTGCTGGTTCTCACTGGACACTTGGGTCTCTGGGAGTCTCTTCCTTAAGACTCAATTGCTACTGCTCACGACTTACCCTTTTCTGGGCACACTTGGCATTTCTACAGGTTTTCGGTAGCCTATAGCTAGGGAGTCCCATAGGTGAGGACTGACATCCTGCTTGTTCCCAGAGAAAGCGTAGTTACTCACCTGTAACAGGTGTTCTCCAGGGACAGCAGGAATTGGTCCTCACAACTCTCCCTCCTCCCCGTAGAGTTGCTGCTTACCTTTTGCCATCTTTAGCTATGTCATTTACTGAGGCAAGATGGCACCCTTGTCCAGGAAGGGGACTACGCATGCGTGGTGCATCTCTAAGGCTTTCTTTGAAAGCTGGGGAGAGGTTTCCGTGCAGGGCTCCATTGGCGTTGATGTCACCCATATGCGAGGACTGATTCCTGCTGTCCCTGGAGAATACATGTTACAGGTGAGTAACTACGCTTTATTCCACCCCCTTTATCATTTTGTTTGCCTTTCTCTGTGTCTTTTCTGATTCTACAATACAGTACCCAAGGTTGTGGTCACACCATGAAGCAATTCAGAGGCTTTATGATATTCTTGTTTTATTCTCCATTTCTTTCTTTATAATTTTTAGCATTCTGTTAGCTTTCTTGGCTGCTGCTCATTTATATACTGAACAAAGGATGTCAACAATTATTCACAATGATGCCTACATTTTTTTTCTTGTGTTTTGACTCCAAATGTAGAATCTTGCATTGTGTAGTTGTAGCTTTTTTTTGTTTTTTCTTTTTCTTCCCTCCCTAGGAGACTTGTTTCCAAATACTCATGCCAGTAATGCCTGTTCTCTGGGACCAAGCAGGAAGTCGGTCCTCACATATGGGTGACATCACCAACTGAGCCCTTGTGCGGCAACTCTCCCCAGCTTTCACAGAAAGCGTTTGGGAGATCCAGCATGCATGCGTGATCACATTCCTGTCCGAATGGAGCCATTCTACCTCGGTCATCTTTTTTCTATAGAGCCCTCCTAACATTCATCTGTATCCCATAGAAAAGCTGATTGCCATGTCAGTAGTTTTTATTGTCTTGGTATCCTTTTTCTCTTGATTCACGTATTCCCACCCCCCCCCCCTCACCTTTCTGTACTCCCTGTTACTGTTGCTGCCTCAGCACCACTTTTGTTTTTTGAGTCTCTTTTCTTTTTTTTTTTTGGCATGGGTTTTTTGTTGTGCCCTCCTGGAGTCTTTTGACTTGGCGGAAGCAGTCTCCCCTGACTTGTCCAACCTGACCAGTGACTTTAAGAAGTGTGCCTGATGTGGCCGGACCATTTCCATCATGAACCACCATAACTGGTGCCTTCAATACCTTGGGCCTGATCATGAATCCTTTACATGCACTCTGCTTGCAGGGGATGCACAAAAGGACTGAAGAACCATGAAAAGCAGCGGGAATTGCTGTTCTGCTCCAGGACGTCAGCATCGACTCTGACATCAACATCGGAATCGACACCCTCGAAAGGCACTACTGAGGACTCTGCCTTCCATGGTGACCAGGCCCTTTTTGGAGCCTGCCTAAGCAACCGAACAGAGCAAGTAAAATGTGGAGAGAAACGATCAACCAAATTTCCCACCACACAGGGAATACCGCAGAGCTTGGCCCTATCCTCAATTCTTTTCAACATCTATGTATAGCCTATATGCAGTATTATCAGACAACACAGTATACAATATCACCTATACGCAGATGACATCATGGTGTACACCCCTGAAGTAGCGAAGCGCACGCAACGAATACACCAGGAGTCTATTTACTAGAATTCAAACCAGTTTATTTGTGCACAGTCTCAGACACTTGTCACATTCAAAATGGTCTGAGCATGGCGTTCAGTAAAACAACAGCATTTATAGCTTTATTCATCAGTTCTATACAGACAAACTCCTCATTGGTCCTGGTGGCCCCCTCACCCCCCCATCCAATGGAGATTTCTGACTGGGCCCAAACCGCTCTCCCCCTGCTCTCAGGCCTTCCTAGCCATGGCTCAGTATCTAGACATAACATATTCTGCCTTGCTTTTTGCTTACAAGGTCACTCTGTAGTACAGAAGCTGTGTGAAAAGCAGGATACTGAAATATATCTGTGAATAACATAAATCTGTGAATAACATAATAAACTCAATGGAAAAGTTTTGCATTCTTATCAAAGCAGCTTGAAGCAGATTTCTATTTTCTCTGGCTTTCAGCTCTGCTCAGCTATAATATTCTAAAGTGGGGGTTGGGGATTCAGGCCTAACCTACAGGCTTTCTGCTACATAACATACATTTACAGGCTATTCTAGGCCATAGCCTATCACACCCCAATTGATCTGAGTGCCCCTGACACAACCCCAATGACCAATTGCTTTGAATACATGAACACCTGGCTCGCCGACCACAACCTCAAGGTGAACTTTGACAAAACTGAAGCAATGTTCCTCTCCAGAAACACAACATTCAAGCCACCTCAAGAAATCAAAATACTACACAGGACAATAACTAAGGATGAAGTAAAATATCTAGGTGTCACTCTGGACAAAGAATCTCAATCTCCAATCCCACATAAACAAAACCGCAGCGAAAGCATACCACTGTTTGAAAATCATCAGACGACTCAAGCCACTCCTCAGCCAAGACCACTTCCGCACCGTATGCCAGGCAGTCATCACTCCCATTCTGGACTACGGAAATTCTTTATACCATGGGCTACCAAAGCAAACTTTGCACCCACTTCAAATGGTCCAAAACACTGCAGCTCGCATAATCACAGGCACAGCCAAGTACGAACACATAACACCAGTTCTCCGACAGTTGCACTGGCTATCTATAAGTGCATGGTCAAAATTCAAGGCTATACTAACCATCTTCAAAATCATACACCACTGCTCAGCAGAGGTTCGACAGACCTTGGTAACTAAAGAGACTAGTAGCAGACCCAGGCGAACCCAAGGCAGCAATAGACTCCGCACCCCAGCCGGATACCACAGGACAAAGCAAGCAACATCCAGGAGGGTGTTATCACTATTGGCACCGGATCTATGGAACTCCCTCCCTGATGATCTACGAGCACAAAAAGACCTCAGGGACTTCCACAAATCCCTTAAAAACCCACCTGTTTATGGACTCATTTGAACAACTCCCATAACCTCTGGTTCCTTGGGGCCAGTGACAGCACCCTCGCCAGTGGAGGACCAGCCGATTCTTGAAAAACATGCTGTTTCCTCCAATTTCTGGGACCGTTCTCTGTCCCGCTCCATGCAGTTGATCTCCCTCTGCTCCCCACCCGCCTAAGTGCATCAGGCTCTGAGTGCAGGGAACAGAGGTTTCCTTTGACCCCGCCACTGGGGCATCGACGCAGTTCCCATTCCTGTCAATACTTTGAATTCTTGTCTGACTCTGGTTCTGAGTGAGAAACGGAGAAGGAATCTCTGGAGATGGTACTGGGATGATCTCTGAAGATGGCACCGGGATGTCCCTTCAGGTCCCTCGCTCTTGTAGGAGAGGACCTCTCCTTGGAGTTTCAGGAACATGGGGAAAGTTTTACCCTTCATATTCAAAGCTGACAAGGATCCTCCAGTATCCAACTCCCCTTGAGGAGGCCATCACTGTCCCGGTGCACCATATCCTGGAAAGGTTACTGCTGAGGATGTGGGATGTTGCTAGTGGTGAGCAGGTTTCTCAATTCCATGTATTGAGTACACAAGAGCCCAGGCTTTGAGAAAACACAACTGCCTCATAACTCCATAGTTGTGGCATGGGGCATGGGACATGCGCCATATTAAGAGTAACAAGACACACTCCTCAGTGTCCCCTGGTAGGAAGGTATGCACCATGGATGGGTTTGGCAGGAAATGTTACCAGGACTTGATACTTGTGGCCTGTATTCAAACATATCAGCTGTGCATGGACATGTACTTGAGAGACCTGGCTGGGGAGCTTGCTGGGTTCTCGGCTGGATTATCTGGAGACCATCTTCAGTGCCTGGTAGCTACAACCAAGGAATGCTCCAAATATGAGTTGTGCAACTTACGATGACTTTGAGTCCGTGGCCAGAGTAGCTGCGTTGGGCATTGTTGTCTGCTGCCTGGCATGGCTACAATTGTCTGACTTGGAGCATAGGGTTCAGGACAAGTTGGTCTGTCCCATGTTGGGGAGAGAACCCCTTCGGCAACTCCATTATGGAGAAGGCTGCAAAGATGGACAGGTCACCATGAACAGGCTTTCGAGAGACCACTGATCCTACCCAATGGAAGGCCTAAGGGAATAAAGTCCTTCTACTCGAAGAAAAAGAAGGCTATATATCCCATACCATTTATTCCAGCTGCCCCCGCAAGGTCCAGACAGACAGGGCCACCATGATACTTATTGCCTCATGCTGGCTCAGGCAACCCTGGCACCTCCTGATGCTTCACCTCTCCTGGGCACTTCCTTTTCACCTCGGCCATGCCCTGGATCTGATATCTCAAGAGGAGGGGACCCTTCTCCAACTCTGTCTCAAGTCCCCTAGCCCTCACGGTTTGGATAGTGAGAGGGTAGCTTTTGCTCAATTTCACTTTTCAAGGGATGTGAAGATTCTCTTTGCATCCTGCAAGGATTTCTCCAGATGTGCATATGCCTCCAAATGGCACACATTCTCTGGTGTGCAGACAGAGCCCTTAACCCTTTTTCCTGTTAGGATCTGCTTCACCAAACATATCTTCTACACCTTTCTCATGCTGGCTTGAAGTCTAACTCAGAGTAGATCTTAGTGCTCTGGTGGCTACCATCATACGATAGATGGTAGGTCCCTTTCCGCTCACCCCTCATTGACCGCTTCATGAGGGGCCTCTTGCTATCGCGTCCACTGATTTGACCTCCACATGTCTGAGGACCTTAACATGGTCCTCGGACAGCTGCTCACTTCCCTTTTTGAGTTGTTGGCCACCTACTTCTCTCAATTTTCTATCCTGGATGGTCATTTTCTTGGTAGCGCAAAATCGGTGTGCAAAATCGGTGAACTACAGGTGCTGGTGGCTCACGTACCATATACCAAGTTCCACAAAAATGTGGTCCTACGCACTCATCCTAAATTCCTGCCTAAGGTGATTTCATCAGTTCATCTCAACTAGTCAGTGGTACTGCCCACCTTCTTTCCTAGGGCTCATGTGAACAGGGCAGAGGCCTCTTTCCATACCCTGGGTTTTTGGAGGGCATTGGCTTTCTATCTAGAATGGGTGAAAGCCCACCACTGTTCCTCCCAGCTCTTTGTTTCTTATGACCCGAATAGGCTGGGTGTAGCAGTTGCTAAGTGTACCCTTTCCATCTTTGTGACTGACTGCATTTCCTTTGTCTATACTCAGACTGGACTTCCTTAGAACGCCATATCACTGCGCAGAATGTCTGTGCCATGGCAGCCTCTGTGGCTAACCTGTGCTCAGTCTCCTTGCTGGAGATCTGTAGAGCTGCAACATGGTATTTTGTCCACACCTTTGTAGCCCATTGCTGCCTGGATGAAGGTTCCCAGCATGACAACACCTTTGGCCAAGCCGTACTCTGGCACCTCTTTGGGAAATAATGCAACTCCCTTCCTCCAGCCCTTCTGTCTTTCCAGGCTACCAGAGAACCGTTCTTTTGCTTGATGCCAGAACTGTATATCACCTCTTGGAACCTTTCAGCGTCTCTTCCGCTGTTCTGAGAAAGCTGTAGGTGGTTTGTTAGGACCTGCTCCACCGAGAAGGAAAAAGGGTTAAGAGCTCTGTCTGCACACCAGACAGAGAATTTGTGCCATTTGAAGGCGTATGCAGTTCTGGTGGAATCCTTGTGGGATGCGAGGAGAATATTCTCCATGTTCTTTGGCAGGTGAAACTGATCAAGAGCTATCCTCTCAGCATCCAAGCCATAAGGGCTAGGGACTTGAGATTGGGATGGAGGAGATCCCGGGCGTTGCTGAGGTAAAGAGGTGCTGGGAGAGGCGAAGCAAGAGGGGGGATACCATGGTTGCCTGAGCCAGCATGAGGTAATGAATATCATGGTGGCCCTGTCCATCTGGACCTTGAAAAGGGTCTTGGCCACCAAGAGAGTTGGTGGGTAAGCAGAAAGCAAGCCCTTGCCTCAGTTCAGGAGGAATATATCGGATTCTATCCGGTTATGTCAGGGAATTCTGGAGCAGAACAGCGGCAGCTGAGCATTGTGAGGAGCGGCAAAAAGATCCATGGACGTGAGTGGCCCACTTCTGGAAGATGTGGGCTACTTGTGTATTGAGTCCACTCGTGCAGCTGCAGCACTCTGCTAAACCTGTCCGTCACTGTGTTGTCCTGACATGGGAGGTAGACCACCCGGAGAAGCATGCCGGGCTTCCTGGCAAATCTTCAGAGTCTAATGGCCTTGCAGCAGAGGAGGTATGAGCCTGTGCCACCCTGCTTGTTGATGTAGAACATTGCCATCTGGATGAGGACTTCTGGGTTGGACAGCTGTTTTGGAAGACTCAAAGGGCATTCGCTACCACCCTGAACTCGAGGAAGTTTATCTGATGGAGACTCTCCCTTGTCATCCAGAGTCCCTGGGTACGTAGTCTGTTGATATGAGCCTCTCTCTCCCCCCCCCCCCCTGGCCAATTTAGAGACATTCGTGGTCAGCTCCTGCTGGTGTGCTGGGGCCTGGAAAGGAAGCTCTGCTAGAAGATGAGTCTGCTGCTGCCCCCAGGAAAGGGAGTCCTTCAGTGGCGGTCACCCTGACCAGTCTTTGAGGCAGTTTGTCGCCTGGCATCACTGTGTACAGAGCATCCATTGCACCTACCACATCTAAAGCTGGGCAGATGCGGTTATGTGGACTGTGGAGGCCATGTGGCCCAGGAGGTGAAGCATTTGGTGAGATGAGACCATTGAGGAACGTTGGATGTCCTGGTCTGATGGAAGATAGGCTCTGGCTGCAGTGGTATTGAGGAGAGCCCCAATGAACTCAAGGCGTTAAGTGGGTTGCAGGTGGGACTTTGGGTAGCTGATGACAAAGCCCAGCTGTTTCAGCACCCAGATAGTGCGTGGCGCGGATAGACTGACCTCATCTGACGTCCCGCCTCCGATCAACCAATTGTCCACATAGGGAGAGACGAAGATTCCCTGCACCCAAAGAAAAGCGGTTACGACGGCTAGACATTTTGTGAAAACCCTTGGTTCGGATACCAGTCCGAAAAGGAGAACCCTGTATTGATGGTAATGTTCGTTGATGATGAAGTGGAGGTACTGCCAGTGTAGGGGATGAATGAGGATGTGTGGGTATAGGCATCCTTTAGATCCAAGGAGCATAGCGAATCTTCCTGCTGGAGATAGAGCAGCAACTTTCCAAGGGATATCATCTTGAACTTCTCATGCACTAGGAAGTGATTGAGATTGCTGAGATCCAGAATGGGATGGAATCCACCTGTTTTTTTGGGAACCAGGAAGTATCGGGAGTAGAATCCCTTTCCCATTTGAGATAGAGGAACAATCTCCACTGCTCTTTCTTGCAAAAAAGCTTTGCGCTATTGCTGAAAAAGTTCTTGATGATAAGGTTTCAAAGAGTACTCCCCTGGAAAGAATTGGGGTGTGTGTGGGGGGGGGGGGGGTGTCTGATCGAAGTGTAGGAGGTAGCCCTTCTTTACTGCTCATAGAGCAGAAGCATCGGTGGTTATGCTGGGCAAATGATGTGAGATGCCCCCCAGTGTGCTGTGGAACAGGGCCTGAAAGGGGAAGAAAGGCCATGGTCCTGGAGTCAAAAGCACCTCCCAGGCTGTGTTTGTGGCGCTGCTTGGGGCTTTGGGGCTTTAGTCCTAAGTTGCTTCTGCCTTTGGCCCTTGGCCTGCTGCCCCTGTGGGGGTGGCTAGTATGAATGGTACGGGACATAAGTACTGTAGGCCATCCTTTTTTTGCAGGTAGAAGGACTTTTTTGCCAAAGCTTTCCATTAGGAAGGATCAGCGGTCTCTTGAGAACCTGTTCATGGTGACCTGTTAAGTCTCCAACTCTGCGGCCTCCTCTGTCATGGTTTGCTGAAGAGGTTCTTTCCTCAACATGAGACATCAACCAACTTGTCCTGAACAAGACGACTGTAGTCATGCCAAGTGACAGGCATCAATGCCCACCGCAGCCACTCTAGCCATGAACTCAAAGCCATCATAGGCTGCACGTATTTGAAGCATTCCTCGATTGTAGCTACCAGGCTCTGGAAGCGCTGAAGATGGTCTCCAGATAAGCCAGCCAAGAACCTGGCAAGCTCCACAGGTCTCAAGTACATGCCTATGCACACCTAGTATGTTTAGATACAGGCCACAAGCATTGAGCCATGGTAACATTTCCTGCCAAACCCATCCATGGTACGTGCCTCCCTACCAAGGGGCACCGAGGAGTGCATCTTGTTACTCGTAATACGGCGCATAGCCGATAACACAGCCATGGAGTTCTGAGGCATTTGTGTTTTCTCAAAACCTGGGCTCTTGCAGATGTGATACATGGAATCAAGACGTTTGCTCACAATTGGCACCATAATTGGGGTCTCCTACATCCTCAGTAGTAACCTTTACAGGATAGGGTGCACTAGAACGGTGATGGCCTCCTTTAGGGGAGTTGGAATACTGTAGAATCTTCAGCTCCTCCGCACAAAGTTCCTCTTCATCTTCAATTGTTAAGGGGGTAAAGCCTTCCCCATGTCCCTGATGAACTCCAAGAAGGAGAGGTCCTCAGGAGGGTACCTCCTGCACTCATACAGAGGCAAGAGATCCTGCACTGTCTCCGGGGATGACGACTGTTTCCCCACTCAAAATCAGTCAGACAAGAATTCAAAGTATCGATGGAAATGGGAACTGCGTTGATGCCCCTGTGGCGGAGTTGAGGGTGACCTCTATTCCTTACGCTCTGAGTCCAATGCGCTCGTGGGGGTGGGGGGAGATGCCCTGTACTAAGTGGGACCAAGAGTGGTCCTGGGAACCGGAAGAGACAGCATGTTTTTTGAGAATCAGCTGGACCTCCACCGGTGAGGCACCTGCAGTAGACTATGCGATCACTGGCCCTGAGGAATCGGAGTTTCCCAGTTCCCAAGACTTGTGCTGTGCCATAAAGGTAGCCGGGCTGTGCTCAAGAGTCAATAACTGATATGTTACGAGGGAGTGCTCTGCAGCTGCTTGTGCTGCATCCTTCGGTGCTGATGCCTGTTCCTTTCGCAGGACTCTTCGATGGTAACAGCCTCTGGAGTCCTGTGCTGGCCCTCTGAGGCCACGGGAGGCACCTTCTCCCACTGGGGCAGCTTCGAAGGACACTCTCAGCCTTCATTCTCTGAATTGTGTCGAGGGCTTCGATGGCGATGGCCATGGGTCTTCACCTGGACTCGGTATCGCCCTTCGACAATGACTCAGACAGAGTCCATTCCTTCCAGGGGTGTTCCTCTTCGAAGGAGAGTCTCTGTTCAAGAGCCCTGCGACCTCACGGCTCCGAAAGGGCCCAGTCCCCACATTTCATATGGGAGGAATGACTTCCTGCTTGGTCCCAGAGAAAGTGTAGTTACTCACCTGTGACAAGTGTTCTCGGGGAACAGCAGGAATCTGTCCTCACTACCCACTCTTTCCAGTTGAATGGTGATTATTTATGGCTCAATTAAGCTGTGTCATCGTACTGAGGTAAGATAAGAACATAAGAACATAAGATATGCCATACTGGGTCAGACCAAGGTCCATCAAGCCCAGTATCCTGTTTCCAACAGTGGCCAATCTAGGTCATACGTACCTAGCAGTTTCCCCAAAAGACACAGGTTCCACAATGCTTGTACTGGGTCATGCATTGATATCCTGGGTCCCTTCTTAATAATGGTTTATGGACTTTTCCTCCAGGAACTTGTCCAAACCTTTTTTAAACCCAGCTACACTAACAGCCTTTACTACATCCTCCGGTAACAAATTCCAGAGTTTGATTACACGTTGAGTGAAAAAATATTTTCTTTTATTAGTCTTAAATAGTTTACCCTGTAGCTTCATTGCATGTCCCCTAGTCTGTCTATATTCTGATAACGTAAACAATCGATCTACGTTTACCCGTTCCACTCCGCTCATTAATTTATAGACTTCTATCATATCTCCCCTCAGCCGTCTCTTTTCCAGGTTAAAGAGCCCTAACCTTTTTAGCCTTTCTTCATAGGAGTATCCTTCCATCCCCTTTACCATTTTGGTGGCTCTTCTCTGAACCTTTTCTAATAACGCTATATCCTTTTTAAGATATGGCGACCAGAATTGCACACAATATTCAAGGTGCGGTCTCACCATGGAACGATATAGAGGCATTATAATATCTTTTGTTTTATTTTCCATTCCTTTCCTTATCATACCTAGCATTCTATTTGCTCTCCTGGCTCCGTTCGGGTGGAAAGGTGATCACGATTTCGTGCTGGATCCTCCCAAAGGCTTTCTGTGAAAGCTAGAGAGAGTTCCAGCATGAGGGCTCCATCGGTGACATGATTTGATTCCTGTTGTTCCCGGAGAACACCTGCTACAGGTGAGTAACTACAATTTTGGCTTATGTTAACAGCATGGGGGCCCATGCTAACTGCAAAAGGGGTGTGTTCTTCCTCCTGCAGTTAGTACAGCATAAGGCATGCGGGTGCACTCACTGCCACCCACTGATGTAGCATGAAGTGCACTTAGACTGTGGGCACAGAGTGTGGGCCACTAACTTTCATGCTAACCATGATGGGCTGGCACTGCCTGCAGTCCACCTCTATCCTGCCCAGTCTCTGCCCCGATCTACACTAGCAAGTTGGTGTGGGACTTTTGGTGCTAGGACCCCCTGCTATATGTTAGCATGGCACCAAAACTGCACGCTAAATCCCGGTAGCTTGGTTTAGTGAACATGCCCCTGAATCCATAACTGCACTGATCCACTTTAAATTTCATCTGCCATTTGGATGCCATCTCTCAATTTCTCAAGGCCCTTTTGTAATTTTTTGCAATCCTATTATGATTTAACAATTTTGAACTTTGCCTCATCTGGAAAATTGATACTTATTTCTTCCCATTTTTAGGTAAATTTATAAATATATTAAAATAGTACAAACCACTGGGTCATTCCAATATTCACCTTTCTAAATTTAAAAAATAAATTTGGTGTCCACAATAGGACACTGCCTCTTATTTCATGATGTCTTAATTCATCAAGGGTTTCTCATGAGGGATGTTTTCAGATATTTTCTGAAAATCCGGATATACTATATCAATCTGTTTACCTTTATTTACGTGTTTATTCACACCTTTAAAAAAGTAGCAGATTGTTGAGGCAAGACTTCCCTTGGCTAAATCAGTGATGGGTTTATCCTGTTAAACCATAATTCTAGAAGCATAAAAATATGATGACAGAAAAAGACCACATGGCCTATCTAGTCTCTCCTTCCATATCAACAACTACAACAGTCCCCTTTTTTTCCTTTAGAGATTCTCTGTGTTTGTCCCATGCTTTTTTGAATTCACATAATTCCTCATCTCTACCACCTTCACTGGGAGACTATTTCACAGATCCACCACTCTTTCCGCAACATATCACTCCTGAATCTATCCCCCTTCACCCTCATTCCATGTCATGTCCCCTCGTAGCACAACTTGCTTTCAATTGAAAGAGGCTCTCCCCCTGTACATTTATGCCACGGAGGTATTTAAACATCTCAATCATATCACCTCTATCCCGCCTTTCCTCTAAGATGTACATATTAAGATCCTTAAGTCTGTCCTCATATGCTTTATAATGAAGACCACTAATCATTTTAGTAGCCACCCTCTGCACCGACTCCATCCTGTTCACATCCTTTTGAAGGTGCGGTCTCCATAATTGCACACTATACTCCAAATGAGGTCACACCAAAGACTTATACAGAGGCACTATCACCTCCTTTTTTTTGCTAGCCATTCCTCTCCGTATGCACCCAAGCATCCTTCTAGCTTTTGCCGTCGCCTTTTCTACCCGTTTAGCTACTTTAAGATCAGACACAACCACGTCTAGGTCACGCTCTTCTTTAGTGAACAAAAGTACTTCACCCCCTATACTATATTGCTCCCTTGGATTGCTGCAGCCCAAATGTATGACCTTACATTTTTTAACATTAAATCCCAGCTGCCAAATTCTAGACCATTCTTCAAGCTTAGCTAGATCTCCTCATGTTATCTACACCTTCCTGGGTGTCTACTCTATTGCAGATTTTGGTATCATCCGCAAAGAGGCAAACCTTACCCGACAGCCCTTCCGCTATACCACTAACAAAGATGTTAAAAAGAATCGGACCAAGGACAGATCCCTGGGGCACACCACTGGTAACATCCATCTCCAAGAACAAGCAGGAATGTAGTCTTCACAAATGGGTATTGTCGGTACCAACGGAGCCCGTGCGGGAATGCTCCCCAGCATCCAATTGGAAAGCTTTTATGAGCATCCCACAGCACATGCGTGCTGCCTTCCCGCCTCTGTACCTCTCACTTCAGTTCTTCGTTTTCCGTGGAGCCCACAGGACGTGGTACCCTGTCACCGTAGAAAATTTACCTTAATTTCTTGTTTTTTTGTGGTCGCGTCTACCTTCATTCGATGCCTACCAGTACCACCGGTTCTCCTCTTTTTAAAAAAAAAAGAAACAAAAGAAAGAAGTGTGTTTCTTCAGGGATCTTTCCCTGCTTCTGGTGCTAGGCGCCATTTTGGGTACTAGGCCCATTTTTCTTCAAGCATGGAGAAACCAGCTAGTGGTTTCAAAAAATGCTCAAAATGTGGCGGTACCATTTCCGTCACTGACACCCATGTTTAGTGTCTAATATGTTTGGGTCCTGAACATTGTCCAATGGAGTGTCTCTCCTGCACGAGGATGACCAAAAGGGGCCTGCAGAATAGAGCTGCAAAACTCGGTACCCTTTTTGCCGCCAACAAGATGTTAGTTGCATCGACGTCTTCCAGGGCTTCATCTTCCTCCCATGGATCTCAGGTAACCAAATTGAAGTCTTCTAGGACTAGCCATTCCTCGAAGGGTAAATCTCCTTCAAAGTATCGAGATGCCGCTGGCGTTTCCCTCGAGGATACTTCACCGGCAAAACAGCCCCGGTGGGCGTCTTCGGGCTCCAAAACACTAACGGGGCTAAAGGATGTTCCAGAGGCCTCCACCTCTGCGGAACTACTAGTGCCATGTTCTGGAGTCGTAGCCGCTTCCACCGATACTGGCACCCAGACATCGGCAGGAGCGATGGATCACAGAATCCTGGTTATCGAACGCAGTCTAGCGGCCCTCTTAGTGGCTTCGGTATCGCTAAGACCGCAACATGTATCGGTAACGACATCGGTACTGGTACCAACAGTACCTGCTTCGACAGGACTGCTTTCCCCCATGCCGATCTCCGGTATCGGGGATCATGAACTAAGACATTTCGGTATCAACTTCGAACAGTACCGATATCATGCGTTACAGGAGGCCTGGTGCTTGAGTCTTCCGATTCCATTGACTGACGATTCTACCGGTACTAGAGCGAATCTGTTAGAAGATTCAGTTCCTTCTCCTCAACGCAGAATGTCTCTTCCAGAGGATATGTCCTTCCAGGATTTCATACGTGATTTAGCAAAGGGTCTTGCAATCACTGTGATTCCAGAAAAGGAACCTAGGGCAGAAGAATTAAGAATTCTACAATACCCTATGGCTCCTAATGCTTCCCATTCACAAGATCTTACATGATCTAAAGTTGAGAATGTGGGAAACTCCTTTAACAATATCTTCACATTCCCGACGCCTTCACACTATGTACCGAGTGCCAAGGTGTCCTGGTTTTCAAAAAACTCAGTTACCACGCCATTCAATGGTAGTGGAATCGGCCATGCGAAGAATCAAGAGTGCTAAAACACATTCTTCTAATCCTCCAGGATGTGAATCCGGGACTCTCGATGCCTTTGGCCATCAATGCTTTCAATCCTCCATGCTAGGAGCCAGGATCGGTTCTGCATTCTTTATATGGGAATGTTCCTGGAAGAAGACACAAGACTTAGAGCTCCTTAGTCCTTGTGTTTCGGAGGAAAAAAGAGCAGAATACCTTATTGTGGTCAAGCATGCCCAGAATGTCTCAAAATTCATGAACCGTGCTACCTTAGATTGCTTTGAATGTATTAGCAGAACCTCTGCTATATCCATAGGAGCAGGTCGTATTGCTTGGCTTCAAGCATCAGCCTTAGAACAGTGGGTGCAAGAAAAGCTGGGAAACATTTCTTACACAGGAGAAAATCTCTTTGGCAAGGACTGGTAGAACAAGGCTAATCAGCTTGAATCTGACAATACTACTTTAAACAGATTGTCAAAGTCTACAGCCAACCCAGCAAAGAAGAAAATATTCAAAAAACCCTTTTTCAGTAAGAAAAAGAAGCCTTACCAATCTTACACCCATCAAACTCACTGTGTACGCTCCATGTTCTCAAGAAGGGGCAACAACAGGATAGACAGCAAAGAAAGCCACAAGCTCAAAAAGCTCAACTGGCTCAACAGACCCAGCCCCCTCAGGTTCTTTGACTTCTATCTAGAGAACTTAGTCATTTTGCCCCTAAAAGGTCCAGAACCCTTGACCATTCCAGGAAGACTATGCTATTTTGCCAAAAGATGGCAACAAATGACATCAGAAAATTTGATTCTGTCCATTGTACAATTGGGGTACAAACTTCATTTTCTCAACTTGCCCCCACCTACAATAATAAAACAGTTCAATTCTCAGGGCCCTGCCACCGACCTCTTGTGGCAAGAGGTCACATCACTTCTAGCTCAAGGAGCAATCAAAGAAGTGCCCATTCCCCAACGGGGACAGGGCTTTACTCCCCCTACTTTCTTATTCCAAGGAAGACAGGGGGACACAGACCTATATTAGACCTCAGAGAATTAAACAAATATTTGTTCCAAGAAAAGTTCAAAGTGATCTCCCTGGGAACACTTTTACCATACCTCCAAAGTCAGGACTGGCTATGTTCTCTAGATCTAAGAGATGCGTACATGCATATTCTCATCCACTCAGATCAAAGGAAGTTCCTTTGATTCCTGGTCAAAGGAAGTTCCTTTGATTCCTGGTCCAAGGAAGACACTTCCAGTACAGAGTTCTTCCCTTTAGACTAGCCTCTGCTCCAAGAGTCTTCACAAAATGCATGGCAGTGGTAGCAGCATTTATGAGGACTTTGGGAATATTCGTCTTTCCTTACTTAGACTATTGGCTCATTCGAGCATCGACAGCTCCAGAGGCCAACTTCGCTCTCTCTCGTGTAATGAGAGTTCTTCAATACTAGGGGCTGGTCATAAACCTCCCAAAATCTCATCTCACCCCCTCTCAATCTCTAGAATTCATAGGGGCTCGTCTAGACACACAGCAGTCAAGTGCTTTCCTGCCCCAGCCACGTTGTCTACATGTAATACAACTGGCATCTCAAGCATCTATGAAGGTATTCCTTACTGCTTGGGCGATGCTTCAACTGCTGGAACACATGGCATCCACTGTCCATGGCATTCCCTGTTCTCACTTCCACATGCGAGCAGCCCAGTGGACACTTTCCTCTCAGTGGTCACAAGCCTCAGGTCGACTAACAGACAAAATCAGAACTACCACATGTCTGCTTTCGTCCCCACAATGGTGGCAATCCCTGGAAAACCTCCTTGTAGGCTCTCCTTTCCAGCAGCCTCTATGCCAAACCATTCTGACGACAGATGCGTCCAAGATGGGTTGGGGGGCCCACTTGCACTATCTCTCCACTCAGGGTCTTTGGACCTCACAGGAGGTTTCCCTTCACATAAACCTCCTAGAGCTGAGAGCCGTTTTCAATGCTATTCAAGTCTTTCAGGACCATCTCAGCAACAAAACAGTTCTGGTCCAAACCGACAATCAGGTAGCTATGTTCTATGTGAACAAGCAAGGCGGAACAGGCTCTCTGTCGCTATGCAACGAAGCTTTGCGAATATGGGCCCTCGCCAGAGAGTTACAAATTCACCTGTTTGCGGTATACCTTCCAGGCATTCAAAACATATGGGCAGACACTCAGTCGAATACTGCTGCCACATGAGTGGTCCCTCCACTCATACCAGCTTGCTCGAGAATTTCAAATCTGGGGAACACCAGATATAGACCCCTTTGCAAGTTCACAGAATGCCAGACTTCCCGATTCTGTTTCAGAATTCCGGCTGAAAACTGTCAGGCAAGAGATGCTTTCCTACTCCACTGGGGACAGGACTTCCTCTATGCCTTCCCACCCATTCCCCTCATTCCCAAGACTTTTTTCAAACTTCAGAGAGGCAGAGGTTGGATGATAATCTTAGCGCCATGTTGGCCACGGCAAACATGGTATTCTCTTCTGTGTCACTGAAACCACTCCTCTGGAGTTGGGGAATGCTCCAGATCTCCTGTCGCAGGAGGACGGATCTTTACTGCATCCCAATCCCCAGTCCCTAAATCTCTGGGTCTGGTTACTGAAAGCCTAGAATTCCAGTATGTTAACCTTTCTCAACAAATTTAGGATATCCTCCTGGCTTCCAGAAAACCCTCCATAAGATGTTACTACGCTTTCAAGTGGAAAAGGTTCTCTATCTGGTGTTCACAAAAGGGACTTAACCCCCTTTTAGTACCTGTAGAGTTGTTACTAGAGTATCTTCTACAATTATCAACTTCTGGTCTGAAGACAAATTCAGTTAGGGTCCATCTTAGTGCTGTTACTGCTTTTCATAAACCTTTGGATGGACAACCTATTTCCTTTCATCCACTTATATCAAGTTTTATGAGAGGCCTACTTTTAACAAAACCTCCCATTAAACCACCACCGGTGGCATGGGATCTAAATCGTGTTCTTGGTCAGCTTATGAAACCACTCTTTGAACCTTTAGCCACTTCTGACTTAAAGTTTCTTTCATGGAAAGTTATTTTCTAATTGCCATCACTTCTGCAAGACGCATTAGTGAACTACAGGCGTTTGTAGCGGATCCTCCTTATACAAGGTTTCACCATGATAAAGTAGTCCTCAGGACATCCTCACTTTCTGCCAAAGGTGGTTTCGACTTTTAATTTAAACCAGTCTGTTTATCTTCCTATATTCTTCCATAGGCCTCATGCCTCCAGTGCGAAAAGGAATCTTCACACATTGGATTGTAAAAGAGCCTTGGCTTTTTATCTCCAAAGAACTAAGCCACATAGAAAATCTTCTCAGCCTTTTGTGGCTTTTGACTCTAGTCATTTGAGGCTTCCAGTTTCTAAAAGAGCTCTGTCAAATTGGATTGCAGATTGCATATCCTATACATATCAGAGTAAGGGCCTTTCTCTCGAAGGCCATGTCACGGCTCACAATGTGAGAGCAATGGCAGCCTCAACTGCTAACCTTCCCTTCATTCTGTCTCTATTGATGAACATAAGAACATAAGATATGCCATACTGGGTCAGACCAAGGTCCATCAAGCCCAATATTCTGTTTCCAACAGTGGCCAATCTAGGTCATATGTACCTAGCAGTTTCCCCAAGGGACACAGGTTCCACAATGCTTGTATTGGTTCAAGCATTGATATCCTCGGTCCCTTCTTAATAATGGTTTATGGACCTTTCCTCCAGGAACTTGTCCAAACCTTTTTTAAACCCAGCTACACTAACAGCCTTTACTATATCCTCGGTAACAAATTCCAGAGTTTGATTACACGTTGAGTGAAAAAATATTTTCTTTTATTAGTCTTAAATAGTTTACCCTGTAGCTTCATTGCATGTCCCCTAGTCTTTCTATATTCTGATAAGGTAAACAATCGATCTATGTTTACCCGTTCCACTCCGTTCATTAATTTATAGACTTCTATCATATCTCCCCTCAGCCGTCTCTTTTCCAGGTTAAAGAGCCCTAACCTTTTAAGCCTTTCTTCATAGGAGTATCCTTCCATCCCCTTTACCATTTTGGTGGCTCTTCTCTGAACCTTTTCTAAAATCGCTATATCCTTTTTAAGATACGGCGACCAGAACTGCGCACAATTTTCAAGGTGCGGTCTCACCATGGAACGATACAGAGGCATTATAATATCTTTTGTTTTATTTTCCATTCCTTTCCTTATGATACCTAGCATTCTATTTGCTCTCTTCGCCGCCGCTGCACACTGGGCCGAGGGTTTTAACATGGTATCCACAATGACACCTAAATCTTTTTCCTGGGTGGTGGTTCCTAATGTGGAGCCTTGCATCGTGTAACCATAGTTTGGGTTGTTCTTCCCTAGGTGCATAACCTTGCACTTGTCCACATTAAATTTCATCTGCCATTTTGATGCCCAGTCTTCCAATTTATCAAGATCCTCTTGCAGTTTTCCACAATCCTCCTGGGTTTTAACAACTTTAAATAGTTTTGTGTCATCTGCAAATTTGATAACCTCACTCGTTATTCCACTTTCCAGGTCATTTATGAATATGTCAAAAAGCAGCAGACCCAGCACAGATCCCTGGGGTACACCACTATTCACCTTTCTCCATTGGGAAAATTGGCCATTTAGCCCTACCCTCTGCTTTCTATCTTTTAACCAGTTCCTGATCCACAATAGTACATTGCCTCCTATCCCATGATTCTTTAGTTTTGCCAAAAGTCTCTGATGAGGGACCTTGTCAAAGGCTTTCTGAAAGTCCAGATACACAATATCAACCGACTCACCTTTGTCCAGCTGATTATTCACTCCTTCAAAAAAACATAACAGATTAGTAAGACTAGATCTTCCTTGTCTAAAGCCATGATGGCTGTCTCCCATTAGGTCATGACTGTCTTCATGCTGAGTAATTTTATTCTTTATGATGGTTTCTACCATTTTTCCCGGTACTGATGTCAGGCTCACCGGTCTGTAGTTTCCCGGATCACCCCTGGAACCCTTTTTAAAAATTGGTGTTACATTGGCGATCCTCCAATCTTCAGGTATTAGAGATGATTTTAATGATAGTTCACAGATTACTAATAGCAGGTCTGCAATCTCATATTTCAGTTCTTTCAACACCCTTGGATTTATACCATCCGGCCCAGGTGATTTGCTACTCTTCAGTTTATCTAATAGTTGTAATACATCTTCCCGATGTATCGATATTTCCTTAAATTCTTCCGCACCTTTAAATACTACTTCAGTCATGGGTAACATCCCTACATCTTTCTCAGTAAAGACTGAAGCAAAGAATTCATTCATTCTCTCCGCTATCGCCTTGTCGCCTCTTAGTGCTCCTTTAACCCCTTTATCATCTAATGGACCAACTGACTCTCACAGGTTTTTTGCTACGAATGTACTTGAAAAGGTCTTTACTTCACGTTTCTGCTTCCGCAGCAAGCTTCTTCTCAAATTCTCCCTTTGCCTGCCTTATCAATGCCTTGCATTTGACTTGCCAGTGCTTGTGCTGTTTCCAGGTTTTGTCGTTTGGCTCTTTTTTCCATTTCCTGAAAGATGCTTTTTTGGCAACAACAGCCTCTCTGACCTCACCTTTAAACCATGCTGGCAGTTTTTTGGACTTCCTTCCACTTTTCTTAAAGTGTGGAATACATCTGGTCTGGGCTTCCAAGATAGTATTTTTCAACAACAGCCAATCCTGATGTACGTCTTTAACCTTTGCAACTGCTCCTTTTAGTTTTTTCTTAACTGTTTTCCTCATTTTATCATAGTCTCCCTTTCGAAAGTTAAAAGGTAGTACTGTGGATTTCCTTACTATCCCTCCTCCACTAATTAAATCAAAGGCGATCATGCTATGATCACTATTGCCAAGTGGCCCCAACAACCTTATCTCTTGCACTAGATCTGGTGTTCCAGTAAGGACTAGGTCTAATATGGCTTCCCCTCTGGTCCGTTCATGAACCAGCTGCTCCAAGAAGCAGTCATTTATTTCATCTAGGAACTTTATCTCCCTAGCATGTCCTGATGTGACACTGACCCAGTCGATACCAGGGTAGTTGAAATCACCCATTATTACTGCAATCACCCTATACATCTGCAAAGCAGCCACTTGGACTTCTGTACATACCTTCACAGCCCACTATTGCTTAGACAAGGACTCCCGTCGGGGTGCCTCGTTTGGCCAGGCTGTTCTACAACATCTCTTCTATACTTAATACAACTCCTACCCACCATCCACAGTTTGGATGCCTAAGGTCCATGGGAGGAAGGATGACCCATCTCACCTGGGTTCGCAGCTATCTGGGATCACCCCTTGGCATCTTTCAGCTGGGGAGTCCCCATATGTGAAGACTACATTCCTGCTTGTTTCTGGAGATAGCGTAGTTACTCACCTGTAACAGGTGATCTTCGAGAACAGCAGGAATTTAGACTTCACAACCCACCCACCTCCCCTAGGAGTTTTCTCTGTCTCTCTCTTTCTCTACTTCTTTCCTTTGGTCTTAGTTATAAACTCAACTGAAGTGAGAGAGGTACAGAGGCGGGAAGGCAGAACGCATGTGCTGTGGGATGCTCCCAAAAGCTTTCCTATTGGATGCTGGGGAGCGTTCCCGTGTGGGCTCCGTTGGTACCAACGATACCCATATGTTAAGACTAAATTCCTGTTGTTGCCAGAGATCACCTGTTACAGGTGAGTAACTATGCTTTCTCCTCAGACTGAGCTCCATTTACCTGTACTCTTAGTCGCCTCCCATCCAACCAATTTCTAACCCAAGCAATAACTTTAGGGTGCTGAGCTTGTTTATAAGTCACCTGTGAGGAACAGTGTCAAACGCTTTCCTGAAATCTAAATACACCACATCTAGGGCTCTCCCTCGGTCCAACTCCCTGGTCACCCAGTCAAAGAAATCAATCAGATTTGTTTGACAAGACCTGCCTTTGGTGAATCCATGCTGCCTCGGATCCTCTAATCCGCTGGACTCCAGAAACCTCACTATTTTCACTTTCAGCAGCAGCATTTCCAATAATTTACTCACCACTGAAGTTAAACTAACCAGCCTGAGGTTCACCCGACTTGGGTCCTAAAAATTGTCTTTGAAACCCCTGAGAGCTGCGAGCCTTGTGAGGATCCTCAGCACAGGTCTCGTTTGCTGTCCCATTCCTTGGGGGTGAGGTCTTTCAGAGCCAGTGCCTCCGGCTCCTTGTGGGCCTCGTCCAGGGGACGCGGGGATCAGCTTGACTCAGAGACTTTCTCGGACCTCTCGGGTTTGTAATCGGACGGGGACATCTTCCCAGAGACCTGCACCCACAGGGATCTCCCCTCTGACCAGTCTCCGCCAGCCTTGCAAAAGCGATCGCCTCCCGAGGACATCTCTTTCCTGGCGTTTGGAAGGGATATGGCTCGGGCCCTCAACCTGCCGATGAAGACCGAGGAGGAGCTGAGGGCAGAGGGACTTGACATCTTGCAGTATGAGTTTCCACCCAAGGAGTCTCTTACAGTACCGGTATTGTCCATCCTATCCCGGCTGCTTCTCCGCATGTGGTAAGCACCCGCCTCTGTCCCTATTGTCAGTAAAAGACTATGCCATGTATAGGGTCCAGGGCAGCCCAGAGTTTCGGAAGACCCAATTTTATCACACCTCCATGGTAGTCGAGTCCGCGATGCGGTAACAGAAGAGCCTGAAGTCGCACTCTTCGGTCCCGCCTGGTAGGGAGTCCCGTGCCTTCGACATCCTCGGGTGCAAGGCTTACCAGTGATTATGCTGGCGTGTCACATACAGGCGTACCAACTATATATGGATATGTTCCTTCGCGACCTCACCAAAGAGCTCAGGGGGTTCTCCGTGGTCCTTTGTGGGAAAACCTTCTCAGGTTCCAGACCCTCCTGAGGTTGGTCGCAGACTGCTTGAAATACCTTCCTGCGCCGCATATGACTGGTTTGAATCTTCCGCCTGTGTAGCGGCGGCTGGCATTGGAGCCCGAAGCCAGGCGGTACTGCAGTCTTCAGACCTCGAGCAGTGGGTCCTGGAGAATCTCCTGGATGTCTCCTGCTTCGGCGAACAGCTGTTCGGCAAGCCCATGGAGGACAAGGCAGCTGAGATCGAGATGGACTTTGCTTGCCCCCCAGAGACGCTTCCACCCATGGAAGGACTCCTGTCCTTTTTCGCCCCCGAATGGATGGCTATTACATCGGACACCTGGGTCTTACAGGTGATCCTGGACAAGTATCGTCTTCGTCTAGACAGACTCCCTCCTTCCTTCCGAAGTGAACAGGGGGACCTGCGCCCCTTCCTCGATCTCAGGAACCTGAACAAGTTTCTGGTGTGGGAGAAGTTTAAAAATACAAAATACGATACAAAATAATAATTACAACATTCAAACTAATAAACAATTCTGCCCCATCTCATCTTGCTACACTCATAATGCCGCAAACTACAAACAGGAAAAGACGTACTCACAACCTAAATATACTACACACCCCCCTCTCCATTTGCAAAACAAAGGCATTCACTAGTAATAGAGCATTCACATACACTGCTCCAACACAATGGAACAAATTCCCCGACAACTTAAGAGCTAACAAAGATCTCACATCATTCCGTAAAAACCTTAAAACACATCTATTTCAAGAATACTTCAATCAGTCAGAAATAACATAGAGTAATTCCGTGATGAAAGCAATTAAAGAGAGATTCTACCACTTCTACCAGTTAGTTCCCCCAAGTCCATGAAGAATCAAAATAATGAACCTACTTATATTATCTACACAAATAATGTATATAGTTAATCAAATTCATGTATGTTAACATGTTTCCCTCCTCTATCATGTATTCAGTTTTAGTTTTTCTATCCCTATTTTTTGAGTTATCCTAAACAATTTTTCACTTTTAATGTTCAAATGTTATGATCCTACTGTTTTATGTAACTGCTAATCTTTGCAGAGTTAATTGTTAACTGTAAACCGCTGCTGATCACTGGAAGTAGCGGTATAAAAATGTGCTCAAATAAAATAAATAAATAAAAAATGCTATCCCTTGGCGTCCTGCTGCCCTTCCTCCGGCAGGGTGATTGGCTATGCTCCTTGGACCTCAGAGATGCTTATGCCCACATTCCGGTCCATCCCATGCACAGGAAGTACCTGCATTTCAGGGTGCAGGGAGAGCTCTTCTAGTACAGAGTGCTCTCCTTTGGGCTTGCGTCTGCCCCGTGAGTCTTCATCAAGTGCCTTTCGGTGGCCATGGCCCACCTCTGACGGCAGGGCATATCCGTCTACCCTTACCTAGATAATTGGCTCGTTTCAGGCACCTCGGCGGAGGAGGCTCAACTCTCGGCGTCACGCATGGTCCTCGAGGACCTCTGTTTCTTGATCAACTACTCCAAATCCCACCCTTACCTAGATAATTGGCTCGTTTCAGGCACCTCGGCGGAGGAGGCTCACCTCTCGGCGTCACGCATGGTCCTCGAGCATCTCTGTTTCTTGATCAACTACTCCAAATCCCACCCCACACCGGTGCGGACCCTGGAGTTCATGGGCGCTCTTGACACAGAACGTGCGACCTCCTTTCTTCCTTGAGCATGCATGGATTGGCTCCACGCTCTGGCTGCCGAGGTCCAAGGCCGGCCTAGGGTCTTGATGCGGACCATGCTGCGCTTGCTGGGGCACATGGCTTCGACTGTCCACGTTGTTCCCCATGCTTGCATGCACATGCGAGTGGCCCAGTGGTGCCTCAGAGCGCAATTTGCCCAAGCCTCGGTCCGCGTCCGGGACCCTGTCTGGATGTCTTGCAGTCTAGTCGAGTCCCTAGTCTAGTGGCAGGGCCCCCAGAGCCTCCTTCGGGGCATGCCCTTCCAGACTCATCCGGACTAACTCATCTTGACGATGGACGCCTCGCTGTTGGACTGGAGAGCCCCCTGCGACCACCTCTGCACACAGGGGCAGTGGTCGCCTGAGGAATCTCGACAGCAGATCAACTTGCTCAAGCTTCGAGTGGTCCGATTGGCCTTGAAGGTCTTCACCTGAAGGGCAGGTCGGTGCTCATGCAGATCGACAACAGTCGCGATGTTCTGCATAAACAAGGGAGGGGAGCACGTGCTCCCGCCTCCTCTGTCGGGAGGCAGTCCTCCTCTGCTCCTTCGCAGTGCGCCAGGGCATCACCCTTTGGATTGTCTACCTCCCGGGCCAGGACAATATCCTCGCGGACAGGCTCAGCAGGCTTCTCCACCTGCACGAGTGGTGCCTGAGTCCAGAGGTGGTTCTCCACTTGTTCCTTCTCTGGGGGACTCCGTCCATAGACCTGTTCACCAGCTCGGTGAACGCACAGCTCCCCCGCTTCTGCGGGTCGATTCCACACCCGAGCAGTGTGGCCCCGGATGCGTTCTTTCTGAACTGGACCTCTGGGCTTCTGTATGCGTTCCCCCCCACTCCTCTCATTGCGAGGACCCTCCACAAGATCCAGCGCGACCGAGCCTCTGATTCTCATGGCTCCTTCGTGGCCTCGACAATTTGGTTCCCTCTTCTACTCCAGCTCTCATCGGAGCCTCCAGTTTCCCTGGGCCGTATCCCCGGCTTGCTGACGTAGGAGGAGGGACGGGTGCTTCACCCAATCCTGGTCTCGCTGTCCCTGACAGGCTGGCGGCTGAACGTGTCTCTTTAGTCTCACTGTACCTCCCAGTGGAGATCGAGGACGTCGTCCTCGCATCGAGAAAGGACTCGATGAGGTGGGCCTTGAAGTGGTGGCAGTTTTCGATCTGGTGCTCCGAGCTCCAGATCGACCTGTTCTCCTGCTCTACGCGTTCTCCTTCTCCACCCGTTGGGTCCTCTAGTACCTTCTCCACCTCTCACAGGTGGGAGTGGTCCAACTCGGTCGGAGTTCACCTGAGCGCCATTTCAGCCAACCAACCACTTGCCCATCAAGGGTAAATCCCTCTCGGGCCAGCCTCTGGTCTCCCTCTTCATGTGGGGTCTCTTGCTTTCCAAATCCCCCTTCCGGCCTCCCCCAGCGGGATGGGACCTGAACATCATGCTCATGTAGCTGACGCAACCGCCCTACGAGCCGATGGCGACGTGCTTGCTCCGGCACCTCTCCTGGAAGGTGGCACTGACCTCGGCGCGGCAAGTTAGCGAACTTCAAGCCCTCATGGCCGAGGCCCCCTATACCAGGTTTTACAGGAACAGGGTGGTGCTTTGCACCCTCCCCAAGTTCCTATCGAAGGTTGTCTCGGATTTCCACCTCAATCAGGGGGTGGTTTTGCCGACTTTCTTCCCAAGACCTCACGCCAACCGGGCATCGGAGGTCCTGCATACACTCAACTGTAAGAGGGCTCTCGCCTTCTACCTGCAGCGCACCCAAGGTCATCACATGTTCAACCGGTACTTCATTGCCTACGATCCCAACTGCCTGGGGCTGGCAGTCACCAAGCGCACCCTCTCCATCTGGGTGGCAGACTGCATCGCTTTCGCCCAGACAAAGACGGGCGCCTCGCTGGATTGTTGGGTCACCGCACATGGCATCCATGCCAAGGTGGCATCGGTGGCTTCGCTGCGCTCAGTGCCTCTGATGGACATCTGCCAGGTTGCGACCTAGTCTTCAGCAAATACCTTCGCTTCGCACTACTGCCTGGAGAGGGAGTCCTGCCGGGACAATCCCTTCAGCCAGTCTGTAGTCTATTTGGGGTATAAGCAACTACTGCAGTCCGACCCTTCTGCGACTACTGAGAGCTCGCCCAAAGTCCCAAGGACTCTGCTTCCTTCAGACATCGGCTTCTGCTCACGGCCTCACGGAGGCATTTTTAGCTTATAGGTTTGGTAACCTCTAGCTGGGGAGTCCCATAAGTTAGGGCCGACTTCCTGCTTGTTCCTTAAAGCATAGTTACTCACTTGTAACAGGTGTTCTCCAGGGACAGCAGGAATCAGTCCTCACTACTCTGCCACTTCCCCTGAAGAGTTGCAATTTTTTTATGCTTCACTTGCCATCTGCTTAGTAGGGCTTTATCTCTGGGACCTGACTGAGCAAGATGGCACCTTTGGGTGGGAAGAGGACCACGCATGCATGGCAGCAATCCCAAAGGCTTTCTTTGAAAGCTGGGGAATTCTTCTGCATGGGCTCCGTCGGTGCCGACGTCACCCATAAGTGAGGACTGATTCCTGCTGTCCCTGATATATTTTCAGTAATTTTGTCTTTTATAATGGTTTCTACCATTTTATCCTGCATTGACGTCATACTTATGAGTGTGTAGTTTCCAGGATCATCCCTAGAACCCTTTTGAAAAATGTGTGTTATTTTGGCCACCCTCCAATCTGCAGGTACTATAGACAATTTTAATGATACTTCAGAAAATACTTAAGAAGGTCTGCAATTTTGTTTTTGAGTTTTGAATGCCCTTGGATGTATATCCATCCAGTCCATATGATTTGCTTCTCTTTATTTTTCCAAATGCCCTTTCTCATCTTCCAGGTTCACCAAAATTTGCTTCAAATCCTCCATATCACCTTTAAATATCTTTCCTGGCATGGGTAGCTCCCTTGCATTACCTTTGGGAAAGACCCAATCCGAGAATTCATTTAGGTTCTCCACTATAGTCTTGTCCTCCAGTAGTGCCCCTTTTATCTCCTTAGTCTCTATTGATCCAACTGACTCTCTCAAAGGCTTGTTGCTTCGTTTATACCTGAAAAAGTTATGATTTTTTTTTTGCTTTTCAAATTCTCTCCTCTTCTTTTATAAATGCTATGCATGTAGCTTGGCAGTGTTTATGCAGTTTCCTATTTTGTTCGTTTGGATACTCCTTCCTTTTTTTTTTTTTTTTTTTTTGCTATAACAGTTTCTCACTTCACCTTTAAACCATGCTGACAGTTGTTTAGCCTTTCTTCCACCTTTTTTAAAGCATAGAATAAATTTGGTCTGGGCTTTTGAGATATTATTTTTATATACTGTATATATTTATTTATTTTATTTATTAGCATTTATATACCGCTTTTTCCAGAGATCAAATATTGTTTACATTAAACAGTTCAAGTAACTATATACAATGAAAAATAAACTTGGGACTGAACCTATAGTCCCATTGTGAGCTAATTACAGTGAGTGGTGGTTTGTGCCTTCTGTATGAGTGTGATAGGGAGTGTTTTGTGTTTTCTTATTCAGAGTGTGCTGTCTTGGCTGGTCTTGCATTATTTACAGCACCTATGCTAGTTACAGAGAATGCTTTTTTATGATGTATATCTACAAGTGTTGGGATCTGACAGCATTGTGTTGGAGGATATGAGACATATGATTGCATAGGGGGTGCTTTTGGTGTGGTTTTAGGTAGGATTGATGAACGGGGATTCCAATATGTTTTCCAAAATGCTGTTTAAAAAGGTGTGTTTTGAGTTCTTTGCGGAATGTGGCGAGAGCTTTGATTGCTCTTAGTTTGTCAGATAATGTGTTCCAGAGTATGGGCACAAAGTGTGAGAATGCTCTGTTAGTGGCTCAATTGGATTTTCGGAAGTTTGGTGGGACTGCTAGTTTATTTTGGATGCATCCTTTTCTTAGTCGTGAGTCTTCTGGTTTGATAATGAGGGAGGTGAGGTAGGATGGGGCTGTTTCCCTAATGAGTTTAAATGTTGTCATTAGCGTTTTGTAATTTATACGATTTTGGATTGGAAGCCAGTGTAAGGTATATAATACAGGTGTGATGTGTTCTGTTATATGAGCCTTCCAGGCTATGCGTGCAGCAACATGCTGGGCCATCTGGAGTTGGCTTAGGGTTTGTTTAGGTAGACCTTGTAGGATGCTATTGCAAAAGTCTAAGTTTGGAGTAATTAATGCCTGATCTAAAGTCATGGTTTTGGAGTGCTGGTCTTAGTTGTATCATTCTGAGTTTGATAGATTTTTTTTCGTAGTGAGTTTTATGTGTGTAGTCATACTGAGGGTCTGATCTAAGGTAACCCCAAGATATTTTACTTCATTTTTTACTGGACGTTCAGTCTCACTAAGGCTGACTTTTGGAGGCGGGGGAAAAACTTTGGTTCCTGGTTATGTACAGAACCTCAGTTTTGCTGAAGTTGATCTGGTGGCACATGTGCCCTACACCAGGTTCCACAAGAACAGGGCCATCCTTAGGACTCACCTGCAGTTCTTGTTGAAGCTTGCTGCTGCCTTCCATTTGAATCAAGAGGTGGTATTGCCCATCTTCTTTCCTAGGCCTCATTCTTCGAGGGCGGAGGCCTCCCTGCACATGCTGAACTGCAAGCATGTGTTGTCCTTCCACATCCAGAGGATGCACCCCCATAACCACTCAATGCAGCTCTCTCTCTTTTGACCCCAGTTGTCTGGGGGTTGCAGTCTCCAAGTGCACCCTTTCACGGTGGGAGGCCGACTGCATTTCTTTCCCTATCAATAGGCGGGGCTTTCTAGAGCATCATGTGATGGCTCACAGTGTGCTTGCCATAGCAACCTCGGTGGCAAGCCTGCGCTCGGTGTTCTTGCTGGACATCTGCCGGGCTGCCACCTGGTCCTCTGTGCACACCTTTGCTGTACGTTACTGTTTAGAAGAGACCTCCCGGAGGGATAGCGTCTTTGGCCAGGCTGTGTTCTGTCACCTCTTTGGGGAATAATGCAACTCCTTCCTCTGACCTGTGAAGTCCAGGCTACTGGAGTGGGGATTGCATCTTCAATGCTTCTGCTGCAGTGTCAGACTTCCAGCCAATCAGCCCCCTGCTGCCCTTACGGTCTGCTTTTTGAGTCGCTTGTGGCTTTTACAGGTTTTTTTTTGGTAGCCTGTAGCTTGGGAGTCCTATATGTGAGGACTGACTTTTTGCTTGTTCCTGGAGAAAGCATAGTTACTCACCTGTAACAGGTGTTCTCCAGGGACAGCAGGAATCAGTCCGCACAACCCTCCCTCCTCCCTATGGAGTTGTTTCTTTTTTCTGCTTTTGAGCTATGTTGTCATACTGGTATTTTCAATAATGTCATATGGATGCGAAAGTTAGACAGTGAAAAAGAGAGACAGGAAGAAAATTGATGTCTTTGAATTGTGGTGCTGGTGACGAATACTGTGTATGCTGTGGACTACCTGAAGAACAAACCAGTCAGTACTAGAGGAGATCAAACCCAAGCTTTGTTTAGAAGCTCAGATGACAAGACATCAACTTTAATACTTTGGACACATCATGCAAAGAGAGAGATCATTAGAGAGAGACATCATGCATGGCAAGGTAGAAAGTCAACGCAAAAGGGGAAGGCCAGCAATGAGATGGATCGATACAATAACAGCAGCTGTGGGTGCCACTCTGTCAACAATGAGCTGCCTGACTAAAGACCAAACACAGTTTGGGGCAGCTATCCAGAGGGTTGCTATGAGTTGACACAGACTCGACAGATAATGAAACACCACCACCACAACAACGGATCCACGCAGGCTCCGTCGGCGTGGATGTCACCTGTATTTGAGAATCAATTCTCGCTGTCCCCAAGACCACCTGTTACACTCTATTACTCTGTTGCCAGTTTGAAGGCTTCCCTAATATTTGTTAGCATTTCATCATCATTTTTCTCATCCTGGCAAGGTGGATGGTAGTACACCCCCACTGCTATTCCTTTTCCTTCCCACATGGAGGTTATATCCATTAAGATTCTACAGTGCATTTTGTTTCCTGTAGAACGTCTATCCTGTTCCCTCACTATACTTTCTAACATATCCTCCCCTTCACCAATTTGATTTGCTCTACCCTGGTGATATAATTCATGCCCTGGTATTAGTGTCCCATTGGCCATTTTCTTTCCACTAGGTCTAAAATGCTAGTTACATTGCCTCTTCAGTACTATATATTCTAACTCTTCTATCTTATTTTCTTGACTTCTAGAATTTGTATATAGGCTTTTCAAAATGTTTTTTTTTTGGTATTTTTTAGTCATATTGACAATTTGCTTATCAACTGATGGGTAAATTAGAATCTTTCAATTCTGTCTGCTCTTTACTTATCACCTGATTACACCATGTACACAATCTTGACTTGTACTCCTCTCTACAGATACCCCTCTTGTGGAAGATGATGAAGACAAAGATTTGGAGGTCATGCCAGCAGCTCCTGCCAAATCCTCAGTCCAGAGTGCACAGACTGATACAGACATTACAGCAGAGTTCCTGCAGCCATTGCTGACACCAGAGAATGTGGCCAACCTGGTGAGCATTGCTTCCACAAGAAATTTTGAAAGAGAAATGCTGAGTTAAACCACAAACCATGAAAGTGGCCAAAACAAAGTTGTTTGGTAGAGATGATGCCTTTTTGAATCTTATAGCTGTTTACATGCGTAGATAATTTTTTTTTATTGTCAAAGATGGTTAGTTTCTTTTTTAAAATCAAACGGTTCATCTCACTTTTCCAAATAATATCTCCACTGTAAAAAGTATAAAAAATACATGTTGGTCTAAATAATATATATCTTTCAAAGCTCAAAAATTACATAGTTTCCGCATCAACAAAAAATTGGGCCAGTGCCTTTAAGCCCACAGGATCTATAGCTTTTGTATAGTTTGAGATTAGTACCCCTCCCTATGGGGTCTTTAAGGAAAAGGGTAGACTGGTGTTTATCTGCTCACCCTGCTGAGGTAGACGTAATAGAATTTGTATTTGCCATTCCTTGACTTCAGTTCCCTTTACAAGTCAGTTGGCATTCACGGTTGTCATTGTCAGGAGGAGAGCAGAATCACATACAAACACACCTGTCAGTGTCAAGGATAAAATTAAAACAGAGGGGGCAGTGACTGGCATGGGAACACCCACACATGCTTAGGAAGCCCATCCACCTTTATGCAGGCTTTGATGAGCTTTGAAGAAGAGAATGACCATCCAATGCAGACACCATCATGACGACATCACCTAGAACTGTGGCAATTTCCCAGCTTGTCCACAGAGGAAGAAACTGCTTTACTAATTTATTAACGTTAACTATTTGTAGGACTTTCCCTATAGTTAACCCTATCTAAAACAACAGAGACAGAAGCTGTGTCTACTCCCATCTTCTATACGCCCACTAGAAACTCCTCAACTCTACAGAAAACCCAAGGTTTTTGGCATTCATTTCTGACATCAACCTGAAGAAATCACTCCCAGACCATGTCCTCACTCCCATATCACCAAATCCATAAGGTACATTTCAAGCATGCTTTTCATCCAGACATTCCAGCACACTTCCCAGCCTCAGCCTTCAAGTCATTCAACTACCCTGCACCATAATAGTCTTCCTTCAACCAACCACTAGCGTTAAGTACTAAGCAAATGTTACATGCCTTCCTTGGCAATGCAGACTAGGACAATAAGGGATGGATGCAAATTCTAGGGCTTAACGCCTAAAGAGCAAATTAACTTCAAGAAAACCAACTAAGTTGCTGGGTAGAGATGATACTTTCTTAAAATTAATGAAGGAAACATTAAGCACCTGCAGGTGCTTAATGTTTCCTTCATTAATTTTAAGAAGGACAAGCAGGGAAATTGCCACAGTTCTAGGTGATGTCGTCATGATGGTGTCTGCATTGGATGGTCATTCTCTTCTTCAAAGCTCATCAAAGCCTGCATAAGGTGGATGGGCTTCCTAAGCATGTGTGGGTATTCCCATGCCAGTCACTGCCCCCTCTGTTTTAATTTTATCCTTGACACTGACAGGTGTGTTTGTATGTGATTCTGCTCTCCTCCTGACAATGATAACTGTGAATGCCAACTGACTTGTAAAGGGAACTGAAGTCAAGGAATGGCAAATACAAATTCTATTACGTCTACCTCAGCAGGGTGAGCAGATAAAGCACAAGTCTACCCTTTTCCTTAAAGACCCCACAGGGAGGGGCACTAATCTCAAACTATACAAAAGCTATAGATCCTGTGGGCTTAAAGGCACTGGCCCAATTTTTTGTTGATGCGGAAACTATGTAATTTTTGAGCTTTGAAAGATATATATTATTTAGACCAACATGTATTTTTATACTTTTTACAGTGGAGATATTATTTGGAAAAGCGAGATGTACCGCTTGATTTTAAAAAAGAAACTAACTATCTTTGACAATAAAAAAAAATAATCTACGCATATATATAATAATTAATTGTTACTATGTAATTAGTTAAATGTATAACCATTTCTTACACTGTTCTATATAAATTGTTAGTTCCAATGTAAACTGCCCCTGATCTATGGAAGGGGTGGTATAGAAAAAAATTTCAAATAGACCATAATATTTATTTCTTTTATTTAATAGTGATCACAGGGCATAAATTAAAATGTGTGAGTCAATAGGATTAGAGGGAGTGGGGAATTATGGCTAACATTTCATGAATTTCAATAACAGCAAATGTAGTAGAGTTTTTTTCCAGACTGAGTAAGATATATACTTTATCTTTATTGGAGCATTTGATATACTGCCTGTGCCAGGCGTCTGGGTGGTTTACAAAAGTAAAAATGCTACAAACCGTGTTGGAAGGAAGAAAGGAACACCAATATTAAGACAGGAAGGGAAAGAGGAGAGAGAGGACAGCAAATACAGGAGGAAGAGAGGTAGTAGAGTCTTGGAGTTGCATGTAGTGGAGGGGGAGACTGAATGCAAGAGAAAAAAGTGAGTTTTCAGTATGCTCTTAAACCCCCATTGTCCAAAAGAGGTGTAAGTTCGCATTCTTACTTGGCCTTTAGCCCTTCTTTAATACTTGAACGTTGTCAATGCCCTCTGTGTGTGTGCATGCTATTAGTACACGCACGGGTGGACAGCCAGTGTTGCAGCAGCTTCTCACTGTCTGAGGGCCTGGTGAGTATGAGGACTTAGCAGAGACATGTGCTGTGAATGGTAGGGGAAATGATGGAGATCTGCTTAGTGTGCAGGCGCTATTAGCTCTGTCTTTAACTTGTGTTGGCAGGGGTGCAGTCAGGGAGGCACAGTGGGTCATATATGGTGGAGCTGTCTTGTTGTGGCAAGCAAATGAAATGAGTGGTTGCAAGACAACCTTGCAATATGCCTGGTGATTGCTATTGGTAAGATCACAAGATGTCTTGTAACTTGTTTTAATGGCAGTGAGTTGGCAAAAGCATGGAAACTGCCTGTACCACAGCTATGAAATACTCCAACAGGCTTGGAATATTTATTTTTGGAGCAAAATGACTGCGATCCAAAGAAGAAAGATAAACAAATTTGAGAGAATCTGGGCATATGTTGAGTGACAGGAAAACACAATTAACTAGTATCTCCAGGAACAAGCAGGAATGAGTCTTCACACGTGGGAGACGTCGCCGACGGAGCCCGCACGGGAAAATGCTCCCCAGCATCCAATTAGAAAGCCTTTGGGAGCATCCCCCGTGCCTGCGCGGTGGCTTCCCGCCCTTCCCACTGCCTCTCCCCAGTTTTTCGTTTTCCGCGGAGCAGGCAGGACGTCCCTCCTGCCACCGCAGAAATTTTCCTTTTTTCTGTAGTCGCGGCTTTCCCGCCGACGGTGGCACCTCCGTGCCCCCCCTTTCTTTCTTTTAATTGTTTTCATTTAATTTTCGTCGCCCCCTTCGGGCGCTGATAACCGGGGCATGGAGCCTTCTTCCCCCCAGCCTCACGGCGGGGACTTAAGTTTCCACGTGGACTCCAATGCCAGGTGCCTCTCCTGTTTGGGGCCTGACCCTTTTTCCCCTGATTCCCCGGGCTACAGTGTCGGGAGAAGACCCTCCCTCTTTCGGGTATCCCTCGACGACGTCTTCGCGCCAAAGGCGCGGTCGTCAGGTTGTCCTTGTCTCCAGGATCAGGTAACCACACAACAGTCTGTTAAGACTAGCCAAGTCTTGAGGGGCGAGTCTCATGCGCGGCATGGCGACGGCTCCGGCCAACCCCTCAAGTCCTCCTTGGCTGATATACCCTGGCGGGAGTCCTCGAGCTCCAAAGCATTTACGGGGTTTCGGGATGTTTCTGAGGTTCGCTCCTCACAGAACATTCCCGAGCCATGCCCGAGGGAGGTACCCGCTTCGAGCGGTGCCGATTCCCTGGCATCGGCGTCGGCGTCGAGTGTTTCACTCTTCGCCAGGGATCGTCAGCCGGTGTCCTCGGCGCCTTCGGGGCCGATGGGCTCGACCGGGTCTGACCTCCCTACATCCAAGCCATGCTCGGGCGTGGCAGCCGCTCTGGGCAGTACTGAGCCCCAGGCATCGGCGTCGGTGTCGAGCGCTCCGCTCCTCACCGAGGATCGTCGGCTGCTGTCCTCGGCGCCTCCGGCCATGCGCACGGGCGGTACCCACTTCGGGCGGTACCGGCCCCTTGGCGTCGGTGTCGAGCGTTCCGCTCCTCACCGGGGATTGGCGGCTGCGGTCCTCGGCGCCTCCGGGGCCGACCGACTCGTGCCGGTATGGCGTTCCTACGGGGGTGGTATCCGCTTTGGGCGGTGCTGACCCATCGGCGTCGATGTCGAGTGACCCGCTCCCCTCCGGGGATCGCCAGCCGCTGCCCTCGGTACCTCGGGGGCCGATCGACTCGACACTATCTGACGGCCCTACGTTTAGGTCCTGCGCGGGGGTAGTACCCGCTTCGAGGGCGCGGGCGTCGGTGGTTCTGCCCCGCGCCGGGGATGGTCATCTGGCCTCCCTCCCCTCGGGGCCGCTCACTTAGACCCGCGCTGGGTCGCCGGTATCCCAGCCCTGCGCAAGGGTGGGGCCGGGTTCGAGCGGCGCCGCTCTGCTGGCGACGGCAGGGGCGTCGAGCACGAGGGACCGCCATCGACCTTCCCCGGGGACCTCAAGGTATTTCGGCCAGCGCACGGGCGACTCCCCGGCATCGACGCGGCTGTCGAGGGCCCCGCCCTTCCCTAGAGAAGGGGCCTCGGGGTCTTCGACCACTTCGACCCAATCTGGGTCTGTGCCGCCCTGCTACGGTACCCCCCCCGCAGGGACTCATCGTCGGGTGACCGGGGTCCCCTCGGGGACGGGCCGTATGCCCCGGAAGGATTTCTCTCCAGGTCGGACGGGTTCGAGAGGGAGCCCGGCGCCGGGCAGTGCCCGCCGATCGGCGCCGGCGTCAGATGACCCCCTCTCCGCCGAGCACCATCCTCGGGGGCCCTTGATGTTCGCGGCACTGGTCGGCGCGGTTCCGATCTGCGCTCCGGGATCTCCACCACCGGCGCGATCACTCCCGCCGGGGGCCTCGAGGACGGAGTCAATCTCCTCGCTCGGTTCAATGCCCAGCCTGGAGTCGTTGTCCAGCCTTGAAAGCCTGGCCACGGTACATCTCGGGATCGGCCCCTGTCCTCTCCCGCAGCGCAGAGCAGAGACCGCTTGCCCCTGCCCTCCAGCGGCCGCGGATTCGCCCCAGTCACGGGGGGAAGCACCGCCCCCGGATTCGGGGCCGAGGCCGGTTCCTGCGGCGCCGTCGGTGCCATCGACTTCTTCGATGCCTAGCTTGGAATCAATTCCAGGAGCCGACGACGCCATGTTGACTGCCCCAATCCGGGTCGGTTGGTCCCCTCCTCTGCCCAGCGGGCATCGGCCCGAGCGGCCTCTTAGTGCCCGGGCGACCTCTCCCGTCATAACTGCTCTGGCAGAGCCGCCGTTTCAGGATTTCCTCCTTGACATGGCGGACTTGCTGGCCATCCCTATCCCGGATCCGAGTCCAGGCCCTGCAGAACAGGCAGCCGCGATGCTTCCTCTGCATCCCTCCCTGCAGGATCTCCTGCTGGGGGCTTGGCGATCGCCTTTGAGGGTTCCGGCACCGCCGACGGCGATGCAAGCTCTGTACCGGGTGCCTCCGTCCCCGGGGTTTCGGCAGCACCAGCTTCTACATCGGTCCATTGTGGTGGAATCGGCGCCGAGGAAGGCTGGAAGCAAGGAGAGGCATGCTTCTCGCCCTCCAGGCCGCGCCTCGAAGACGCTAGATACTCTAGGACGTCAAGCCTTCCAAATGTCTATGCTGGCGGCCAGAATTATTTCATATATATTTTATATGAGTCTGTCGCTTCGGGAGGTCACCGAGAGGTTATCTCGGTTATCCACCTTCGTATCTGCAACCAAGGCCTTTGAATATTCCCTGCTTCTTTATCTTTGCAGGAATATCTCCGGGTTCCTTTCTCGTGCTTCGCTGGACTCCTTCCGGTCGGTCAGCAGAGCCTCTGCTGTTGCCATTAGAGCACGCCGCACGGCATGGTTGCAGGCGTCCGAGTTGTGTCGATGGGCACAGCACATCCTGGGTAATTCTCCCTGCGACGGAGATCACCTCTTCAATAGCGAAGCCTTACGTCAGGTCGCACAGTGCTTCGCTAACCTTCCCAGAGTTAGCACCCAGCCTAGGGCCCGGCTTCCCCCCGGTGGTGGTAAACGCCCCTCCAGACCCCCCTTCCCTAGGAATAGGAAATGTCAGCCCTCCGCCCACCCTCCAGGCGCGCCCAAGCAAGGGACCTCTCACCCCGGGTTGATGTCCCCGGGCCCGCGCCAGGACTCTCATACTAAGCATTTTTAGGCTCAGGTGGGCGGCTGCCTGCTCTTAACCTCCTTACCAGAAGTTTAGACTAGAGCTCTACTCTGGGGCTCGTCCAGTTGGAAAATGTTCGGGGACTTATCTAGGGGTTCAGGTCTTCTCCTCCGTGGGAAAGGGAGACCACCTTACGCTGTGATCGCTCTGGCCCACGGTCACCCTACTTACTCTTCGGTACGTCCCCGAAACCCTATCAGCCAGTATCCTCTTGCTGAGTGCTTCCGTACTGGAATTCCCCTCCAGCCGCTATAGTTCCCCTATACTCTCCAGGGACTATACCCTCATGTCCCCCGATTGTGCGGGGGTCAATTTCTACGCGCAGGCCCTGGGGACACATTAGGGCCTCCAACCCCTGTGGCATTCTACCGGACTGATGCTATCTCCGTCCCCCGCGCTACCGCGCTCTTAGCTCGCCGATCTGCCCTTGCCCTCCGGGAAAGATCCCTCCCCTGATGGATCTTGCGGCCACCTCTCCAGGTGGACGTTCTGGGGATCGATGGCAGATCCGCCTTACCTGAGTGTGCTGCTCATGGAGGCAGGCCCCCCGGCGTGCCTGCGTTAGTACCGGAGGGGGCGTCCCCATGTCCACCGGCTTAGATATACTAGATATCACCTGCTTGGCAGGCGCCTTGGGGGATCCCCACAGTACCTGTGTTTACCGCTTTTCCCCCTATGGCCGGTACTCACCCCCCCCCCCCAGGGGGTCCGGCCAGTCCGCCTGCCTAATCCCTGTCGGGCCGCGGACTGGTGGCACCATACTGCTGTGAAGTCAACAGTCCCTTTTTCAGTTAGGTCCTCCTCCCGGGGGTCCGGACCCTTGTCTCCCTATCTCTCGCTAGGGCAGACTGTACTCCTTCTGCTCCGGGGTACACCTCTACTCTTCTCCGGGATAGGCTCACTAGTTCGGCCTGTCTTCCACTGTTGGTCCTCTGAGTTATGGACTCTACTTCTAAGGGAGTGCTCAGCTTGCCGTGAGCCCCCTTGGAAGACCTGCCGTCCTTCTCCTGACCCAGCTGACGCCTGGATCCCATGGCCTTCCGGATTTGGAACTTCCTCCTCGCTGCGGTGAAGTTTCCTTGATGACCTCGCTACTGCGTCTACAGTGCCTTTATCACAGGACTACTTCCGACACCCGGTGGGTAAGCAGTACAGGATTCTAAACCATTAATTCAGTAGAAACTTAATGGCCGGTAAGCTCTGTATGGTACTAGGTCATTTACTCATTACATGCTTAATGATTCTCTTCATGCTCCCCTCTGCCTACTCCCGTAGCCTGGGTTTTTTTTTTTTGCTGTATCCTAATGGTACCTGTTCTGCACTCTAAAGACTTGCCTCCGTAGTCTTTGGATTCGCTGTTCCTCTATTCAGCTCCTGCCCTCCATCTCTCAGGGGATGCCGGAGATTCAGGCTGGGCAAATGCCATCCCGTCTGGGCTGCGCTTATGGGATCTCCCCGGGCATCCTAAGCTAGGGAGTCCCCACGTGTGAAGACTCATTCCTGCTTGTTTCTGGAGATAGCACAGTTACTTACCTGTAACAGGTGATCTCCGGAACAGCAGGAATTAGTCTTCACAACCCACCCACCTCCCCTGGGAGTTGTATCTCTCTTTTTCTCTATTCCTTCCTCTCCTCTCCTGCCAGCTCAGCTATGAAACTCAACTGGGGAGAGGCAGTGGGAAGGGCGGGAAGCCACCGCACAGGCGCAGGGGATGCTCCCAAAGGCTTTCTGATTGGATGCTGGGGAGCATTTTCCCGTGCGGGCTCCGTCGGCGACGTCTCCCACGTGTGAAGACTAATTCCTGCTGTTCCGGAGATCACCTGTTACAGGTAAGTAACTGTGCTTACTCTTTATAACTAGTTGTTGATGCACTTGGGCTCTGTCTGATACCTGTCTCGGGGGAAAAGGACGGGTCGGGGGGCAACTTAATTATATTTATTTGCGTATACTGCTTTGAGAAGCTGTTGGTTTGTTTATGGTTGAAAATTTATAAAAATCTAAAAAAATGCATATAGCTGTGGCTCAGGAATGGCATTAGCAAAAACGGTTCCAGTTCATACTGCTAGACCAGTCCAGACAAGTGGGTTATGTCCCCCTACCAGCAGATGTTGGAGACAGAGAAAAAACACCCCAGAGCTGTGATTGGTTAGGCTCTGGGTGACGTAGGAGTGCCCCTAGAGGACCTAGTCAGTATTTTCTCTTTCTCCAGCAGATGAAGGTGTTAAACAATCTTGTCTTACCTGGATGCACTCAGAGCACACAAGAGGGGTTTCTCTGAGTTTCCCAGGTCCCCTCTGTTATAGCTGTATTGCTTTTAAACTATAGTTAGTGACAATACAGCAGGGTCTGAGCTCCTGATCCTTAGATCAGTGGAGCTCCCCATTATAATCAGCTCTTAGCCTCTGTCACAGAGCCTGTATAGCTGGGGGTGGATCAATCTATCAAATTTTTTGCCATCCAATCACAGTTATAATTTTTACAGCATCTTTAGAGCATTTCCCTGCAAGCCTCTGCTTCTCTGCGGCACAGTGAGTACCTTCATGGGTTTCCTCGCAGTGATTTTCTTACTTCTGTTTTTTTAACTGCATGGGGATCACCGGGTCTGTACTCCTCTCCCCCAGCAATTTTGCCGCATTTTTGAAGTTTTTAGAGCTTAGGAAACTTTTATTTCCTGATCGTCCCTCCAGTCTAGTCCTGGAATCTCTGGGTTGTCATCCTCCAGCAGCTTTGGAGACTGAGAAACGTCATCCTTTTGATGACCCTGGTGTATATATACAGAGGGACTGCCTTCTCACACCAGTTCTGTGTCTCCAAGCAGCTGGAGAGTAGTGAGCCCAGAGGATAGGGGTTCACTAGAGGAGCAATTAAGGTTTTTGGAGAGTTAGAAGTAGGAGGAATTTATTACCTTTCAAGTTGAAATGTATTTTCTTATTTTTGGCTCTGTGGTTTTAAAGTTGGTGGAGTGTGTGAGGCCCCCCTCTCCCCTCCAGCTTAGATGTCGGGAGACAGGCAGCACCGAAAATCAGCCATTTGAGGGGAAGAGAGAGAGGAATCCCGTTCCCGATCCCACATTGCTGGGTGAGGAACCGGTCCCAAGGCTCTGTAACGTGCCAGAGGTTTTTCCCTGGGAGCGTGCAGAGCCGACAGAAACGAAGCGGTGGGAGCGGCGGCTGCAGGAAAGTGAGTCTTGCCTCTGGGGCGGTCAGGCCGGACAGCGGCAGAGAGCCCAGAAGGACTTACACAGCGGGGGAGAGTAGAACCCCGTCGAGGTAAGCCGCCAGGTGACAGGATGCCAGGCCGCAGAGCTCGTGTGTCTCTGCAGGCCCAACCGTGTGGTGCAGCGCGGGAAGCACTGTTTGGTTTCGGGAGACCTGAAAGGTCTCCGTTTTTGGAGCCAGAGCTTCATTTTTAAAAACTTTCTTCAGCTAGCATCTAGGACTTCTGGGGGGAGTGTGCTTATATGTTCTAAAAAGTAGAAATTAAAAAAAGAGAATTTGTGACAGGGTTACTTACATTCTTGAACCTGTACCGGATAAGGGCTACTGAGTCCATTATTGATATCCGTTTGCTTTTTGGGTTACAGGGATGCCCTCCAGACTGCAGTGTGTGCTCTGTGGTGCTAGGAGGGGGGCAGTCTCAGACACGGGAATGTGCAGAGGCTGTATGCTGGAGGCGACCACGATGGAACAAGCCTTAGAGGGGGAGAGGCCCAAGGCGGTGGTAGAACTTCGCAGGAACCAGTTTCTCCAGCCGAGCAGCCGGAGGAGCCCGTAGCTAGGCTTTCCTCGGCTCCGGATGTCCCTCTGGGCCCGACGCCACTGCCGGGGGGTCTTGAGGCAATTTTTCCCTGGCATTTGTTACACTAATGCAACAGGCATTTGGGGGTGTTAAGAGGGCTTGCCCGTCTTCATCTGCGGAGGCAGAGTCAGCGGATAGGCGTCCAGGTACTCCGGTTACTGTGGGTTTAGCAAGGGATCCGGCTAAGAAGACCAGGTTAGACAGAGACACAGAACAGTCTGTGGGGTCTGAGAGAGGTCTTTCTGCTGATGGAGATCAGGACCTAGAGTTGTAGGACGAGTTAGAGGAAGGAGAGATCGCGGAGCAGGAGGACCAGGCTAGGGTGGTCCGAATTTTCCGCAGAGAGGAGTTACCTGCCCTCATTTCAGAGACGCTTAATATGCCGGTGGTGGGGTTGGCAGAGGAGGTGACTTTGGAAGATCCCTTGTTGCAGACCTTTCGGAAGACGCAGAGGGTGTTTCTGATCTACAAGGTCGTAAAAGAAATGATTCAAGGAGAATGGGATTTGCCGGAGGCGGCTCTCAAGGGTTCCAGATTTATGGGTCGCCTGTACCTGCTACTAGAGCAGGATAAGGAGGAATTTCAGTCCCTGAGAGTGGATGCGGCAGTCGCCGCATTTACCAAGAAAACTACTATTCCGGTAGAGGGTAGCGTGGCTCTTAAGGATACTCGGGATAGGAAGTTGGATACCTTGCTGAAGCAGGTGTTTGATGTAAGCGCGTTATCAGTTCAAGCTTCTGTATGTGGAGCTTGGGTAGCTAGAGCTTGTTTGCGTTGGTCTCAGCGGATTCAAGGGGATCAGTTGGGGGCAGCGAGCGCTGAAACGGCCAGACTAGAGTCGGGGACGGCCTATCTGGCAGATATCCATTACGACCTTATTTGTGGGTTATCTAATGGCGTCAGTAGTGGCAGCGTGACGGTACGTGTGGCTCCGTAACTGGGCAGCGGATAGTTCGTCTAAGGCTAGGCTTAGTAAGCTGCCGTTCAGAGGCAAGCTTATTTTTGGAGAAGATTTGGATAAGCTGGTGAAGGACCTTGGCGAATCCAAAGGAGGACGGCTCCTGGAGGATAAACAGAAGCGGGGCGGTCAAATATGCCTGCTAAGGCTCCGCAGCGGGAGTTTTGCTGTTTTCGTGCCCCTAGATTCAATCAGGGCCAGAGAGGGCGCTTTCCCTATCGAAACCAGGGGTTTCGGGGAGCAGGCAGAGGTTTTGCAGCCGCCTCCTCAAATCTTAAGAAGACACAATGAAGCGATGGGGGGCCCAGGCAGGAATAGTATCGGTAGGGGGGGGAGGGGCGGCGGTTACTAGAATTCTACCCTGCCTGGGTCCAGATAACTTCAGACCAGTGGGTGCTCGAGGTTATCCAAGAAGGTTATGCCCTCGAATTGCTATGGCCAGTAACAGACTCGTTCGTTCAGTCCCCCTGCAAGGCATATCTCAAATTCGACACCATCAAACAGATAGTAGAGAGGCTATTAGCCGTCAAGGCAATTGTGCCGGTCCCCGTAGGCGAATGCGGTTCCGGTCGGTACTCCATTTATTTCATGGTACCAAAGAAAGAGGGAACGTTTCGCCCAATTCTAGATCTGAAAAGAGTAAATCATTGTCTCTGAGTCTCTCATTTTCACATGGAAACATTGAGGTTTGTCATAGTGGCCGTACGGAAAGGGGAGTTCCTTACGTCCCTAGACTTGTCGGAAGCGTACCTGCACATTCCCATTCGACAGGAACACCAAATGTTTCTCAGGTTTGCAGTGCCGATGGGACATTTTCAGTTCTGAGTGCTACCTTTCGGACTGGCTTCCGCAACAGAGACATTCACCAAGGTGATGGTAGTGGTAGCCGCATCACTGAGAAAGGAAGGCATCCTAGTTCATCCTTATCTGGACGATTGGCTAATCCGGGCAAAGTCATGGGCCAAAAGCAAGAGGGCCATGGCCAGAGTGGTAGCGTGTCTCCAAGGCCTAGGTTGGGTAGTCTATTGGGCAAAGAGTGCATTCACTCCATCGCAGGATCTGGATTAAGTGGGGGCAAGGTTCAATACAGCAGTTGGCAGAGTGTTCCTCCCTCACCAGCGAGCGAAAGGTCTCTTTCCACAGCGTGGCATTATCTACAGTTGCTCGGGACGATGGCAGCAATGCTCGAGCTGGTACTGTGGGCGAGGGCCCATATGAGACCATTACAGAGGGTGCTGCTCAGGTGGTGGTCTCACCAGAACGACGACCTGTCCCGGGGATTGCCCTGTCGGAGCGAGACAAGGAAGGCGCTGCGTTGGTGGTTGATTCCAGGGAATCTGGAGAAGGGGATGCCCTTGGAAATGCCCAATTGGTTAGCCCTGACAACGGATGCCAGCCTACTGGGCTGGGGGGCGCACTTCCAAGGAAGAATTGCGCAAGGGCAATGGTCAGAACAGGAAAAGCGTTTGGCAATCAACAGGCTGGAACTCAGAGCGGTAACATTAGCCTTGCAGCCGTTTCAGCCTTATGGGCGCGCGAAAGCGATTTGGGTATTCTCCGACAACGCAACTGTGGTGGCCTACATCAGTCGCCAAGGAGGCACAAGCAGTGTGGCACTGGAAGCTGAGGCGGAGAAGTTGATCGTGTGGGTCGAGCTGAACCTTGAAGCCCTATCTGCAGCGCATGTGGTAGGAGTGGACAATGTCAAGACCGATTTCTTGAGTCGGGTGAAGGTAGATCCAGGAGAGTGGATTCTTCATCCAGAGGTTTACAAAATGGTGGTTCGTCGATGGGGGTCACCAGTAATGGATCTCATGGCAACTTTTCACTCTGCAAAGGTCAGTCGGTTCTTCAGCAGAAGACTAGAAAGAATGTCAGAGGGACTGGATGCTCTCATTCAGGATTGGCCATGGTGGGGCAACTCTTGTATGTGTTTACACCTTGGGTATTGATAGCTCTGGACTGGCCAAGGATCTCAGGAGGCTGTTGGTGGAGCGCCCATGGCGTCTACCAGTCAGGAGAGACCTATTGTGTCAGGGACCTCTATTCATGCCCCAAGTGGATTGATTCTCGCTTACGGCCTGGCTCTTGAAAGGGCAAGGCTGAGAGCAAGGGGATATTCCACAGCAGTGGTTTCGACATTGCTGAAGGGTGCGGAGACGGTCTACTACTTTGGCATATGTGCGAGTGTGGTGCATTTTTGAAGGTTGGTGCACGGAAAAGGGGTTAGAGGCGTTAAAGACTTCAATCCTGCAGGTTCTCGCGTTCTTAGAGGACGGGTTTCAGAAAGGGTTGGCGGCTTCCTCCTTAAAGGTACAGCTGGCAGCGCTGGCCTGTTATAGAGGTAGGATTAAAGGGGTGGCCATGGGAGCACACCCGGATGTGAAGCGGTTTCTACGGGCAGTGTTGCTGAGGCCTCCAGGTCATTGGGTAGTTCCAACGTAGGATCTGTCCTTAGTTTTGGAGGCGTTAAGGTGAGAACCCTTTGAGCCCTTGGCAAGGGCATCTTTGAAGGATCTAACTCTCAAGGTGGTATTTTTGATAGCCATTTGTTCGACCAGGAGAATTTCAGAGTTGCAAGCCTTGTCATGCCAAAAGCCTTTTCTGTCCTTTTCTGATTCGAAGGTGGTTTTGAGGCCGGTTCCGTCCTTTTTACCAAAAGTAGTATCACCTTTTCATATGAATCAAGTAGTATCTTTGCCAGTATTCAGGGAAGGTTCAGAGGATTTGGCAACGGTGAGTTCGCATCGGCTGGATGTGCATCGGGCTTTAAAAAAGTATATTAAGCAGACAGCTGATTTCAGAAGGTCAGATAGACTTTTTGAAAGGGGAAGCAGCTTCAAAAGCTTCCATTTCCAGATGGATTAAAGAGGCGATAGCGTCTGCTTATCTGTTAAAATTAAACGGGTACCAGAAGGGCTGAAGGCTCATTCGACTAGGGCCCCAAGCGGCTTCCTGGGCAGAGTGCAAGTTGGTCCCGGCAGTTGAACTTTGTAAGGCAGTGACCTGGTCGTCCTTAAATACATTTGTCAGGCACTACCGTCTAGACGTGCAGGCGGAAAGGGATAACTGTTTTGGCATGGCAGTGCTTCAGGCGGGGATAGCAGGTCCCTCCCGTTAATATCTTTCACTGCTCTGTTACATACCCAGAGATTCCAGGACTAGACTGGAGGGACGATCAGGAAGATGAAATTAGACTTACCTGCTAGTTGTAGTTCCTGGAAGAACTCTAGGCTAGTCCCGTATCCCGCCCATTGGTTCAGGGGTGCACTGGAGCCTCTGAAGCAAGCAGTTATCACAGGAAAGCAAATGTAAGCCTGTATGGGTTCTGATCACAAAAGGGGGTGTCGATTCAGGACACTGCTAAGGAGGTCGCCTCGCTCCAGGAGAGGAGGGAGCGGGCCTCACAGTGTTTACCCAGAGGTAGATTTGGGTAAGGGGGAACAGGATGGACGTGGGTCTCCCTTAATGGTTTCTAGTTCAGATAGTTTGTTTGAAAACTGATTGTTACTTAATTGTTGCAAGAAAAGGGGACTGTTACTTCTGGAGAGAGATCTGCAATTGTGAGTATATACTTCTGGGAATTTTCTGAAAGGAATTCTTTATATTAAAGCTAATTAATCTGTGAACCCACTATTTTTTGTTAAATCAGTCAGGGCCTAGTTGCAGCAGTTTAAGTTTAAATTTAAAACACAGAAGAGAGCTTTCTGGTTAAATTTAGAACCCAGCAGAGAGCTTGTAGTTTAAATTTCATAATAAGTTAGAGCCTAGCAGCAGCAAAGAGCTATAATTTAAATCAAATCAGAATATAGCTTACCTCAGCAGCACAAGACAGAGTACTGTGTAGCAGCCCTCTTTTAATAAGTGTTATTTCCCTCCCTTCCTCCCCAACACCCACCCACCCCTAGGATAATCGTAGCTTTATAGGTACTTACACATCTTAAAAGACAGGAGGTGCTCTCGGGTGAAGCTCGTTACCCAAATCAGTCTAAGGACCTGAGATTAATTAAGTTTCAGGTGAACAAGGTATATTAAATGTATTAGGTACAGTTTTATTACTATAAATATCCATAGCAACCCTTAGTAAGATATGATAGAAGTCTATAAATTAATGAACGGAGTGGAACGGGTAAACGTAGATCGATTGTTTACCTTATCAGAATATAGAAAGACTAGGGGACATGCAATGAAGCTACAGGTTAAACTATTTAAGACTAATAAAAGAAAATATTTTTTCACTCAACGTGTAATCAAACTCTGGAATTTGTTACCGGAGGATGTAGTAAAGGCTGTTAGTGTAGCTGGGTTTAAAAAAAGGTTTGGACAATTTCCTGGAGGAAAGGTCAATAAACCATTATTAAGAAGGGACCCAGGATATCAGTGCTTGAAGCAATACAAGCATTGTGGTACCTGTGTCCTTTGGGGAAACTGCTAGGTACGTATGACCTAGATTGGCCACTGTTGGAAACAGAATACTGGGCTTGATGGACCTTGGTCTGACCCAGTATGGCATATCTTATGTTCTTATGTAAGTAAGGAACTTAAAGATCTAAACACAAACTTAAAACTAAGATGCATACAGCAGTCCAGCAGCGAGATGGGGGCTTTCCAGTCTTTTGCATTGAGTGTCACATGTATGATTTTCTCCCAGTTGGTGAGAGGTCTTACGTGTGCACTAGTTGCAAGGAGCTCTTTGCTCTCTGGAAACGAGTCCGTTCTCTAGAGGCTAGAGTAGCAGACTTGGAAAACATAAAGACAGAGAGGTACATAGACGAGACCTACAGGGATATAGTACTGAAGCCCCACCTCCAGTCTGGCAGCATCCTTGTTGCCATGGAGGAGAGAGGTCATGTGACAGGAGAGCATCACCCTGGTGTGGCAGGAAGTGATCCTGTAACTAGGACCTGTCCTCCAGGTGATGTAAAACCCTCTCACACCAAGGAAGTTTCTCCAGGGCCATGTTCCTGTGAGGGAAGGTTTAGGACAGGCGTTATAGTTGGTGATTCAATCATTAGGTATGTAGATAGCTGGGTGGTTGGTGGACGTGAGGATCGCCTGGTAACATGCCTGCCTGGTGCGAAGGTAGCGGACCTCACACGCCACATAGATAAGGTCTTAGTGCTGGGGAGGAGTGTGCTGTCTTGGTACATGTCGGTACATAGGAAAATGTGGTAGGGAGGTTCTGGAGGCTAAATTTAGGCTTTTAGGTAGGAAGTTGAAATCGAAAACTTCCAGGGTAATGTTCTCTGAAATGCTTCCCGTTTCACGTGCAAGACCCAAAAGGCAGACAGAGCTCCGGAGTCTCAATGCGTGGATGAGACAATGGTGCAGAGATGAGGGTTTTGGATTTGTTTGGAACTGGGGAACATTCTGGAGAAAGGAAGGGCTCTTCCAAAGAGATGGGCTTCACCTTAACCTGGATGGAAACAGGCTGCTGGTACTAACCTTTAAAAAGGAGATAGTGCAGCTTTTAAACTAGATAATATAGGAAAGCCGACAGCCCAAGAGCGGATGGTTTGGAAGAATGTATCCTTGAAGGATACTACCAAAAGCAGAGAGGTTCCAAAAAAGAGTAAAGTAGCCCAAATGCCCTTGAGTATGGATCAGACAGAGCTTAAAGATCCCAAATTACCCATGTCTACCAATAGCCAAATTAATATGAATAGAATACAGTCTCTAAAATGCTTGTATGCAAATGCTAGAAGTCTAAAAAATAAGATGGGCGAGTTAGAATATATAGCACTAAAGGAGAGGTTAGATATGATTGGAATATCAGAGACATGGTGGAAGGAGGACAACCAGTGGGACACCGTGATACCTGGGTACAAATTATATCGTAATGATAGAGCTGATCAAATTGGTGGAGGGGTTGCGCTCTGTTAGAGAGGGCATTGAGTCAGAAAGGATTAAAGTTTTGCAGGAAACAAAATTTGCTGTAGAATCTCTATGGATTGAAATTCCATGTAAAAAGGGGAAGGCGATGGCAGTGGAGGTGTACTATCGACCGCCTGGCCAGAATGAACAAATGGATGATGAAATGCTCAAAGAAATCAAGGAAGCTAACAAAAGTTACAGCGCAGTAATAATAATAGGTGATTTCAATTACCCCGGTATCGACTGGGTCAGTGTCACGGCAGGACATGCTAGGGAGATAAAGTTCCTAGATGACATAAATGACTGCTTCTTGGAGCAGCTGATTCATGAACCGACCAGAGGGAAAGCCGTATTAGACCTAGTCCTTAGTGGAACACCAGATCTAGTGCAAGAGATAAGGGTGTTGGGGCCACTTGGCAATAGTGATCAGAGCATGATCGCGTTTGATTTAATTAGTGGAGGAGGGATGGTAAGGAAATCCACAGTACTACCTTTTAACTTTCGAAAGGGAGACTATGATAAAATGAGGAAAATAGTTAAGAAAAAACTAAAAGGAGCAGTTGCAAAGGTTAAAGACTTACATCAAGCTTGGTTGTTGTTGAAAAATACTATCTTGGAAGTCCAGGCCAGCTGTATTCCACGCTTTAAGAAAAGTGGAAGGAAGTCCAAAAAACTGCCAGCATGGTTTAAAGGTGAGGTCAGAGAGGCTGCTGTTGCCAAAAAAGCATCTTTCAGGAAATGGAAAAAAGAGCCAAACAACGAAACCTGGAAACAGCACAAGCACTGGCAAGTCAAATGCAAGGCATTGATAATGCAGGCAAAAGGAGAATTTGAGAAGAAGCTTGCTGTAGAAGCAAAAATGCGAAATAAAGACTTTTTCAAGTTCATTCGTAGCAAAAAAACCTGTGAGAGAGTCAGTTAGTCCATTAGATGATAGAGGGGTTAAAGGGGCCCTAAGTCGACAAGGCGATAGCGGAGACACTGAATGATTATACATACTCTGTAAATAGTTATCCCAGCAATGTCCAAGTTACAGTACCTGTTCTCTGTACATACAGAGCAGCTCTGTCTGCTCTGTATAAGTTACTGTTGTATGTAAACCGCACTGATACTAAATAGCGCGGTATAGAAGAGACATTAAATAAAATAAATAAATAAAATAAATAATTCTTTGCTTCGGTCTTTACTGAGGAAGATGTAGGGATGTTACCCATGACTGAAGTGGTGCGGTAGAATTGAAGGAGATATGGATACATCGGGAAGATGTATTACAACTATTAGATAAACTGAAGAGTAGTAAATCACCTGGGCCAGATGGTATATACATCCAAGGGTGTTGAAGGAGCTGAAATATGAGATTGCAGACCTTATATTAGTAATCTGTTAACTATCATTAAAATCATATCTCATACCTGAAGATTGGAGGATCGCCAATGTAACACCAATTTTTTAAAAGGGTTCCACGGGTGATACGGGAAACTACAGACCGGTGAGCCTGACGTCAGTACCGTGAAAAATGGTAGAAACCATCATAAAGAATAAAATTACTCAGCATGTAGTTAGTCTTGGCCTAATAGGAAACAGCCAACATGGCTTTAGACAAGGAAGATCTTTTCTTACTTATCTGTTATGTTTTTTTGAAGGTGTGAATAAATAGGTGGACAAAGGTGAGTTGGTTGGTATAGTGTATCTGGACTTTCAGAAAGCCTTTGACAAGCTCCCTCATCAGAGACGTTTGGCAAAACTAAAGAGTCATGGGATAGGAGGCAGTGTACTACTGTGGGTCAGGAACTGGTTAAAAGATAGAAGACAGAGGGTAGGGCTAAATGGCCAATTTTCCTAATGGAGAAAGGTGAATAGTGGTGTACCCCAGGGATCTGTGCTGGGTCCGCTGCTTTTTATTTTATTTTATTTATTTATTTACAATTTCTTCTATACCGCACTATTCAGCATCAGCGCGGTTTACATGGAACATAACAATCAGACAGGGTACATAAGTCTGAGTTTACAATGAACAGGAGAACCAAACTTGGATAACAAAAGGTAACTATTTACGCAACGGTGTCATTTAACAACATAGCATGAGATTTAATAGTCAAGGACCCCTTGCATGGTGTGGTCACCTGGCTGACCGGGTGTGTTGGTACAGTTGTCAGTATTTGGGTGGGGAAGTGAATCATTGTTTTCTGGGAAATATTTGAGGAAAAGGAAGTGTTTAAGGGCCTTCCTAAACTGGATTAGGTTAGTGATTGCCCTGATGTTAGAAACATAGAAACATAGAAATATGACAACAGAAAAAGACCACATGGCCTATCTAGTCTGTCCTTCCATGTTTGGTAAGGAGTTCCAGAATCTTGGGGCGCAGAGTCTGAAGGCCCTGTTTGCAGTTGTTGAGGTGCATCTTGTTAATTCTCTCGGCATTGTTAGCATATTTATCGCTGTGGATCTTCTTGGTCTATTAGGGGCTGCTGTTTGGATAAGGTCAGTTAGTGAAGAGGAGGAGAGATTGTTGACCGCTTTGAATGTCAGCAGCACTGTCTTGAAGATCCTGGCTTGTATAGGAAACCGGTGTAACTGCTTTAGAATGGGCGTCACATGGTCTCTCTTAGATGAACCATGGAGGAGCCTCGCTGCATAGCGAGCTGTAAGGGGTTCAAGTTGGATTGGGGGAGTCCTTGTAGTATGGCATTGGAGTAATCAAAATGTGGTATTATCAGAGTCTGGTAAATTGTCCGAAAATCTTCTGGTTCAAGCAAGGGGCGTAGATGTCTGAGTGAACGGATCTTGTAATAGATTGCTCTGACAGTGTTAGCTATGTGTGCCTTCATGTCAAGGTTTTGATCCAGTGTAACTCCCAGGTAACGAATTGTGGGTTTTACTTGTAGATCAGCTTCATTTACCTTCAAGTATTGGGGTGGGCTGAAGTTCGGGTTCCTCGTAATGAAGAGCACCTCAGTTTTCTTATGCTGAATTCGAAAGTTTTGCGACAGGAGCCATTCGGATATGGCATTGAAGCAGTTGGTCAGAGGGGAGAGGTCCACGTGATCTATGGAGAACGGCATATAGAGTAGGACATCATCAGCATATACCATACAACTGACATTGAAAGGCCGGATGATATTGCAGATGGGTTGCATGTATATATTGAACATCAAAGCCGATAGAGAGGGATCCCTGTGGAACACCTTGACCTTGATTAAACGGTTCTGATGTTGTTCCACCTGATCGTACGTGTTGCCATCTACCGGACAAGTATGATCTAAACCATTCCAGTGCTGTTCCTCAGATGCCCTTCTCTTTTAGCCGTCCTAGGAGAAGCTCATGGTTTACTGAGTCGAAGGCTGCAGCAATGTCTAGGAAAATGAGTGCAAACCCCTGACGGATGCTGTCAACGCCAGTGGTTATATTATTGAAAAGGGTGGTAAGGAGTGTTTCCATGCCATGTGACTCCCTGAATCCATGTTGGCACGGGTCTAGTGGAGCAGCAGTCTCGATGTGGTCTTGTAACTGTCTTTGCACCTCTTTTTCAATTAACTTTGCGAGAAAAGGTATACTTGCAATGAGTCTGTAGGAGTCTACCTTTTGGGGGTCTAGTTTACTATTTTTTTAGCAGCGGTCTGATCGACGTGTGCTTGAGAGCAGATGGGAAGTAACCGCTTGTGAAAGATAGGTTCATTATCTTGGTTATTATTGGACTGAGGTCACTGCGCAGTTCCTTTATCCAGAAGGCCGGACAAGGATCTGTTTGCGCAGTAGTGGTATTGAGGGTCATGATAGTATCTTCGATGCATTTCTTGGAAGGGGTAGAGAAAGACGTTAGCGATGTTGTACACACTTGGTCTGTGGGGGAGCCACCAATTGAAATTTTATTTGTCTGATATAACTTGGATTGTAGGTAAGTGGCAAACTCATGTGGATGGATTTCACATTGGTGCTCAGGTGTTGGCTCCTTGGATAGAGACTTGACCGGGTTAAACAGATCAAGCGTTTCGGAGTGTCTGAGTGGTACTGTTTCTTTTTCTGTGTGATGGCTTCGTGGTGAACGGCTAGCTGATGGTTGTATGCTGTCTGGTCTCGAATGGAGTGTGACCTTCGCCAACGTTTCTCAAGCTTCCGTAGTAAGTTTTATTTATTTATTTATATTCTCTTATATGCCGCGCTATTCTGCATCAGTGCGGTTTACATTGAACAAACTGAAATTACATTGAACAGGGCATTATAACTTGGAGATAACTATTTTACAGGGAACATGGGCAATGGAGGGTTAAGTGGCTTGCCCAAGACCACAAGGAGCACCTGTGGAACTAGAAACCCCAGTCCTTCTGGCCCAAGGTTGCTGTCCTCTAGTGGGATTTGAACCCCCGACCTTCCGGCCTGAAGTACCTTGCCCCAACCACTAGGCCACTCCTCCACTCCAGTTGAGTGATGTTGAGTGATGCTTTCAGCTCAGCTGTGTACCATGGGGCTGTCGCTCTTTTCCTTGATGCCCTGTTAGGTGGTGGACGAAGTGCGATCGCACTGAAGTTATTGTTCCAGCAAGTGATCAGTTCTTCCAGGTTTAGGGTGGTCTCATTAAAGAGCGAACCCGTTTCTGCCAGGATAAGATCTCTATTGAATGGGCGGAAACTTCTGGCAGTTAGTTTAGAGGGATTACTCGGAGCTCTGTTGATCTTCGATTGACTGTCATGAGTAGGAATCTGGAAAATGATGAGCTTGTGATCTGACCATGGTACAGTAGTTATGGATATCACGGTGCCATGGGATTGGTCAGAAACTGTCTGCGGAGCAAATACGAGATCTAGTGTATTTCCCTTCACATGAGTGGGTTCGTTTACTAATTGCTTGTATCCTAGGATATCGAGGGCTTCAAGAAAGGCAGAAGAATGGTTATCCTGAAGCGCTGGCAGGTTGAAATCACCTAGAATCCAATTTGGTGTATTTAGATTCTGGATATTGGATGCAAGGTTTATAATAGTTGGGAGGTCCTCCGGGGAGGCTGAAGGAGCTCTATAAAGTAGATTTATAGAGCAGATCTTGTTGGAGATGGAGACTGTCTCCAAGTGGTTGTACTAGTGGAGTTGTCTAGCTGGAAATGGAGCTCTGTCCTGCTGAGGATAAGAACTCCACCTCCTCTTTTGTTTTGTCTATGGCTTGTGTATGCTGAGAAATTAAAAGGGAGGAGTTGGTTGAGTATGACTTTGTCTTCAGAGGATAGCCATGTTTCGGTGACCATGAGGATGTCGAGATTATGGAGGGATATTATGTCTGTGATCACAGGCCACTTCTTACGGATTGAGCGGGCATTGATGAGGGCACATTTTAGGCTTCGTGGGTAGGGACTTTTGTCCTGTTTAGCTTTCATAGAGTGTTGGAGTGCAATGTGTAGAAGATGGGGGTGATGCGGTTGTGTGTCCCAATTTACATTATGATGGGATGTGCCTGCCCATCTTCTCCCATGGCTCTGTAGGATCGGGATTTGATTGTATGAAGGAGTTAGGGCTAAAGAGCTTGGGAGCCAACTAGTGAATAGGAAGAAGAGGCCAAAAATGGCAGGTCTAGGGTGCTCCATCTTGATGCGATAGGGGTTGTAGACAACTCACTAGTGGATTGTTTCTAGGGCTAAATTGGTTAGGTAGTCTAGCACAGATAGGGTACAATCATGTACAAAATGTAAGAGTGAGATGATGTCAAACAGAGTCTATTTGCAATGAGTACAGATCAGACAGGAAGCCTGTTAACATGGTAGCTATCTGCTCAAGCAGCAGAGAGTATGAGACAGGAATAGTATACTCAGGCTAACAGGCTAAACAAGAGAGTGCATGAGAGATAATCAAGCAACTTGCCTTCAGGAAGGCTAGCTAGTTAATGGCAGTAATAGCAGTGTGAGTCATTCAAAAATAAACAATGTATTCAGACATGCTGATCGTTAACATTGTAAGGCAAGGTATCTAAACATTCTATTACAAAGTTACTTGTCAAGAAGACCTTAAGACCGTAACGCCCATTCCTTCACGTTGTCCTTCAAGTAGCTTCCCGTTGTCTAGATTTGTGCTGAGGAGGCTGCTCGTGGTTGATGGGACTAGCTCCTTCAAACTTGTTCCTGGCGGGGTGGCCTTGCTGGCACGGGGAATGTGGGTGCACCTATTGACAGTGCTTAGGGAGCGCTGATGGCATGACAATGATGGATTGGAGAGGCTGCACGTGTGAGTTGAAGTGTGTTCTGTTTCATAGGATTTTGCCGTGTGGTCATACACAGAGCGCAGAAGCTGGGCTGGTTAAGGGGCTCTGTTTGATCCCTGCCCCGTGGGTCCGCACCTAAGGGCCACGCCAAAGGGCCCTCAGGCACGGGCCCGCAAAGCGCGGGTGCGCCTGGTGGCGGCACTTTTTAAAGGTTTCTGTTTCCCTCCCACAGCCCCGAGCGGGAGGCTTGCTGGCCACTCGGGTGCTCTACCCCGATCGGGGAGCCGGATGATGGCGGCGGCTTCCTCTGGTGTTTCCCGCCGGCGGCGGCGGAGCTTTTTAAAGATGCCTGTTTCCCTTCCACAGCCCCAATTGGGTTGGAGTCCCCGTGCGGGAGGCTTGCTGGCCACTCAGGTGCTCTACTTTGATCGGGGAGCCTGATGATGGCGGCGGCTTTTTGACATATTCATAAATGACCTGGAAAGTGGAATAACGAGTGAGGTTATTAAATTTGCAGATGACACAAAACTATTTAAAGTTGTTAAAACCCAAGAGGATTGTGGAAAATTGCAAGAGGATCTTGATAAATTGGAAGACTAGGCATCAAAATGGCAGATGAAATTTAATGTGGACAAGTGCAAAGTTATGCACCTAGGGAAGAACAACCCAAACTAGGTTACACAATGCAAGGTTCCACATTAGGAACCACCACCCAGGAAAAAGGTTTAGGCGTCATTGTGGATACCATGTTAAAACCCTCGGCTTAGTGTGGAGCAGCGGCCAAGAGAGCAAATAGAATGCTAGGTATCATAAGGAAAGGAGTGCAAAATAAAACAAAAGATATTATAATGCCTCTATATCGTTCCATGGTGAGACCGCGCCTTGAATATTGTGTGCAATTCTGGTCGCCATATCTTAAAAAGGATATAGTGATATTAGAAAAGGTTCAGAGAAGAGCCACCAAAATGGTAAAGGGGATGGAAGGATACTCCTATGAAGAAAGGCTAAAAAGGTTAGGGCTCTTTAACCTGGAAAAGAGACGGCTGAGGGGGAGATATGATAGAAGTCTATAAATTAATGAATGGAGTGGAACGGGTAAATGTAGATCAATTGTTTACGTTATCAGAATATAGAAAGACTAGGGGACATGCAATGAAGCTACAGGGTAAACTATTTAAGACTAATAAAATAAAATATTTTTTCCCTCAACGTGTAATCAAACTCTGGAATTTGTTACCGGAGGATGTAGTAAAGGCTGTTAGTGTAGCTGGGTTTAAAAAAGGTTTGGACAAGTTCCTGGAGGATAGGTCCATAAACCATTATTAAGAAGGGACCCAGGATATCAATGCTTGACCCAGTACAAGCATTGCGGAACCTGTGTCTTTTGGGGAAACTGCTAGGTACGTATGACCTAGATTGGCCCCTGTTGGAAACAGGATACTGGGCTTGATGGACCTTGGTCTGACCCAGTATGGCATATCTTATGTTCTTATGTTATGTGAGTTTGCTTTGTCAATAGGTTACTGGTGTGAGGAGGCGGTCCCTCTGTATATATACCAGGGTCATCAAAAGGATGACGTTTCTCAGTCTCCAAAGCTGCTGGAGGAGGTTGACAACCCAGAGATTCCGGGACTAGACTGGAGTTCTTCCAGGAACTACAATTAGCAGGGAAGTCTAATTTCATCTTTGCAGTTTTTCTGTGCCAGCGGCCATTTTGAATTGGGAGATATTTCTCTTCAGTGTTTTGTTTTGGCAGGAACAGCTCTGGGCAGCCATTTCAAAGCATTTAACATGCTGTGAAGGCACAGGGAGTTAAAATCCCTTTTCTTTTAAGAGTCTTTTCCCTAAGCCTACATTGATTTTTGTTTAAAAAAAAAAAGCTTTAAACCTCTGCAATGCCTGTTTCTCTGCACAGGTGCATTTTATGTAATAAGAAGCAGAAGGAGTTAATAGATCGCTTGTGTTCCACCTGTATGCTGCATCCAGGAGAATCTTCTTCCTCCATACCCACTGCGCTACCAGATGGGGACATCAGCGCCTTAATTCCTCCCTCCTTAGAGCCCCTGCTGCCGGGTCTACCTGCAGAAAGGACTCGTCTCCCATTTTGCTTCCATAGCCGCTGGAAGCCACAGCAGCTTCGGCTGACAGTGAGTTCCTGACGCTCTTCTGCCAGGCATGGCACCTGTGGCGTTTGGAGTCTTTTGGAATACCTCCATCACCCGCCCCGGTAGAAGACAAAGATATGGTAGGGTTTCGCAAGCGGTCCCATAAGACTTGAGACCTTAAAGCAATACATCCTTCCAGGAACATTGCAGGTGGCTTGCGGGACACTATGGATATCGAAGAAGACTTTAAATCTTTGGAGGTGAACCCTGATTCATCGGAGAAATAAGATGGGGAATATTCTCCATCTGATTCTTTGCTGACAGTTCAAGAGGACACTCAAGATATCAGACTTTTTCGGAAAGAGAAGTTGCTGGCCCTAATCACACAGGTGATAGAGTCGCTACGCCTCGCTGACACGCCTGATCCACAGAGTTCCCAAGCTCTGTTGCAGCCCGATCCTATTTTGCAAGGTATTCGTAAGCCTTCCAAAGCCTTTTCCTTTCCAGTGGAATTGCAGCAAAATGGTATCTCGGGAATGGGACTCTCCAGATTCTTCTTTCCGCACCACACACCGTATTGGTTAGTTGTATCCTTGGTCTCCCACTGACCTCGACCGTTGGCTGACATACCCTTCACCGCACACTCCGGCCCTCCACCAGCAGCTCTCCCAGCCGGGGATAGAGCGGGCCGGAGCAGAGAAGCCAGCAGCCACGTGGAGAGCTGCCCAATCGGGGCAGACAACAGCTCCTTAAAAGCGCCGTGTTGATCGGGCGCAGGCCTCTTCACCGCACACTCCGGCCCTCCACCAGCAGCTCTCCCAGCCGGGGATAGAGCGGGCCGGAGCAGAGAAGCCAGCAGCCACGTGGAGAGCTGCCCAATTGGGGCAGACAACAGCTCCTTAAAAGCGCCGTGTTGATCGGGCGCGCCCGCGCCTGGCGGGCCCGCGTCCTTAGGCGTGGACCAGAAGCAAGGACACACGGATTCATCGGCACCCAATCTCTGAAGACAGATCACAGCAAGTATAACACTCATTAATGAGTCATCCATAATTGAGACTGTTTACATCACAAACTACAGCAATTCTCAATAAGACACATGTACTGTAACACTATTAGTAGTCAACTATACTGTTGCCAGTAGCCCATGTACCATTATTAGCAGTCTCCTTTACTGTTGCCAGTAGCATATGTACCATTATTAGCAGTCTCCTATACTGTTGCCAGTAGCATATGTACCATTATTAGCAGTCTCCTATACGGTTGCCAGTAGCATATGTACCATTATTAGCAGTCTCCTATACGGTTGCCAGTAGTATATGTACCATTATTAGCAGTCTCCTATACTGTTGCCAGTAGCATATGTACCATTATTAGCAGTCTCCTATACTGTTGCCAGTAGCCTAGATAGCAGTCTCCTATACTGTTGTCAGTAGCCGCATATATTGTTGCACTACCATCAGTAACCTCCATCCCTCAAAAATACATAATGTCCCCAATAAAGTGTACAAACCTCCCCATCACTCTCCTCCTAATAATACTCCTAACACAACAGACTTATACGTACAAATCCAATCAAAGCCCCTACACTAACATCCCCATCATTCACAACCACCATCAACACCCACTTAACATCCCCACCACACATAACTTACATCAAAACCCACAATACATCACAACCCACCCACACACCCAAAACCATTTTTATCGTCACAACTCAGGCAGACGCCCCCACAGACTCATTCAAATAAAATATCAATCACAAAGCAACATAAAGGATAATACAACTAACATAGATACTAGAATCAAGCTCTTCCTAATAAATATCAGATCCATACGGAACAAAATACCAATAATTAATGACATGATAAAGGACAAAGACCCAGATATTATCTGCATCACAGAGACATGGCTAGCACCCACAGACACCATACTATTAGATCAAATTACCACACATCAATATGATATATTCAGCTGTCACAGAGATGTAAAAAGAGGTGGTGGCGCTCTCATACTCACCAAAAAAGTCCTACAATACACCCTAACAAGCTTAAATAATATAGATGGTATGGACATCATTAATATACAAAGCAGAACCCTGGCTCTCTCCCTTATCTATAGACCTCCCTCAGCTGATCAAAACAACCTCTCCTCCATCCTTGAACTTGCATGCACAGCATCGCAAAACAAACCCCTAATAATCCTAGGTGATCTAAACCTCCCCTCCCTAAACAAATCCCAATCAGACAACTTCATGGACGCCATGAACCAAATGGGATACACACAGATAATTCATACCCCCACACACAAAAAAGGCAACATTCTAGATCTCATCTTCCTCCCTTCCTCCCTTAATAACCATCAACAACTTGCCCCCCCAGCTACAACAGAAGTACCATGGTAAGACCATCACATCATAACCCTCTACCTCCCAGCACAAGCAACACCAACTACAACAAACACATCACCTCACTTATCACGTTTTGCACACTTTGACAAGGATACCTTCCTTGACAAAGTACTACCAGTACTAAATTCAAACTCCCCTGACATCAATTCCACCGTAAATCATTGGAACATAACAATACACGAAGCAGCCACCCCCACTCATACTAGACATAGACAAACGAAGAAAACAGAAAAATGGTTCACTAAAGAACTAGCAAACCTAAAAAAACAACTAAGGAAACAAGAAAAGAGATGGAGGAAAACTAAATCAGATGAAAATAAATTACAATACATGAACACACTTAATGAATATAAGAACGCAATAAACAAATCGAAAAGAGATTACCACTCTAAAGTAATAAATCTAGCCATCAACCGACCTAGAGAACTGTTTGCAATTGTAAAAACACTGACCAAAACGAAGAACTCCGATCCTAAGCTACCAGCAATAAGCATCCAAACATTAGCAAATCACTTTGCAGAAAAACTAAAATCTAAACCCAATGCTCTAACACCAATACTAACCACAAGCACCGAAATTATCAACAACTGGACAACGTTCCACATGATTGGCCGAAAACAACTTATTAATATCATAACAATGATCAATACTACAACCTCCCCACTCGATCCTTGTCCAGTGTCCTGGATCAAATGTGCAAAGGAAGAACTTGCTGAAAACATCCAACACATGGTGAACCTATCCCTTTCACAAGACACCATGCCTGATGCCCTAAAGCTCACAACGCTTCGCCCAATAATAAAAAACAACACACTTGACTCAAAAGACCCCAATTCATACAGACCGATAGCTAGCATCCCATTTATCGCTAAAATAATAGAAAAAACAATCCAATTACAATTACAAGAGCATATCGATGAACATAAACCTCTTGACTCACACCAATTTGGTTTCCGACCATTCCACGGAGTGGAAACCCTCCTGATTACATTGATGGACCACCTCATCAAAGGCACAGATGCCAACAATCAAGGCTTCCTTCTACTCTTTATAGACATCTCGGCCGCCTTTGACAACATCAATCACCCCACCCTGATCCACAGACTTGAAAACTTAGGGATAGGTGGAACTGTCCTCAAATGGTTCAAGACCTACATCACACATAGACTAATACGTGTCCAAATAGATCAGGAAGCATCAGAATCCTTCCCCCAAGGACAAGGTATACCTCAGGGATCAGCCCTTTCCGCCCTTCTATTCAACTTATACCTGCAACCCATCACAAACATATTTAAAAAACACAAGATTAATCACTTTATATATGCTGATGATATAATGCTCGCTATCCCCATAACCACAAAAAACCACACATAAGACAAATTAGCTGAATGCATGGCTGAGACCACCTCCTGGATGGAAACCAATTACCTCAGCATTAACCTCAAAAAAACCGAAGCAATGTTCGTTACAAGAACACCTGTGAATGAGGACACCTTTCCAACAACAATATCAATCAATAATACAACTATACCTGTTAAAAAAGAAGTAAAATATCTGGGTGTAATAATAGATCATACCCTCACCATGATACCACACATAAAGCAAACAGTAAGAAGCATATTTCATAAACTCAAAACCATACAACACCTAAGGCCCCTCCTGGACACACATGACTTTAGATCGGTTGTTAATACACTCATCACACCCCACTTTGACTATTGCAACAGTCTCTTAATTGGCTTACCACATAAAAACACATACCTATTACAAAGAGCACAGAACATCTGTGCAAAAGTAATTACTAAAGCCCATCTAACAGACCATGTAACCCCAATACTCCTAGAACTGCACTGGCTCCCTATAAACAGCCGTATCAGATACAAAATTCTCCTAACAACATTCAAGCTCTTAAATGACATCGCCCCCAACATATCTTTCAACACTACTACAAACCCCATCTAAATCAAGAGCTCGCAGACAAAATGCAGCCCACTCACTTGATATGCCAAAATCATTCACGAAGACTAAAAAATCCTCAAGTAATAGAGCCTTCACGTTCACTGCCCCCATGCTCTGGAATGAACTCCCTCTAGACCTCCGCACCATAAAAGACCTCCCCCAATTTTGAAAGGAACTCAAAACCTACTTATTCTCGGAACATTTCCAAATCCCTACCCCCCCAAACCATGTCCATCAACATCCACAGACACACCAACTCAGAACGCCCAAAACCACAACTAGATACATTATAAAGAACCACCTGTAAATACCTTATGTAAATAGTTCAGACAGGCTTCTACACCTGTCAACATTTGTAAAAAACTAGAATGTTTATCTACTCTATGTATTGTACACATTGTTCCATGTAAATAAGTTAGAAAGTTTTACTGTTCAATGTAACGTATACAAAAGTATACACAAGTTGTTGAATTGTTCCATGTAAACCGCCCCTGATCTCTGGAAGGGGCGGTATAGAAGAAATAAATAAATAAAATAAAATAAATAAATACCCGAAAGTGGATGCTTTGGTGACCGTGGTCACTAAGCATACTACTATTCCGGTTGAGGGCGGAGCGGCACTCCGAGACCAACAGGACTGTAAGGTCAAGAGGCTACTTAAGACAACTTTTTCGTCCTCCACTCTTTCCTTACAAGCTGCGGTTTGTGGAGGTTTGGCGGCTCGAGCCTCCCTCCGATGGATTCAGCAGCTTACAGACGAACCAGAGTTGGCGCTTCTCGAATCAGTCACTGCATTCCTGGCAGATGCCTTTTATGATCTTCTACGACTGTCAGCTCGTTCCGTGGCGGCGGTGGCAATGGCTAGAAGATGACTATGGTTGCATCAATGGGCAGCGGATGTTGCCTCTAAGACCCTTCTGTCTAAGTTGCCTTTTAAATCTCAGCCATGCTCCGGGACGGTACCGGCATCGATTGGTTCCGATACCCTGCCATCGGCATCGAGATGGACCGCCTTTGCAAGAGGTGCTCCTTGGGTATCCTCGGTACCGTCGGTATCGATCGATGTAACCCAGGCTGCCTTGGTGGTATCGGCATCGCCGATGCTGCCACCGGCGTCGGAACCCTCGCGGCATGCATCGATAGCCTCGCTTCCTCCGATGCCGAGTCTTGAGCCGATATCTAGTCTCGAGGACTGCGTATCGATGCGTCCGGGAACCGACTCCTGTCGTTTCCAGATAGGCAGTTCCGAAGATCCCAGATTCATGATCTCGGTACCACTGCAGCAGTTCCCGATGGCGACTTCACCTGCTAATCCTGTATCAGTATCGATGTCAACACCTGTTATTGCACCGATGCCTAGTTTGGAACCGATACCTGGCATTGCTGCAGTACACTGTAAGTCCTCTGGTGCTCAGGCTTTTACTTTAGCCTTACCAGGGATGTTCCCATAGGAGATCTGTCTTTTCAGGCTTTTCTCCTGGATATGGCAACCTTTCTTAATATTTCTATCCCTGGTTGTGATCCTACCCATGGCTCACCGGCACAAATGCAAAATATACAGTTTCCTTTACATCCTGCTCTGCAGGATCTCCTCCTCAGGGTTTGGAAATCGCCCTTATGACTTCCTCAAGTTTCTACAGACATTGAGGTTTGGTACCGAGTGCCACCCTCTCCAGGGTTCCAAAAGCCTCAACTTTCTCATCGTTCCCTTGTAGTGGAATCGGCACTGAGGAAAGTTAAGAGCAAGAAGAAGCATTCTTCTTATCCGCCAGGTCGTTCTTCAAGAACACTCGATGCTTTTGGCCGTCAGGCCTTCCAAAACTCTATGCTGGCCTCCAGAGTTCTCTCATATATTTTTCACATGAGTCTAACACTCCAGGAAGTCACAGAGAAATTGTCTCTGTTGACCCCTTTTTTTACCAGAGCCCAAGGCTACTGATTATTCCTTGCTCATCAATCACAGCCGGAATATATCCTGGTTCCTGTCTCGTGCTTCTATAGACTCTTTTGAGTCCGTTAGCAGATCCTCTGCTATTGCCATTGCAGCACGTCGCAGAGCCTGGCTTGAGGCTTCAGACTTGAGCAAACGGGCACAAACTATACTAGCTCATTCTCCTTGTACAGGAGAAGGTCTTTTCAATAAGGAGGCTTTACGTCAGGTTGCTCAATGCTCCACTGACTCTTCTTCCACTAGAAACCATTCTAAGCCACCTCCTTCTTCAAAGAGTAGGAAATGTCCTACCAAACCTTCTTTCCCTAAGAAAAGAAAGTTTCATTCATCTCCTGCCCATCATTCGGCTGTACCTGAGCAAGAGACACCTCAGCCTAGTCTGAAGTCCTCCACTTCTGGCCAGTCTCAGCATTCCCAGCGACCATAGAAGCCGGGAATGGTAACTTACCTCACTTCTACATATTAGAAGTTTATTCACTGTGCTTTTCTTTTCAGTGTATTCACCTGTCGGAGGGAAAAATTCTTTGTTCAGGATCTGCACCCTTCTCCTCTTCTTATTCCCTAGAAGAGCAGTTGCAACTATCCCCTGATAATTTTTATCCCAACTGAACATTTTTTCCTTCAGTTGACTTACCCTATGGATACGTCACCCTCTAATTACTTGAGGGGTACCATACTGAACAGCTTCTTTAGCAAGCTCGTTCCCCAGACAGAGAGAAAAGATATCTCCTCTCTTTTCTTCTCTGTTTTTCTTTATTCAGCACTGGACAACATCTCTGCTGTTTCCGTCAGCAGCTCTGCCTGCAGGAGTTCCAGTGATAGTATTACTGGGACTTTTCCCATGTTCCAGTCCCTTATTCAACATTTTGTCTAGCCTCAGTAGTGATTCCAAACTATCTGGATCCTCCTACTCGTTTAGGCTTTCTCACATTATTCTATCATCTCCTCTCCTAGGATATGGCAACACACCTGACTTCAGTCAGTTTATCTCATAGCTCTCCTGCACAATGCTCTCTGTAGTCTTCAGAGAAGCTTTCTACTATGAGGGCCTTGCTATAGAGCATTGACTTTGTCTCTGAAGTTTTCTCTATTAGTGAGGAAAAACTTCTCATCCCTTATACTTATGAAGGTTCTCCACACCCGCTCTGGCCTGGGGTGTTAACACGAGATATCAGTTCTTCTGCGTGGGACTCCAAGGCTTCTGTTTACGCATGCTACCTCTGGGTCCTTCCATAGGTCCCTCTGGTATTTCCCCTGCGTTTCTCCACATCTACCATATCAGTGTTCTGTGGAGCTCCCGCCTTGTTCTTCACAGATTTATATATTCATCTGTTCTCAAGTGAACATCACGGTTATCTGGTTAGATTGCTTTTCTGCATCCCTCAATCCTTGAAAATAGATTCTCTCTACATATCTCAAGTGGGTTCACCCTCTTGTAGAGCACAGAATCTTTTCTTTTATATTCCCCGTGTACAATTATGGGGATGGGTGGTAGACATGTATCTTCAACCTATTGTCTGCTATGTAGCATCTCCATATATGTCTACATACCTATATCATTACCATTGTGGTGCTAGACCATGCCCCACAAATTTACATATATTCAGGTATATCATATATATATTTGATATATTTTACCACCCATATCCTAATATACATCTGTACATATGTGTGTATATATATATATATATATATATATCAATATATACATATATCTTCCAGCCACATGTATATATCCCTATATATATATGTGTTTCATGGAGGGCCTCTTAAGGGTTGGTCTGTCTTACACACTATCACCCTTACTGTCTGTACTACATGTTTTACCTCCTAGAGGTTTTAGACAGTCTGTCGCCCTACGTCCCATGCCATATTTCGATGCAGAAACTGTTAGGCACCACTAACCACTTTGGTGCTAACATTTGCTATTTTTTCTTTAAGTCCATGAAGCATCAAGCTTCAATATTTTTTCCTATCTCTTGCCAGCTAGGAAAAACAATGTACCTCTTTATCTTGAGTACACAACTGTTTTCAGTGGGAATAGGGGTTTTTTTCCAGTCCCCCTCTTCCCGCCAGGACTGGGCTAGTTGTCCAACTCCGTCAGTCTTCTTCCTTTAGTCCTCAATGTTAATGACCTTATGCCTAAAGGAGTTTTCAGCTTTTCCCATAAAGCTTTCCATTAAAGACCTAACGTCACATCCTACCCAGTTGACACCTGGATCATCTACTACCTCCAGGGCTGGACCTTCATCCTCAATACTGAGAGGTCACCTTGAAGATTCCGCCACTGCTTAACCAGTAGACTCCATCATGCTTTCTACTTCCTACAATACAGTAGGTAAGCTACATATTTTAAGTGTACATTAAATGTCTTTTAATGCTACTCATCATATCTACCAAGGACTCCTGTAGTTTGTAAATCCCTCTAGTCCTTGACTATGCTGTTTCTTTCCTCACAGCTCCTTTCTTGTCAACTCCTGCCCTCCATCCCACATTGGATGCTGGGGATTCCTGGAGACAAAATGCACCCCTGGTCCAGGCTCCTGCATTTTTATGGGATCTCCCCCTGGCATCTCCAGCTAGGGAGTCCCCATATGTGAAGACTCATTCCTGCTTGTTCCTGGAGATAGCAGTTACTTACCTGTAACAGGTGATCTCTGGGAACAGCAGGAATTAGTCTTCACAACCCTCCCACCTCCCCTAGGAGTTGCATCTCTTTTATCTTCTTCCTTTTCTCTCCTCGCCTTTGTCTCAGCTCTGAAACTCAACTGAAGAGAGGCTGTGGAGAAGGCGGGAAGTCACTGCGCAGGCGCGAGGGATGCTGCCAAAAGCTTTCTGATTGGAAGCTGGGCAGCATTCCCGTGCAGGCTCCGTCGGTACCGACGTACCCATATGTGAAGACTAATTCCTGCTGTTCCCAGAGATCACCTGTTACAGGTAAGTAACTGTGCTTTCTCCCCCTACTTTCTTATTCCAAAGAAGACAGGGGGACACAGACCTATATTAGACCTCAGAGAATTAAACAAATATTTGTTCCAAGAAAAGTTCAAAATGATCTCCCTGGGAACACTTTTACCATACCTCCAAAGTCAGGACTGGCTATGTTCTCTAGATCTAAGAGATGCGTACACATATATTCTGATCCTCTAAGAGCACAGGAGGTTCCTCCGATTGCTGGTCCAAGGAAGACACGTCCAGGACAGAGTTCTTCCCTTCGGACTAGCCTCTGCTCCAAGAGTCTTCACAAAATGCATGGCAGTGGTAGCAGCATTTATGAGGACTCTGGGAATATTTGTCTTCCCTTACTTAGACGATTGGCTCATTCGAGCATTGACAGCTCCAGAGGCCAGCTTCGCTCTCTCTCGAGCAATGAGAATTCTTCAATACTTGGGGCTGGTCATAAACCTCCCAAAATCTCATCTCACCCCCTCTCAATCTCTATAATTTATAGGGGCTCGTCTATACACACCTCAGTCAAGGACTTTCCTGCCCCAGCCACGCTGTCTGCGTATAATACAACTGGTATCTCAAGCATCTATGAAGGTATTCCTTACTGCTCGGGAGATTCTTCAACTGCTGGGACACATGGCATCTACTGTCCATGTGGTTTCCTATGCTCACCTCCACATGCGAGCAGCCCAGTGGACCCTTTCCTCTCAGTGGTCACAAGCCTCAGGTCGACTAACAAACAAAATCAGAACTACCACACGTCTGCTTTCGTCCCCACAATGGTGGCAATCTCTGGAAAACCTCCTTGTAGGCTCTCTTTTCCAGCAGTCTTTATGCCAAACCACTCTGACGACAGATGCGTCCAAGATGGGTTGGGGATCCCACTTTCACTATCTCTCTACTCAGGGTCTTTGGACATCACTGGAGGTTTCCTGTCACATGAATCTCCTAGAGCTGAGAGCCATTTTCACTGCTATTCAAGTCTTTCAGGACCATCTCAGCAACAGAACAGTTCTGGTCCAAACCGACAATCAGGTAACTATGTTCTTTGTGAACAAGCATGGCGGAACAGGCTTTCTGTCGCTTTGCAACGAAGTTTTGTGAATATGGGCCCTCACCAGAGAGTTACAAATTCACCTGTTTGCCCTATACCTTCCGGGCATTCAAAACCTGTGGGCAGACAAACTCAGTCAAATACTGCTGCCACACGAGTGGTCCCTCCACTCATACCAGCTTGCTCAAGTATTTCAAATCTGGGGAACACCAGATATAGACCTCTTTGCAAGTCCACAGAATGCCAAACTTCCCCGATTCTGTTCCAGAATTCCGGCTCAAAGCTGTCAGGCAAGAGATGCTTTCCTACTCCACTGGGGACAGGACTTCTTCTATGCCTTCCCACCCATTCCCCTTATTCCCAAATCTTTATTCAAACTTCAGAGAGACAGAGGTCGTATGATACTCATAGCTCCACGTTGGCCACGGCAAACATGGTATCCTCATTTTCTGCGTCTCTCTGAAACCACTCCTCTGGAGTTGGGGAATGTTCCAGATCTCCTGTCGCAGGAGGACAGATCTTTACTGCATCCCAATCCCCAGTCCCTACATCTCAGGGTCTGGTTACTGAAAGCCTAAAATTCCTGGATGTTGACCTTTCTCAACAAGTAAAGGATATCCTCTTGGCTTCCAGAAAACCCTCCACAAGACGTTCCTACGCTTTCAAGTGGAAAAAGGTTCTCTATCTGGTGTTCACAAAGGGGACTTAACCCCCTTTTATTACCTGTAGAGGAGTTGTTAGAGTATCTTCTACAATTATCAACTTCTGATCTGAAGACAAATTCAGTTAGGGTCCATCTTAGTGCTAGTGCTGCTTTTCATAAACTTTTCGATGGACAACCTATTTCCTCTCATTCACTGATATCAAGATTTATGAGAGGCCTACTTTAAACAAAACCTCCCATTAAACCACCACCGGTGGCGTGGGATCTAAATCTTGTTCTTGGTCAGCTTATGAAACCGCCCTTTGAACCTTTAGCCACTTCTGACTTAAAGTTTCTTTCATGGAAAGTTATTTTCCTAATTGCCATCACTTCTGCAAGACGCATTAGTGAACTACAGGCATTAGTAGCTGACCCTCCTTATGCAAGGTTTCACCATTATAAAGTAGTCCTCAGGACTCATCCTCACTTTCTGCCAAAGGTGGTTTCGCCTTTTCATTTAAATCAGTCAGTTTATCTTCCTATATTCTTCCCTAGGCCTCATGCCTCCAGTGCGGAAAGGAATCTTCATACATTGGATTGTAAAAGAGCCTTGGATTTTTATCTCCAAAGAACTAAGCCACATAGAAAATCTCAGCTTTTTGTGGCTTTGGACCCTAGTCATTTGGGACTTCCAGTTTCTAAAAGAACTCTGTCAAATTGGATTGCAGATTGCATATCCTATACATATCGGAGTAAGGGCCTTTCTCTTGAAGGTCATGTCATGGCTCACAATGTGAGAGCAATGGCAGCCTCATCGACTAACCTTCGTTCTGTCTCTATTGATGACATGTGCAAAGCAGCCACTTGGACTTCGGTTACATACCTTCACAACCCACTATTGCTTAGACAAGGACTCCCATTGGGATGCTTTGTTTGGCCAGGCTGTTCTACATCTCTTCCATACTTAATACAACTTCTACCCACCATCCACAGTTTGGATGCCTAAGGTCCATGGGAGGAAGCATGACCCATCTCACCTGGGTTCGCAGCTAGCTGGGGTCTCCCCTTGGCTTCTTTCAGCTGGGGAGTCCCCATATGTGAAGACTACATTCCTGCTTGTTCCTGGAGATAGCGTAGTTACTCACCTGTAACAGGTGATTTCCGGGAACAGGAGTAATTTAGTCTTAACAGCCCGCCCACCTCCCGTAGGAGTTCTCTATCTCTCTCTTTCTCTTCTTCTCTCCTTTGTCTCAGCTATAAACTCAATTGAAGTGAGAGAGGTACAGAGGTAGGAAGGCACAGCACGCATACGCTGTGGCATGCTCCCAATGGCTTTCCTATTGGATGCTGGGGAGCGTTCCTGCGCGGGCTCCGTCGGTACCGACGATACCCATATGTGAAGACTAAATTCCTTCTGTTCCCGGAGATCACCTGTTACAGGTGAGTAACTACGCTTTCCTGGTATGTGCTTGGATGATAGTTGATCCTCTCAAGTTTGTCATCTCTGCTGTGTACTTTAAACTTTGCCCTAGGCTTTCAGATTTGGTGATAGAAATAGTGCTCCTGTAGAAGGATTTTTTATTTTTTGGAAAAGTATAGACGTGATGGTTTCAGAAATTTTGATAGTTAAATCATATTTTTCTTTCCATCCGTTATCAATTTTGTTCTTTTCTTGGATTATATTAATTTGTTGAGGTCTTTTTTTGTCTATAATGCTATCTCCAGGAACAAGCAGGAATGAGTCTTCACATATGGGTACGTCGGTACCGACGGAGCCTGCGCGGGAACGCTCCCCAGCTTCCCAAAAAGGAAAGCTTTTGGGAGCATCCCATAGCGCCTGCGTGCTGCCTTCCCGCCTTTCCCAACTAACTCTCCTCAGTTCTTCTTTGCCGCGGAGCCAGCAGGTCGAGCCCTGTCACCGCTGAAGAAGTTCTTTATTTTATTTTATTTCTTTGGTCGCGTGTCTGCCTTCCCCGACTCCGGACCGGTACCGCCGGTCTTTTCTTTCTTTCTTTAAAAAAAAAAAAAATCGATATTTTTTCCTCACTTGGTGTATTTTTCTTCTTAGGCCTCAGGGCCCACAAGTGTAGTGGTACTATTTCTGTTACAGATACCCATGAATGGTGTCTGAAATGTTTGGGTCCTGAACACTCCATTCCGGATTGACTGTCCTACTCTCTGTCTAAACAGGGGTTACAGAACCGAGCAGCTAAGCTCCATGTGCTGTTTCCCGCTGATGCACCGGCAGTAGCATCGACATCTTCCAGGTCGTCTTCTCCTGATGGATCTCAGGTAACCAAACATAAACCTAGCAGGTCCTCGAAGGGTAGATCTTCCTCTCAGCATCGAGATGCCTCCGGGCTTGCCCTCGAGGATCTTGCGCCAGCAAAACAACCCCGGCGGGAAGCTCTGGCTTCCAAAGCTCCTTCTGTGGGTTTACAGGTTGACATCGATGGCACGGCCTCGAACGATCACCTGTTAGAATGCTCTGGGGTACCGGCACAATCTCCCGGTACCGACTTCCAGGCATTCATGGCGTTGATGGATCACAATGTTCTGTCCATGCAGCAGGCTATTACGGCCTTCATTCAAGCTGCGATGCTGCTGGTACCGAAACAAAATCTGTTCTCGGTATCGGCTCCGGTACCGGCACCAGCACCGATACCGGTACTGACTGCATCGACATCGACCAGGATACCGACTGCAACGGTTCCTTGTCCAGGGCTGCTTACCGGTACCGATCCGGTACCGGGGACGCCCGATGTCGATACTGCTCGATACGCGTATCGAGCGTTGGAAGAGTACCCTGACAGGCGATACTTCGATTCCTCTGATGATTCTGATACATCAGGCGAGTCTCCTGAAGTATCCATAGCCCTTCCTGAAGAGTCTTCTTCTCCAAAAAGAAGAATGTCTTCTCCAGAAGACTTGTCCTTTCAAGACTTCATAAGAGAAGTAGCTAAAGGACTTTCTATTTCAGTAACTTCTGAATCAGAGCCTAGAGCTAAAAAATTGGATATTTTATGCTATTCTAGAGCTCCTAAAGAAGCGGTCACCTTACCAATTCATGAGATTCTTTATGAACACATGATTGATCTATGGGAGACTCCTCTCACTCTCTCTCCTCATTCTCGTAGATTGGACACTATGTATCGTGTCCCTCCTTGTCCTGGATTTCAGAAAACTCAGCTTCCTCACCATTCCTTTGTGGTGCAGTCAGCTATGAAGAGGATAAAGAGTACAAAGAGACACTCTTCTGCTCCTCCAGGAAGAAAATGCAGGACCTTGGATGCCTTTGGTAGGAAAATCTTCCAAGCCAGTATGCTTATTGCCAGAATCAACTCCTATAATCTTTACATGGGTATGTTTCTAAAGGAAGTTGCACAAAAACTGCACACTTTCCTCCCTTTTCTTCCAGAGGATAAAAGGGAGGAATTCCTCATTTGGCTTAAGCATACCCAAGACATTTCAAAGTTTTCCAACAGGGCAGCCTTTGACTCCTTTGAAGGTGCCAGCAGAGCCTCAGGCATTGTCATAGCTGCTCGCAGAAGTGCTTGACTCCAGGCTTCTGATTTAGAGCCCTGGGTTCAAGATGGCTTAGGAAATCTTCCATGTACAGGTGAAAACCTATTTGGCAAAGAATGGCAAATAAAAGCCACTCAAATGGATGCAGAAAACTCCGCTCTGGATAGACTTTCAAAGTCAACCTCCATTCCTGCCAAGAAAAAGCCTTTTAAAAAGTCTTTCTTTAAAAAGGGCAGATTTCCTTCTACGTCTGGCCAACAATCTTCTACAGGTCGCTTTGCCACTAAGCGTCAGCAACCTAAACAGGCCAGGCCTAAGCCTACAGGGGCTGCTGCAACTCAGCAGACCCAGCCTCCTTAGGGTTTTTGACTTAATGCTAGAGAACTTAGCCTTTCTGGCTCTAAAGCAGCCAGAGCCTCTCACCATTCCAGGAAGGTTGGCTCATTTTGCTCCCAGATGGGAGCAAATAACATCAGAGCAGTGGACCCTCTCCATCATAAGAGAGGGCTACAAACTTCATTTTTCAGACCTTCCTCCCCACACCATGGTGAGACACTTCAATTCTCCCACATCTCTTCTCGACCTTCTAGGTCAAGAGGTAGCTACCCTTCTTGCCCAAGGGGCAATAGAAGAAGTTCCTCTTCTTCATCAAGGGTCAGGGTTCTACTCCCCCTATTTTCTCATTCCAAAGAAGACAGGGGGATACAGACCCATCTTAGATCTCAGAGAATTGAACAAATTTCTATGCAAGGAGAAGTTCAAGATGCTTTCTCTGGGCACTCTCCTTCCATACCTTCAAAGTCAGGATTGGCTTTGTTCTCTAGATCTCAAGGATGCGTACACCCATGTCCTCATCCATCCCTCTCACAGAAGGTTTCTACGGTTTCTTTTCCAAGGGAAACATTACCAATACAGAGTTCTTCCTTTCGGTCTGGCCTCTGCTCCAAGAGTGTTCACCAAACGCATGGCAATAGTTGCTGCATTTCTACGAACTCTGGGAATATTTGTCTTCCCATACCTGGACGACTGGCTCATTCGAGCTCCATCTCGGTCAGAGGCCCAGAATTCCTTGAACCGCACAAGGTGCATTCTGCAGTATCTGGGACTTGTGGTAAACCTCCCAAAGTCTCAGCTAACCCCTACTCAAGACCCTAGAATTCATAGGGGCCTGTTTGGATACCACTACTGCAAGGGCCTACCTTCCTCAGGCCCGTTGCCAACATCTAGTGCAGTTAGCCTCCCAGATTCAGTCAAAGAGCCACTTAACTGCCCGGGAGATGCTACAACTGCTAGGCCACATGGCTTCCACAGTGCATGTGGTACCCTATGCTCGCCTACACATGAGAGCAGCTCAATGGACTTTGTCCACCCAGTGGACTCAAGCTTCAGGTGCTCTCTCAGACCAAATAGCAACCTCCAAACGTCTCTTTTGGTCTCTCCAATGGTGGATGTCCACTCAAAATCTGTTGCTGGGGTCCCCCTTCCAACAGTTGTTACCCCAAGCAACCCTCACAACAGATGCCTCCCAAACAGGTTGGGGAGCCCATCTACAGGACCTCTCCACCCAAGGCACTTGGTCCCCACAGGAGACCTCCCTTCATATCAACCACTTGGAGCTTCGAGCAGTTTTTCTAGCTCTCAAGGTCTTTTATACCCTCCTCAGCTACAAGACAGTCCTCATTCATACGGACAATCAAGTAGCCATGGTTTACATAAACAAGCAAGGAGGAACTGGCTCTCTGTCGCTTTGCAACGAAGCTTTAAGATTGTGGGCCTTTGCCAGAGAGCATCAAATCCATCTCCTGGCAGTATACCTCCCAGGAGTCCAAAACTCTTGGGCAGACACTGTCGAGTTCTGCTTCCACACGAATGGACCCTGCACATGGATCAGGTACTCAGAATCTTCCAAGAATGGGGAACCCCGGACATAGCCCTCTTTGCAAGTCCGTGGAATGCCAAACTTCCCCGGTTCTGTTCCAGAATTCTGTGTCAGGGAGTTCAGGCCAAGGATGCCTTCCTCCTCCATTGGGGTCAGGGCTTCCTGTATGCATTTCCACCCATTCCCTTGATTCCCAAGACTCTGTTCAAACTCCAGAGGGATCAAGGATCTATGATCCTCATAGCTCCACGCTGGCCACGCCAAGTGTGGTACCCTGTACTTCTACATCTCTCCCAAGCCCCCTCTCTGGACTTGGGAGCTGCTCCAGACCACCTGTCCCAGGATGAAGGGACTTTGTGGCACCCAAACCCCAAGTCCCTACACCTCAGAGCTTGGTTACTGAAGGCCTAGACCTTCAAGACTGGAATCTTTCTCAACAAGTGAAGGATATCCTCCATGCTTCCAGAAAACCTTCCACCAGGCGTTCTTATGCTTTTAAATGGAAAAGGTTTTCCATTTGGTGTGCTGAAAAGGGTCTTGACCCTCTAGCACTACCTTTAAATTCTCTTTTAGACTATTTCCTGCATCTTTCCAATGCAGGCCTTAAAACAAATTCAGTAAGAGTCCATTTGAGTGCTATTGCAGCATCCCTTAAGCCCATCAATGGACAACCTATTTCCTTTCATCCTCTCATTGCAAGATTCATGAGAGGCCTAACTTTAACTAAACCTCCCTTTAGGCCTCCTCCGGTGGCATGGGACTTAAATTTGGTTCTTGGTCAGCTCCATGAAGCCACCTTTTGAACCCTTAGCCACTACCTCCTTGAAATTCCTTTCATGGAAGGTTATTTTCCTCATTGCAGTTACTTCAGCTCGCCGCATCAGTGAACTGCAGGCATTAGTGGCTAATCCACCTTATACAAGGTTCCATCATGATAAGGTAGTCCTTAGGGCAAATCCACACTTTATGCCTAAAGTGGTCTCACCTTTTCATCTTAATCAAGAGGTATATTTACCTGTCTTTTTTCCAGCTCCTCATGCATCCAGTGCAGAGAGAAATCTTCATACTCTGGATTGTAAAAGAGCTCTTGCTTTTTACTTACGTAGGACACAGCAGCATCGAAAGTCTTCCCAGCTTTTTGTTGCTTTTGATCCTTCTCATTTGGGACTTCCAGTCTCTAAGAGAACACTGTCCAATTGGATTGCTCAGTGTATTTCTTTCGCCTACCAGAGTAAGCACCTTTCTCTGGAGAGCCATGTCACAGCTCATAATGTGAGGGCCATGGCCACCTCTATGGCTCATCTAAATTCTGTGTCCATCGACCAGATCTGTCGAGCAGCCACCTGGGCCTCGGTTCATACCTTCACAGCCCATTACTGCTTGGACAAGGACTCCCGCCGGGATGCCTTGTTTGGTCAGGCTGTCCTCAGACACCTGTTCCATTCTTAAACAACTCCTGCCCTCCTTCCCTGGATGGATGCCTGAGATCCATAGGAGGACGCAGACCCTTTCCAGGGTCTCATATCCTTGGGGATCTCCCAGGCATCTTAGCTAGGGAGTCCCCATATGTGAAGACTCATTCCTGCTTGTTCCTGGAGAGAGAGCACAGTTACTTACCTGTAACAGGTGATCTCTGGGAACAGCAGGAATAAGTCTTCACAACCTTCCCACCTCCCCTAGGAGTTGTATCTCTTTTCTATCTTTCCTTTCCTCTCTCTCTCTCTCTATTGTCTCAGCTTTAAACTCGAACTGAGGAGAGTTGGTTGGGAAAGGCGGGAAGGCAGCGCGCAGGCGCTGTGGGATGCTCCCAAAAGCTTTCCTTTTTGGGAAGCTGGGGAGCGTTCCCGCGCAGGCTCCGTCGGTACCGACGTACCCATATGTGAAGACTTATTCCTGCTGTTCCCAGAGATCACCTGTTACAGGTAAGTAACTGTGCTTTCTCCAGGAACAAGCTGGAAGTCTGCCCTCATATATGGGTGATGTTGGTGCCGACAGAGCCTGTGTTGGAGCATTTCCCCAGCTTTCAAAGAAATTCTTTGGGATATTCTACCATGCATCTGTGGTCCCCTTCCCACCCAAGGGTGCCATCTTGCTCAGTCTCCTTTTTTCTGCGGAGCCCAAAGTACTTTGGTCCTTTTTCTCTGGAAAAACACCTTGCTAATATCCTTAAAAGTTTGTTTTTCTCGGTTTGCATACCAGTTCCTCGTCTCACCTTGAGCCGATGCTGTTCTTGGCTCCTCCTTTTTTTTTTTTTTTTTTTTTTTTTTTGATTAAGGCTTGGCTCGACCAGAGTTCGCACCTTTTTTTTGCCTGGGGGTTGTCGACCCCATCCTGGTGCTTCTCCCCATGTCCCCCGGTGGATTAAAAAAATGTGACCGCTGCAGTCAGTCACTGACACCCTTGATTGCTGCCTATGCTGCCTGGGACCAGTCCATGACAGCACTTCCTTTGACCTGTGCCCAGGCCAGGACACCTAAAATCAATAAAGAGAGATTGGAGTTGCAGGAAAAACTGTTCCCAAGGTCTGACTTGGCATCGGCCTCCCCATTGCTGAGCTCCAAGCCCAGCACTTCCAATGAAGCCCGAGTGTCCTTTGAGTCCCACGGTGGCGACTCCTCTGAGAAGACCTCAGACCCCAAGAGAAGAAAAAATCCTTGAAGTCTGTTGAGGTTCTACTGGAGAAACCCAGTAAAACCACTCGGAGGGACTTGGATGGCTCTGAGAAGCGCCCTTCCAAGGTCCTCAAAAAGGATTCCTCAACTGTTGGAGACCATGTGAGGTTCTTCGAGACAATAGACCTCATCAAAGACGCACTTGCGAGAGTGCTGGCACCAGGCCCAAGATCCTCTGTAACCGTGTCGAAAGCTGCGGAGCCTTCTGGCTTGTTAACTAGAATGGCAGCTCTTGAGCAGAACATCACTGCTATTCTGACTCTGCAGCAGGCAGTGATGACTGGTTCGTCCGCATCATCTGCCCCGATGTCCGGGCCCCGAATTGCAGGAGAGTCTCTGGTCGTCGAGCCAAGCTCTGAGTGCCACCTGCCTCGGGTAAGCCCTCGGTACCATAAGAACATAAGATATGCCATACGGGTCAGACCAAGGTCCATCAACCCAGTATCCTGTTTCCAACAGTGGCCAATCTAGGCCATATGTACCTAGCAGTTTCCCCAAAAGACACAAGTTCCACAATGCTTGTACAGGGTCAAGCACTGTTATCCTGGGTCCTTTTTAATAACGGTTTATGGACCTTTCCTCCAGGAACTTGTCAAAACATTTTTTGAAATCCAGCTACACTAGCAGCTTTTACTACATCCTCTGGTAGCAAATACCAGAGTTCCTGATCGTGTCCCCAGTCTAGTCCCGAGACCTCTGGGTTGCCTATCTCATCCAGCAGCTTGGAGACTGAGAAACTCCTTCTTTTGTGACATCACCAGTATATCTCTCCGGAGACCGCCTCCTGCCACCAGTTACCTCAGTCTCCAAGCAGCTCAATAGATAGGGAGCCCGGGTGCTCGGGGTCACTGGAGAAACAATTCAGAACTGGTCCTTTTTCAGTGTGTTTGTAGATGATAAGGTTTGACTTATTTAAAGAAAAGTATATGAATACGGTGCCTGTGCCTTTAAAATTTTTGAGCAGGCCAGTCCTCCCGACTTTGCTCCCTCCCCTCCCTCCCCCCTCTTTTTATTTCAAGTTTCTCGCTTCATTGTGATCGGGGGTCTGCTGGTTTGGACGACTTGCCTGAGGTAAGCAGAGCCATTCCCAGCACAAGTTCTGACGCGCTTGGAGGAGAGTGTAGCAGGGTCTTGCCGGCGCCAAGCAGAAGTGCCTGCCTGCGAGAGCGCCCGGCGGCCCTAACCCACCACACAGATCCGACACTTGGTTCTGGGGTGTGATACGGCTGTTTGTCTCCGGGGCGAGAGAGTGCCTCCGGAGCCGGCAGTGAGCGCAAGAGGTCAGTTTCTTTTCGGGGACCTTGCTCTTACATCAGAAAAGGTAAGCGGAGGTCATTCTGTTAGCGTAGTTTGTCAGCGCATTTTGGTGCAAAGCTGCCTGCCTGCTGGCCGGACTGCATGGCGTCGGCATGTGTAGGCCGCGGTCCCTAGGGCTGGAGTTGTTTTAGTGCCTCAGGGAAATAGCGGTTCCTCTTCTGCGGGAATAACTCAAAAAAACCCAACATAGGCCGCCTTTCTCTGTTTCTTTGGGGGGGTCCCGTCGATTGGGTTTTTCTCCTCATAGGCGCTCCAGTCTTATTCGGGGGCAGCAGGGCCCTCTATTCAATTTTAGGGGTCCACATTCAGGGGAAGTACTCAGTCCTTTAGTACTTTTGCAGCTATGCCGACCATGTCTCAGTGTGTGGCATGTGGGGCTAAGAAGGGCTCTGGCACGCCACTCTGCAAAGCTTGTGCGGGAGATTCTGCGGTCTCTGACCCCCCCAGAGAAGGGGAAGTGGGGGTCCCAAGCACGTTACAGGAGGGTGCGGCACCGGTGATCCCTGAATCGGGGCAGGAAGATCCGGTGGCTGGTCCTTCTTCCGGTGGGGGTGCGTCCTCTTCTCAGGTGGTCCTTCCCAAGGAGCTAGTCTCAATTTTTTCTCCGCATTGTCACGCTGCTGCAGCACGCAGTGCTTGGAGAGGCTAGACAACCAGCGGTTACAGCGGGCACTTGCAGTGCTAGGAAGCGAGCGGCGTCCCTGCCTGGAGAGGGGCCCGCGGGGGGTAGCAAACGGCCCCGTGGTGAGGAGGACCTTAGAGAGCAATCTATACTTTCGGAGGGGGCTCTTTCGGATGAGGACAGCCATACCTTAGATTTGGAAGAGGAGTTGGAGGAAGGAGAGATTTCTGAGAGGGAGGATCAGGCAAGAGTTGTGAGGGTCTTCAGGAGGGAGACGCTCAAGGTGCTCAATATGCCGCTACTGGGGGCGGCGGAGGAGGAAGCGCTGGAGGACCCTTTGTTGCAGGTTTTCTGCAAAAATCAAAGGGTGTTTCCGGTGCATAGGGTGTTTCAAGAGATGATTCATGAGGAATGGAGTCTCCCAGAGGCGCCGTTGAAGGGGTCCAGAGTCATGGGACGTCTCTATCCTCTCTTGGATCAAGACAAGGAAATGTTTACGTCTCTGCAGTCACCAAGGTAGATGCGGCCATCTCTGCAGTCACCAAGAAGACTACCATCCCTGTAGAGGGTAGTGCGGCTCTCAAGGATGCGCAGGACAGAAAGTTGGATGTATTGTTGAGGCAGGTCTTTGATGTCAATGCTATTTTCCTCCAGGCAGCGATCTGCGGAGCGTGGGTAGCCAGAGCATGTCTTCGCTGGGCGCAGCAGGTCCAAGAAGGGCAGCCAAGTTCTCTAGCTGGGGAAGCTGCTCGTTTGGAATCTGCAGCGGCTTATCTGGTGGACATTCATTATGATCTTATGCAAGGCTTGTCCAAGAGCATGGCTTCGGCAGTGGCGGCCCGCCGTTACCTGTGGCTTTGTAATTGGGCTGCGGATAGCTCTTCTAAGGCTAGGTTAAGCAAGCTTCCCTTTAAAGGTTGGTTGTTGTTTGGTGAGGACTTGGAGAAGCTAGTTAAGGATTTGGGTGAGTCCAAAGGAGGTAGATTGCCAGAGGACAAGATTAAGTCCTCGCTTAACTCCAAAAAACCCAATGAGATAAGGGGGACCCAGGCGCCCCTTCCGCCTGTGGGGGGGGGCGCTTGCAGGAGTTCTATCCTGCCTGGGTCCAAATCACGTCAGATCAGTGGGTGCTGGAAGTCATTTGCGAAGGATACGTCCTGGAGTTGTTGCACCCAGTTTGAGAGGCCTTTGTTCGGTCTCCCGCCAAATCGGACGCAAAGTGCGCGGCTTTGCGGGAGACGGTACACAGGCTGCTGGCCCTCAGGGCGATTGTCCCGGTACCCCCAGACCAGTGCGGTTGTGGTCGTTACTCCATTTATTTCATAGTACCAAGGAAAGATGGGGGGGGGGGGGGTGCGTCCGATATTAGACCTCAAAGGGGTGAATCGTTGCTTGCGGGTGTCACACTTCCACATGGAAACACTGCGTTCGATAGTGGCCGTTCAGAAAGGGGAGTTTCTTACGTACCTGGACCTGTCGGAGGCTTATCTTCATATTCCCATCAAGCCGGATCATCACAGGTTTCTCAGATTCGCAGTCCCGTTCGGGCATTTTCAGTTCCGGGCGCTACCTTTCGGGCTAGCGACGGCTCCGTGAATTTTCACCAAAGTAATGGTGGTAGTGGCGGCGGCATTGCGCAAGGAGGGCATCCTTGTTCATCCGTATCTGGACGGACGATTGGTTGATTCGAGCAAAGTTGCAGGCCGAGAGAGTGGCGGTGACTGCCCGAGTGGTAGCCTTCTTGGAAAGTCTTGGTTGGATAGTCAACATGGCGAAGAGCCACTTGATTTCCTCGCAGAACCTAGAATACCTGGGTGCTCGATTCGACACCCGGGTTGGAAGGGTGTTTCTGACCACTCAGCGGGCGCAGGCCCTGAGGAGGTTGGTGGGGAAGTTCTTGAAATACAGCGCACCCTCAGCCTGGCATTACCTGCAGTTATTGGGCACTATGGTGGCTATGATAGAAATGGTGCCGTGGGCGAGGGCACACATGAGGCCGTTACAGAGAGCTTTGCTTCGCCGGTGGTCGAACCAGCAGGATTCGCTGGCTCGGAGGTTGCCATGCCCAGCGGAGGCGCGTCAGGCCCTAAATTGGTGGCTTCTACCCGGGTCGCTGGAGAAGGGGAGGTCCCTGGAGGCGCCAGCCTGGGTGGCTCTAATGACAGATGCCAGTCTGACGGGCTGGGGAGCTCACTGTCAAGGGGAATTCGTGCAGGGTCAGTGGAATTCCCAGGGAGGTCGTGGCCAATCAATCTGCTGGAGTTAAAGGCGGTGTCGCTGGCACTCCGGGAGTTCCAGACGCGAATCGGAGGAAAGTCGGTGCGAGTGTTGTCAGACAACGCGATGGCGGTGGTCTACGTCAACTGGCAGGGTGGCACCAGCAGCGTGGCCTTGGAGGCCGAGGCCGAAGCGCACCTGATAGATCTCTCAGCAGCGCACGTGGCAGGAATAGACAATGTAGAGGCCGATTTTCTCAGCCGGGTACGCGTGGATCTGGGGGAATGGGTTCTACATACGGAGGTTTTCGACATGGTGATTCGCGGTTGGGGATCGCCGGTCATGGACCTGATGGCGACCTACGTGTCAGCAAAGGCCAGCCGCTTCTTCAGCAGGTGCAGAGAGAGGATGATGGAAGGTCTCGATGCCCTCATTCAGGACTGGCCGGAGGATCAGCTGCTGTATGTTTTCCCCCTTTGGGTGTTGATAGGAAGAGTTCTGCAGCGGGTGGAGCGTCTCAGGGGTCAGGTGATTCTGATAGCGCCAGATTGGCCGCGGCGTCCTTGGTACGCGGACCTGATCAGGTTGTTGATAGCAAAGCCCTGGTGACTCCCCTGTCGACCGGATCTGTTAAGGCAGGGTCCTCTGGTCATGCCTCACGTGGATCGATTCTCTCTTACGGCTTGGCTCTTGAAAGGGCGAGGCTGAGATCCAAGGGGTATTCAGCGGCAGTGGTGACTACCTTGTTTAAAGTCCAGAAGACGGTCCACCTCCCTAGCGTATGTCCGTATCTGGCAAATATTTGAGGCATGGTGTCAGCATAGTGAGTTAGAACCGTTCAGGTCTTCTATCTCCCAGGTCTTGGAGTTCTTGCAGGATGGGTTTGTCAAAGGGTTAGCCGCCCCGTCGTTGCGGGCGCAGGTGGCGGCCTTGGCTTGCTATAGGGGCAAGCTGGCAGGTCAGTTGCTAGGGACTCATCGGGATGTCAAGCATTTTTTGCGGGCAGTTTCGCTTCTCAGGCCTCTGTCTAGGCCATCCTTTCCCAAGTGGAACCTGCCTTTTGTGTTGGACGCTTTAGAGAAAGAGCCCTTTGAGCCTTTGTCCTGCGCGTCGCTCAAGGACCTCACTCTTAAGGTGGTTTTTCTTGTAGCAGTCTGTTCAGCTAGAAGAGTATCAGAGCTCCAGGCGCTATCCTGTAGGGAGCCCTTTCTGGTGTTTTCTGCGTCCAAGGTGGTGTTGCGGACGGTGCCAGCGTTTCTTCCGAAGGTAGTATCCGCATTTCATGTAAATCAGGAGATTACATTACCGGTACTTTCGGGGGGGGGGGGGCCTCATTGAGGCAGCGTCTCCGGTTGGATGTTCGGCGAGCGTTGAAGTATCTTAGTCGGACGTCGGTTTTTCGCAAGTCTGACAGACTCTTTATACTCTTTGCGGGTCCTCGCAAGGGGGGAAGCAGCGTCTAAGGCGTCCATTTCGTGGTGGATAAGGGAAGCAATCGTGTCGGCCTATGGGGTAAATGGTAGAGTGGTCCCGGAAGGTCTGAGAGCTCATTCCACTACGGCTCAGGCCACTTTCTGGGCAGAAGCTAGGTTGGTGTCGCTGGGAGACATTTGTAGGGCGGCAACCTGGTCGTCGCTTAATTCCTTTGTGAGGCACTATCGGCTAGATGTTTTAGAGGGCAGAAGAGACCTCGTTCGGATTGGCAGTACTTCATGCCGGTTTTCCAGTTCCCTCCCATGCCTGATATTTCTTTACTGCTCTGGTACTGACCCAGAGGTCTCGGGAGTAGACTGGGGACACGATCAGGAAGGTTAAATTAGACTTACCTGCTATTTGTTGTTCCTGGAGTGGAACCAGTCTAGTCCCGTATCCCTCCCAACTGGTCAAGATCGGCAATGGGCCTGAAGTATTTTCATGGTCACAGGTAAGAGCTATTTTGGGCTTTGCATGTTTAAAAAAAAATAAAATAAAGAAGAGGAAAGGAGAAATGGATCAACCGGAGAGGTTACGTCTGTATTTCTTACTATGGGGGGGTTCACTCTTCTTTCTCCCGTGGGAAGGAGTGGCCTGTGCAAGTTTTAAGTTAGTGATTGCACTGTCGTTATTGCTTATACTGTTTTTTCATATGGTTAGATACATTTTACTTGTTGCTCCGGTGAGTCTGCTTTGTCAATAGGTTACTGGTGGTAGGAGGCGGTCTCCAGAGAGATATACTGGTGATGTTACAAAAGAAGGAGTTTCTCAGTCTCCAAGCTGCTGGATGAGATAGACAACCCAGAGGTCTCGGGACTAGACTGGTTCCACTCCAGGAACAACAATTAGCAGGTAAGTCTAATTTAACCTTTGATTACACGTTGAGTGAAAAAATATTTTATTAGTAGCTTCATTGCATGTCCCCTAGTCTTTCTCTATTCTGATGACGTAAACAATCGATCTACGTTTACCCATTCTACTCCATTCATTAATTTATAGACCTCTATCATATCTCCCCCTCAGCCGTCTCTTTTCCAGGTTAAAGAGCCCTAACCTTTTTAGCCTTTCTTCATAGGAGTATCCTTCCATCCCCTTTACCATTTTGGTGGCTCTTCTCTGTACCTTTTCTAATAAAGCTATATCCTTTTTAAGATAAGGCGACCAGAATTGCACACAATATTCAAGGTGCGGTCGAACAGAGGCATTATAATATCCGTTTATTTTCCATTCCTTTCCTTATGATACCTAGTAAAGTAGCCCAATTGAAAGACCTTTTCTGCAGGGAGAAAATCCACAAACTCCTTGAGGCTGTGCATCGTATTCCACAAGTGCATGTCCATGAGATCTGGTAGGGCACCACATTGGATGTGAGCATGGCATTCTGATAAAATTTCCTCCCAAAAGAAACCAGGATCCTAACCTCTGCAACTGAGAACAGCAAAGAGTGCAATTTGAAACATCTTGCACATTTGAAGGCGGATTTGATGACCATGGAATGATGCAGAAGCTAGAGCATCTTGATTACAGGAGCCTTTTGTACTTTATACATACAGTGGACCTTCTTGCTGACCAGAAGCACAGTGGTGGGGGGTGGGTGGGGGGGGGGGGAAGAAGCAGGCTCCCACATTTTCATCTGCAGCCTCTGAAGGATATGGTGCACAGGCACTGTCACAAATTCCATGGGGGAATCCAGATACTGGAGGATTTCCAACTCATTGACCATGGGTGCCTCCTCCACATCCAACATAAATGGAATGGTGAGGGGTATGACTAGAGTTCTGGAGACCTCTCATTTGTGAAGTATTCAAAATCATAGCCGGTTACTCAAGAGCATGTACTCAGACTCAGAGGTACTCCATGGATGTCTGAGTTTCTGTCTGGAAAGCTTCTGCATCACATGGGTGTCTGGGCTCTTCTGGGCATGTCTTCACCAATGATTTCTGATATTTCTGGGACTGTTCTGTCCCTGATCACTGTTCACAGATATTGGTCAGGCATGAGTCGGTCGATATCGGGGTAATTGAAATCTGCCCTTATTATTACTGTGCTGTAACTTTTGTTAGCTTCCTTGATTTCTTTGAGCATTTCATCATCCATTTGTTCATTCTGGCCAGGCGGTCGATAGTACACCCCACTGCCATCGCCTTCCCCTTTTTACATGGAATTTCAATCCATAGAGATTCTACAGCAAATTTTGTTTCCTGCAAAACTTTAATCCTTTCTGACTCAATGCCCTCTCTAACATAGAGCGCAACCCCTCCACTAATTTGATCATCTCTATCATTGAGATATAGTTTGTACCCATTGTATTAGTGTCCCACTGGTTGTCCTCCTTCCACCGTGTCTCTGAGATTCCAATCATATCTAATCTCTCATTTAGTGCTATATATTCTAACTTTTCCATCTTATTTTTTAGACTTCTAGCATTTGCATACAAGCATTTGAGACTGTATTTTATTCATATTAATCTGGCTATTGGTAGGCATGGGTAATTTGGAATCTTTAAGCTCTGTCTGCCCCATACTCGAGGGCATTTGGGCTACTTTACTCTTTTTTGGAACCTCTCTGCTTTTGGTAGTATCCTTCAAGGATACATTGTTCCGAACCATGCGCTCTTGGGTGACTGTTTGCTTTCCCCTATTATCTAGTTTAAAAGCTGCTCTATCTACTTTTTAAAGGTTAATGCCAGCAGCCTGGTTCCATCCCGGTTAAGGTGAAGCCCATCCCTTCGGAAGAGCCCCTCTGTTCCCCAGTTCCTAACAAATCCAAAACCCTCGTCCTTGCACCATCGTCTCATCCACGCATTGAGACTCTGGAGCTCTGCCTGCCTTTTGGGTCCTGCGTGTGTAACAGGAAACATTTCAGAGAACGCTTCCCTGGAAGCTCTGGATTTCAACTTCCTACCTAAAAGCATAAATTTAACCTCCACTACCTCCCTACCACATTTTCCTATGTCATTGGTACTGACATGTACCAAGACAGCAGGCTCCTCCACAGCACTATCTAAGACCTCCTCTAGGTGGCGCGTGAGGTCCGCTACCTTTGTACAAGGCAGGCATGTTACCAGGCAATCCTCATATCCACCAGCCACCCAGCTATCTACATGCCTAATGATTTAATCGCCAGCTATAATGGCTGTCCTAACCCTTCCCTCATGGGCACATGGCCCTGGAGAAACTTCCTCAGTGCGAGAGGGTTTTACATCACCTGGAGGACAGGTCCTAGTTACAGGATCACTTTCTGCCACACCAGGGTGATTCTCTCCTGTCACGTGACCTCTCTCCTCCATAGCAACAGGGATGCTGCCAGACTGGAGGTGGGACTTGAGGACTTTATCCTTGTAGGTCTCGTCTATGTACCTCTGTCTTTCTTATGTCTTCCAAGTCTGCTATTCTAGTCTCTAGAGAACGGACTCGTTCCCTGAGACCAAAGAGCTCCGTGCACCTAGTGCACACGTAAGACCTCTCACCAACTGGGGGAGAATCATACATGTGACACTTGATGCAAAAGACTGGAAAGCCACCATCTCGCTGCTGGACTGCTGTCTGCATCTTAGTTTTAAGCTTGTGTTTTGCCTTTTATGCTAAGTTATATTCTGATTTGATTTGAATTAATGCCCTTTGCTGCTGCTAGGCTTTGACTTAGTCTGAAATTTAAACTACAAGCTCTCTGCTGGGTTCTAAATTTAACCAGAAAGCTCTCTTCTGTGTTTTAAATTTAAACTTAAACCAGTCGAGGTCTCTGGCCCATTTCTCGGGCATCCGATTCTCCCCAGCCAGTTTCTGCGACTCAGACTCCAGGTCCTCCGGAGGCTTCCGGCACCTTGGTGCTGTTCTTGAGGTAAGGAGTCGCAGGGCCTCGGACTCTTCATCACCCCTTGACTCAGTTTGCTAGACTGGTGAGGTATTCCCGGAAACCAGACGGCACTGAGACATCCCCTCGGACCCGTCTGTTCCAGCACCACTCTCCTCCGGAGGACATGGCCAGATCACGTTTGGTGCAAACCGAGGCACAGGAAGACCCACGCACAAGGAGCTGGAGATTCTCCATTACAAGTCTCCACTCATGGAAACTCTCAGTGGCTACTGCTTAGAATGTGGAAACCCTTGGCGTCGGTGCCAGTGGTTAGCTGGTGCCCCGGTGCCATGTACCATATTCGGAAGGGCCCGGGGTTCTACAAGCCCCAGTTCCCACATAACTCCATGGTTGTCAAGTCAGCCATGAAAAAACGTGAGCCAGAAGTCCCACTCTTTTGTCCCCCCTGGAAGGGATGCTAGAGCCCTCGATGCCCTTGGATGCAAGTGTTACAGGGCTTAATGCTGGGGTGTCTGATCTAGGCCTCGTAGCTATACATAGGCATGTTTTGGAAGTCCCTATCCCAGGAGTTGTCTGGGTTTTCAGTGGAGCTTGCCGAGAAACCCCTCCAACGGTTCCAATTTCTAACCTCCGGAATCAAGGACTGCTCTAAATTCCTCTCCCAGGTGGCCTATGACAGCTTTGAGTCAGTAGCTGGAGTAGCAGCGGCTGGCATCGGTGCCCAACATCAAGCCTGGCTACAGTCTTCGGACCTTGAGCAATGGGTCCAAAACAAGCTGCTCGACATTCCCAGCACTGGGAAGAACCTGCTCAGCAAACCTATCGCCGACAAGGCAGCTAAGATTGAGGCCAACATGGTGACCCAACAGAAGCTCTCAAAAAAGAACTCATCCTTTCCCCATAAGAAACCATTGGGGAAAAGACCCCTGATCCCTAGAAAAAAGAGGCAATTCCAACAGTCACCACTACCAGCCCTTCTCTGGTCAGCAACAGGTTTCTCACCTAAAAGGCAAGACCATGGAACTTAGAAACCCCAGGCCCAGCTCCCGCCAGGCCCAGCTCCAGTCCAACCCCAGGAGAGTTTTTGACTCCCAGGGCAGGGCCTCCCCTCCCCTGGGAGACCTTCACCAGCCCACAGGGAGCCGCCTGCCACTCTTTGTCCACAGGTGGGCCAAGGTCACCTTGGACCAGTGGGGACTGCAAGTGGTAGGGGAGGTATACCTCTTCTGCCTACCACAGGTGTCACCCAGGATCTTCCCAGGATAGCCGGTGCAATCTCTCCTTCACCAGACTCTTCTGCTCTCAGAGCTCACAGGTTTGCTCAGGGAGAACGCAGTAGAGCCTGTAGCCAAGCACCTATGGGGAAAGGGCTTCTTCGCCAAGTACTTTCTTGTCCCAAAAAGAACTGAGGGCCTCAGGCCCATACTAGACCTGAGAAACCTGAACAAGTTTCTGGTGAGGGAGAAGTTCAGAATACTCTTCCTTTTAACACTGCTGCCTTACCTCAACCAGGGAGATTTGCTGTGCTCCTTGGATCTAAAGGATGCATACACGCACATCCTAATCCATCCCTCCCACAGGCAGTACCTAAGATCTGTAGTAGGGGGAGGGCCCTGCCAGTACAGGGTGCTATCCTTTGGCCTGGCCTCCTCGTCAAGGGTCTTCACCAAATGCTTAGCAGTGGAAACCACCTTTATGCGCCTACAAGCAGCCTTCATCTTCCCCTACGTAGATGACTGACTAATCAGGGGGAGTATGGCCTCAGAAACCAATCAGGCTGCAGAGTGTGCAACCCTCCTTCTGCAGCACCTGGGGTTCGTCGACAACTACCCCAAATCCCATCTCTCTCCAACTAAAGGCTGGAGTTTATGGGTTCTCAGTTGGATAGCTTACAGGTCAAGGCTGTACTCCAAGAGAGAGAGCAGAACACCTCAAGCAACTGGCAAGCGATGTACAACATTGCCAGTCAGTCCCGGCCAGTCTCCTCCTCTGCCTGCTGGGCCAAATGGCTTTGACGGTCCACGTCACACCCTCAGCCCGCTTGCACATGCAGACAGCCCAGTGGTGCCTCCGTTCACAGTGGACTCAAGCCACAGGCAGGCTACAGGACAGGGTCAGGGTAACATGCCAGCTGGTGGAGTCCCTCAACTGGTGTCAGGACCTTTGCCACCTTCAGGCGGGAATGCCCTTTCAGGCACCTGTGCCTCAGAGGACCCTGACCACTGACGCCTCCTTCCTAGATTGGGGGGGTGCATTGTGGGGACCACTGCACACAGGGCAGCTGGTCCAGGAGGAGTCACTTTTACAGATCAATCTCCTGGAGCTCAGGGTGATTTTCCTAGCCCTGTGAGCATTTTGCCACATCCTGCGATACTGGTCCATACTAATCCAGACGGACAACCAAGTCACCATGTTCTATATCAACAAGCAGGGGGGCATGGAGTAGCACCCCATCTGCCAGGAGGTGGTGGCCCTCCTCTCCTTTTCAGCTCGCAACAGCATGCTTTTGCAACTGGTCTACCTCCCAGGTCAGGACAACTGCCTAGTGGACAGGCTGAGCAGAGTCCTCTGGCTGCACGGGTGGCCGAGAGGCTCTTCCACCTCTGGAGCAGGCCCGTGATGGATCTGTTTGCCTTTTCGGATAACGCGCAGCTGCCTCGCTTCTGCTCATGCCTACTGCACCCGGAGAGGGTGGCTGCAGATGCCTTTCTGATTTAGTGATCAGAGGGCTTACTCTGTGCGTTCTGGCCTACTCCCCTAGTCACCAGGACCCTCTTCTAGGTCCAGAATGAGAGGGTGTCAGTCATCCTAATTGCCCCCAGGTGGCTGAGACAGCCCTGGTGCCCACTGCTGCCCTCCCTGTCTGTGGCACTCCCAGTCCTGCTGGGCCGAGCTCCGGACCATCTGTCCCAGTAGGGGGGCTCACTCTTGCACCCTAACCTAGGGTCTCTAACGCTAACAGCGTGGCTGCTGAAAGGTTAGCACCTTCCTCTTTCAACCCTTCGAGAGAAGTCGAGGAGATCCTGCTGGCCTCCTGGAAGCCCTCCACCAGATGGTCCTATGCCTTTAAGTGGAGAAGGTTCTCTACCTGGTGTGCAGAAAGAAGGGAAAACCTCTTCTACTGCCATGTGCAAGTAGTACTCCAGTACCTACTGCACCTGTCCCGCATCAGGCTGAAGTCTCAATGAGGGTGCATCTGAGTGCCATAGCCGCTTACCATCATCCTTTCGAGGAGAAGCCCCTCTCAGGCCAGCCCCTGTTCTCCATGTTCCTCCCGGGGCTCATGTTATCTAAGCCTCCTCTCTGCCCTCTGGCAGCGGTGTGGGACTTCAACATGGTTCTCTCCCAGCTTACCAAGCCGCCATTTGAGCCCCTAGCCACTTGCCACCTATGGTACCTATCGTGGAAAGTGGCCTTACTGGTGGCCCTCACGTCAGTCCGTAGATTGGCGAACTCCAGGCCCTTGTGGCAGATCCACCATATGCAAGGTTCTATAAGAACAGGGTAGTGCTCCACGTGCATCCCAAATTCCTCCTGAAGGTGGTATCTCCCTTTCACCTCAACAAGGAGGTTATCCTCCCCTCTTTCTTCCTGCGGCCTCATGCCAGCAGGGAGGAACTAGTACTTCATGATACCAAAATCTGCAATAGAGTAGACACCCAGGAAGCTGTAGATAACATGAGGAGGAATCTAGCTAAGCTTGAAGAATGGTCTAGATTTTGGCAGCTGGGATTTAATGTTAAAAAATGCAAGGTCATGCATTTGGGCTGCAGCAATCCAAGGGAGCAATATAGTATAGGGGGTGAAGTACTTTTGTCCACTAAAGATGAGCGGGACCCAGGTGTGGTTGTGTCTGATGATCTTAAAGTGGCTAAACAGGTAGAAAAGGTGATGGCAAAAGCTAGAAGGATGCTTGGGTGCATACGGAGAGGAATGGCTAGCAGAAAAAAGGAGGTGATAGTGTATAAGTCTTTGGTGCGGCCTCATTTGGAGTATTGTGTGCAATTTTGGAGACCTTCAAAAGGATATAAACAGGATGGAGTCAGTACAGAGGGTGGCTACTAAAATGGTTAGTGGTCTTCATTATAAAGCATATGTGGACAGACTTAAGGATCTTAATATGTACACATTAAAGGAAAGGCGGGATAGAGGTGATATGATTGAGACGTTTAAATACCTCCGTGGCATAAATGCACAGGGGGAGAGCCTCTTTCGATTGAAAGCAAGTACTGCTACAAGGGGACATGGGATGAGGGTGAAAGGGGATAGATTCAGGAGTGATATGCGGAAATATTTCTTTACGGAAAGAGTGGTGGATCCGTGGAATAGTCTCCCAGTGGAGGTGGTAGAGATGAGGACAGTATCTGAATTCAAAAAAGCATGGGACAAATGGAGGATCTCTAAAGGAAAAGGGACTGTTATAGTTGTTATGGAAGGACATACTAGATAGGCCATGTGGTCTTTTTCTATCATCATTTTTCTATGTTTCATTCACTGGACTGCAAATGGGCCCTGTCTTTCTATCTACAGGGGACACAGGCCCATCGCAAGACGACTCAGCCTTTCGTCTCTTATGACCCCAGCAGACTGGGTCTTCCTGTGACTAAATAAATTCTGTCCACTTGGGTAGAGAACTCTATTGCCCTCACCTATGAGTGATTTGGTTTCTCCCTTGAGTACCGGATCACAACACATCGCGTGAGGGCGATGGCCATGTCTGAGGCCAACCTCCACTCAGTGCCGGTGACTGAGATATGCAAGGCCACCACATGGTCTTCAATTCATACGTTCACAGCTCACTACTGCCAGAAAGTGAGTCCCACAGGGACAGTGCTTTTGTCCAGTCAGTGGTCTGAAACATTCTCTGGGTGTAGGCAGCTCCTACCCTACAATCCTTCTGTGTTCAGTCTACCAGAGATATGTGTTGTTGACGCTAGGGTCTTGCAGAGTCTCAGTAGGGACTCACCTTCTGCAACTCGCAGTTACCCAGATGGTCACTGCTGGTGCTGTCGTGGTTCGGTCCTTCCAACGACAGTCAATATCAGAGTGAAAAATTACAGCTCAATGTGAAAAAAATCACTATATGCATAATTCCACATATGCTATGCACAGAAATAGACTTCAAGGAGAAAAAGGCCTCAGAACTGCTGTAAAAAGGAGTAAACACAGTAGGCAGAAAATGCCCTCAGCTCCACCAGCAAAAACATCAGTGGCCTAAAAAAACTCCTCTAGTATTGCACACATTTATTCACACATTTGTTTTTCACTGGAGCATGGGTCATAAAACTCATATAATCACAAAACCAATGTGCACTTATCTCTTCCACACTCAGGAAGGACAGCCAAATGCACAGAAACAGGGCACACCCCCGACACCAGCGATGCCGCAAGGCTTTTTGCTGAACGCTTTTTCAAGGGGAACTCCCAGAGGCTGCAGAAAAGAACAAACATAAGCCACTTAGCAACAGGAAAAACTGGCATGGCAAACCAAAAAAGAAGAAACTGCAGAAAGCAATTGAAAAACATCCCAGATAAAGCCACTAAAGCCACCAACCTATAATAATGGAGAGAACACTTCAGACACCATCAAACACCTTAAACCGCCGCTTCAGACTTTAAAGTAGCCCCACGCATGCACAGTGATAAAGGCAGCAACCTCCTCCCATAAGCGACGTACAAACCTCTCAGCACACGATGTCAAAAACACTGGTGTATACACAGAAAACCCAGAAGCTGTCTCCAGCAGGCATCAGACAGCTAATCTAAATCCCAAAGCCTAACAAGCCGTTAACAGTATGGATGGTCAAGTTGGCTGGCGGGACATACTCAGTTATTCTGATAAACACATTGAAGATCTGCTTAAAGAAGTTTCCCCTTTTGGGGACGCTCCGGAATCGCAGCCCACTAGAAGCTGGGAAGGAATTCTCAACCTTCAGAAAAAAGTTACACAGATCCTCTCTGCTTGAGTATATTCGGAGACAGCAGATCCCTAGAGGACTCCGTATGTATAAAGAACCACGTCTGCCTATGGCGGACGCCTCTTTTGTGGAGAACTGGAAACAAATTTTGAATAAATGTTCTCTGGACCTGATGGTTCTGGTGGTTGATACCACCTAAACTATTCTTGAAATTCTACAGTACACAATTGGAGTCTTTGAAATCTACTGTTTCACTTGAATCTTTTCAACAGCATCATGATGATGTATGCAGCCAAGTGGATCAATGATCTATGGAAGTGAAGAAGATTAAAATGAAGAAATTGGCATGTGATCATAAGAACATAAGATATGCCATACTGGGTCAGACCAAGGTCCATCAAGCCCAGTATCCAACAGTGGCCAATCTAGGTCGTACGTACCTAGCAGCTTCCCCAAAAGACACAGGTTCCGCAATGCTTGTACTGGGTCAAACATTGATATCCTGGGTCCCTTCTTAATAATGGTTTATGGACCTTTCTTCCAGGAACTTGTCCAAACCTTTTGTAAACCCAGCTACAACAACAGCCTTTACTACATTCTCTGGTAACAAATTCCAGAGTTTGATTACACGTTGAGTGAAAAAATATTTTCTTAAATAGTTTACCCTGTAGCTTCATTGCATGTCCCCTAGTCTTTCTATAGTCTGATAACGTAAACAATCGATCTACGTTTACCCGTTCCACTCCGTTCATTAATTTATAGACTTCTATCATATCTCCCCTCAGCCGTCTCTTTTCCAGGTTATAGAGCCCTAACCTTTTTAGCCTTTCTTCATAGGAGTATCCTTCCATTCCCTTTACCATTTTGGTGGCTCTTCTCTGAACCTTTTCTAATAACGCTATATCCTTTTTAAGATACGGTGACCAGAATTGCACACAATATTCAAGGTGCGGTCTCACCATGGAACGGTATAGAGGCATTATAATATCTTTTGTTTTATTTTCCATTCCTTTCCTTATGATATCTAGCATTCTGTTTGCTCTCTTGGCTGCCGCTGCACACTGGGCCGAGGGTTTTAACATGTTATCCACAATGACGCCTAAATCTTTTTCCTGGGTGGTGGTTCCTAATGTGGAACCTTGCATTGTGTAACCATAGTTTGGGTTGTTCTTCCCTAGGTGCATAACTTTGCACTTGTCCACATTAAATTTCATCTGCCATTTTGATGCCCAGCCTTCCAATTTATCAAGATTCTCTTGCAATTTTCCACAATCCTCTTGGGTTTTAACAACTTAAAATAGTTTTGTCTCATCTGCAAATTTGATAACCTCACTCGTTATTCCACTTTCCAGGTCATTTATGAATATGTCAAAAAGCAGTGGACCCAGCACAGATCCCTGGGGTACACCACTATTCATCTTTCTCCATTGGGAAAATTGGCCATTTAGCCCAACACTCTGCTTTCTATCTTTTAACCAGTTCCTGATCCACAGTAGTACACTGCCTCTTATCCCATGACTCTTTAGTTTTGCCAAAGGTCTCTGATGAGGGACCTTGTCAAAGGCTTTCTGAAAGTCCAGATACACTATATCAACCGACTCACCTTTGTCCACCTGTTTATTCACACTTTCAAAAAAACATAACAGATTAGTAAGACAAGATCTTCCTTGTCTAAAGCCATGTTGGCTGTCTCCCATTAGACCATGACTATCTACATGCTGAGTAATTTTATTCTTTATGATGGTTTCTACCATTTTTCCTGGTACTGACGTGAGGCTCACCGGTCTGTAGTTTCCCGGATCACCCCTGGAACCCTTTTTAAAAATTGGTGTTACATTGGCGATCCTCCAATCTTCAGGTATTAGAGATGATTTTAATGATAGTTCACAGATTACTAATAGCAGGTCTGCAATCTCATATTTCAGTTCTTTCAACACCCTTGGATGTATACCATCCGGCCCAGGTGATTTGCTACTCTTCAGTTTATCTAATAGTTGTAATATATCTTCCCGATGTATCGATATTTCCTTCAATTCTTCTGCAGTTTTAAATACCACTTCAGTCATGGGTAACATCCCTACATCTTCCTCAGTAAAGACCGAAGCAAAGAATTAATTCATGCTGACTACACAACTGGATATGTTTATCCCTGGATGAATCCTAATAGGATGAAAAAAGAGGACGTAGGAGACCAGATTTTGAGTTGACTTCGGAGGAATCTTCTCACACCACTGATCATCGGCCCAATAAGGAAGATTTTTTAGGGCATGGCCACAGCAAGAAAAAAACGGTGGGATGAGGTAAGCAAGGGGCCAATTTAATGTCTCTACCGGAGAGCAGATGGAGATGAGGACCCACGAAGACACTGAATGTTCCTTAGTGGTGAACTTGTCCAATGTTCCACTTACCTCTTTTCAGGTATCTTTGCTGAATAAGGGTTTGTCCTTTGTTCCAGCTATGGCTTTTAATTCCTTTCAGTTCCGGGTGGATTTTGAGAGGTTTATTCTGACACTCCGCTTGAAAGAATTTTTTTCTGATACATCTGTGTCTTACTCCAACAAAGGCCAACACACCTTGTTAATGAAGACGTGCAGTTTATTTATAATACAAAGCAGGGATAACTTGAATTTCACTTATTTAACTTCTTAATTCGTACTTATTTAGAAAGGCAAGTAATTCATATATCTACCTATGATTAGTTAAAAAGATATCTGGAAAACTATTAGAATAAAAGCACTTAATTACAGAATAGATAACTAGAAAGCTAATTACAGAAGAAGAATACTTCACCGAAAGAGTGCTACTTCATCCCCTGTCACACTTCGATTGAATGGATCCCTGATTCAACCAGACAAGAGAGACTTCTCAATCGGGAGTTTCTCTAGGCAATGCGTCCATTCCTAGATGAATCCATTTCTCTCTGGTCAGCTGAAAACAGGTACCCATTTTATCCAGTTGCAAGAACAATCCAGTTATTTCCTATCATGTGACACATACATAGTATAGAGTCAGTTATCCATTAAGCACATCCAAGACACTGGCCAGGTGCTTGAAAATGCTCAAGGGAACCCCCCTCCCTGGTCTACATTACAATTGATGAATTAGGAGAAATGTTTCCAAGGCAAGGTGAATTGTCCTGTTAATGGGTTTCAATTTGTCTGCTAGTAGAAAGACTCCTAGGTGAAGTGTTCTTTTGTTCTCTGTAATGGGTCTCCATTTGCTTGCTAGGAGAAGGTCTCCTCCCTGATCTTTCCAGTATCTGTAGTTATGTAAATTGTTTCAACAGTTTCAAGTGCCCCTATTTACAGTTGAGGCATATTCACTACTGAGGCATAATCAATAGTCAAAATTCATCTGTACCACAATCTGATAGAGACTTTAGTTTATCCAGTTTACTGTTTGAGGAGCAGCCAACTGATTTAATGATACCTGAATAACCTGTGAAGCAAATTTGTTTACCTTTTCTCTCCACCTGGTGGCCACCGGGTCCCATGCATCCAGTTTTAGTGACTTTCCAGGAATTGGTTCTACGAGAAGTAGATCATCTTGAATGTTCTTGTTTGAGGAAAACGCAGTGGACGCTAGGGATGAGCGTCAAGCCTTGCGGGAGCTGCACTCGATGCCACGGCTGGTAATCCGGAGGGGTGACAGGGGTGGTGCTATTGTTTTACTGAATCGGGTGGATTATGTAGCTGAAGCACAATGACAATTGAGTGACACTATGATTTATGCCACTTTAGACCAGGATCCTAAGAAGACCTTACAGAGTTGTATTTCTGATCTGACAGGAATGGCTGTGCGGCTGCACTGCATTACTAAAAAAGAATTTTCTTTTTTAAATCCCTCATCTGTTAGGCCCACGCGGTTTTATTTACTACCTAAGATTCATAAAAGTATTGTTAACCCGCCGGGTCGGCCGATTGTTTCCACGCGTGGCTCTTTGTTAGAGTTGTTGTCTATTTGTGGACTCTCTTTATTTTACGTCCCTTGTTGACTTCTGTTCCATCGTTTTTGAGGGATACTGTCCATTTTCTTACTGTATTGTCTGAGGTGGATGCCCTGGCTGCTCCCCCTGATATAGTATTGGTCACCCTGGATGTTTCCTCATTGTATACCAGTATTCCCCAACAGGAAGCATTATTAGTTATTCAGGAAGCATTGGTATCTCGTGGGGATGTTTATGATTTGCTTTTGGATTTCCTGATGAAACTTGCTGAGATAGCTATGACTCGAAATTTCTTTGTTTGAGGGGCAGTTGTATCAACAGAACTCGGGGGTGACTATGGGGGCTACGTTTGCCCTGTCGGTGGCAAATCTTTATATGGGAGATTTTGAACGCAAGTAGCTAACTATATCTCGTTTCTTGTCTTGCATTAAGGTTTGGCGACGATTTATTGATGATGATTTCTTATTGTGGGAGGGGTCGATTGATGATCTGCTGCAATTTCAACAATGGCTAAATAATTGTCATCCTGCAATACAGTTTACGAAGTCTTATTTATTAATTTTATTTATTTATTTATTTGGTTTTAAATACCGCGCTATTTAAAATCAGCGCGGTTTACAATAGAAACAAACAAGAGACATTCCCTGCTCTTCCGAGCTTATAATCTACGAGCTTACAATCTACAGTAATACAACCTTAATGGGTGCAAACATGTCTAACCCTAACAACTTTAGAGGGTATAAACTACAGCCTTTTGGGTACAAACATGTCTAATCATAAAACTCTAACAGCTATAAAATGGGTAGCACAAGGGTGAGATTGCTTTTTTAGATGTTTGGGTAGCTAAACATTCTTCTGGGTGGAGGACTACAATACACCGGAAGGAGACAGAGATACTTATTTGCATTTTGACAGCGCTCACCCTTTGAGACTGGTGGAGGATTTACCATTTTCCCAGTTTTTACGTTTCCGTTGGAATTGTTCTCCCCTAACTGATTTTAAGTGCTGTGCCCGAGTTTTGAAACAGAATTTTCAAACACAGGGTTATCCTCCATCAGTGATAGGGCATGCAAGCGGGCGAAATACAACAATAGAGACTTGTTACTTTCCCCCCATTCTGCATCTCATGCTACATCTGAGACGCACCATATACACTTCATCACTAAATTTTCCCCTTTAAGCTATTGTTTGTAGAAGATTATAAAACTTTTTTCCAGTAACACAGGTTGTTCCAGGTCTAAGAGAGAAAATGTTTCGATGTGTTTGGAAATGTAATCGTAACCTTGGGGACCTATTGAATCCTCCTGTGCGGCCTGATTATGAACCCAAGTCTGAACACCCCTCAGGGATATCAGATTTGTGGTGCTTGCTCGATTTGTGTTATCTCTGAGAAAGTTTCATTCTTTTGTTATAATGGGAAGACTTATTCCATCAAGAGCAGCACCACTTGTGGATCGAGTTATGTACAGTATTATATTTGATTCGCTGTCCCTGTGACTTAATTTATGTGGGTAAAACAATTTGCCCTTTTCGGGTTTGCATGGGGGAACACAGAAGCAGAATCTGTTGTGGCCACACAGAGGCTCCTATTGTTCAACATTGTTTGGATAGGAGTCATGTGTTTTCAGACCTTCAGTGTTTTTCTATCAGTCAGATCCGGATTGATTTTGGGCGCTCTGATGCAGCTAAACTATTGGGGCATCGTGAACAAGAATGGATTTTCAGGCTTAGGGCGGATGTCCCCTTTGGTTTAAATGCACAGATTGAATGGAATCTTTGTTTTTGATGGGTGGTAGGGAGGTATGTTTCTGTTGTCTGCTTTTGCTCTGTTATCGGCTTGTTAGGCTTTGGGATTTAGATTAGCTGTCTGATGCCTGCTGGAGACAGCTTCTGGGTTTTCTGTGTATACTCCGGGGTTTTTGAGGTCGTGTGCTGAGGGGTTTGTACGTCGCTTGTGGGAGGAGGCTGCTGCCTTTATCACTGTGATATGCGTGGGGCTCCTTTAAAGTTTGAAGCGGTGGTTAAAGGTGTTTGATGGTGTCTGAAGTGTTCTTTCCATTATTACAGGTTGGTGGCTTTAGTGGCTTTATCTGGGATGTTTTTCAATTTTCTTCAGTTTCTTCTTTTTTTGGTGGGGTTTGTGTGTTTGCCATGCCAGTTTTTCCTGTTGCTAAGTGGTTTATGTTTGTTCTTTTCTGCAGCCTTTGGGAGTTCCCCTTGAAAAAGCGTTCAGCGAAACGCCTTGCCGGCATCGTTGGCGTCTGGGGTGTGCCCTGTTTCTGTGCATTTTTCTGTGTTTCCTGAGAGTGGAAGAGATAAGTGCACCTTGGTTTTGTGATTATATGAGTTTTATGACCCATGCTTCAGTGAAGAACAAATGTGTGAATAAATGTGTGCAATACTAGAGGAGTTTTTTTAGGCCACTGATGTTTTTGCTGGTGGAGCTGAGGGCAGTTTCTGCCTACTGTGTTTACTCCTTTTTATAGCTGTTCTGAGGCCTTTTTCTTCTCTGTTTATTTCTGTATATAACATATGTGGAATTATGCATAAATAGTGATTTTTTCATATTGAGCTGTGGTTCGGTCCTCGGCAGCCTATAGCTAGGGAGTCCCATATAGGAGGACTGACTTCCTGCTTGTTCCTGGAGAAAGTGTAGTTACTCATCTGTAACAGGTGTTCTCCAGATACAGCAGGAATCGTTCCTCACAACCCTCCCTCCTCCCCTGGGAGATGCTTCTCTACCTTGTTTTATTTTTTTCTACCATCCTAGCTATGTCATCCAAGCAAGATGGCACCCTTGGGGGAGAAGGGGACTATGCATGCGTGGTAGCATGTCTGCAAGACTTTCTTTGAAAGATGGGGAAATGCTCTGCTCATACTCCAGTGCCAACATCATCCATATGTGAGGACTGATTCCTTCTGTCCCTGGAGAACACCGTTACAGGTGAGTAACTATGCTATTTTTAATTTAGTAAATTCTGTCCCATGATATCTATACATCTCCCTGATCCTCTCCCTCGCGGGTCCTTTTCCCCCTGCTGCACCATCCCTCCCTAGTCCTTTTGGCGACTCTTCTTACCCTGTTTCCCACCTGTCCCATCTGGTTCCCTTCCCTTTATTTTTAATTCATGTTTTAAATGGCTTTGATGCTTGTGGAAAGCTGGTATACCAAGAATCTGTACACACCCACCCACCCCTAATGAGGCACTAAATAGACTTCAATCCCTCTGTGCTGTGACTTTGAGCACAGCACTGTTAGGATAATGGGGAGCTGATGCTGTGGCAGGGTAAATAAGGACTGACAGGGAAGCACTGACGGATGATGAAGGCTGTTATACTAAGTATAGACACATAATGATTTTGTTTCTTGTGTGTGTGCAGCATTTAAGGGTTCTTCTCTACATGTGTTAACATATTTGCCTTTTGTGTTTATCTCCCATACCAGGTCTTGATCAGTATGGTATACCTGCCGGAAACTATGCCAGCCTCTTTTCAGGCTACCTACACCCCTGTAGAATCCGCTGGCACTGATGTACAGATCAAACATCTTGCCAGGCTGATGGCTACCCAGATGACCTCTGCTGGGATTGGACCAGGTGTGCTGTATTTGTTTAAACCCTTCTTCCATATTGTCCTGCTAGACCAGTCCAGACAAGTGCGTTGTGTTCTCCTACCAGCAGATGAGTGGAGACAGAGCCAATGAAATGTTCAGGTTTCAACATCACTCCCATGCCTCTATCAGCCTGAGCCACTAGGGGCAAAACCAGTATTTTTTTGTCTCCGGCAGATGGTGGTTGGATTTTTTTCAGCTCTGATAGCATTTGAACAAATAAGCATCTGATTGAAAGGAAAAAGATTGATTTCGCTCATGAACGACAACCTTCGGGTGACTCTCACTTGAGCGTGACAAGGGAGGCTCCACTAGACTGTGGTCTTTTTGGTAGTCATAGGAGAAGGGAAAAGTGATTCAGCTTCACGTTCTTATCCTGGTAAGGGCCTTTTGAGCATCCAGAAGTTGGAAGGATTTGGAAGGAATTCAGATGGCTCACACAGCCTCATTGCCCCCTCCCTCCTCTTCTGTCTCCTCTGCTCTCCCCTGAAGATTGATGAAGGCTCTCTGAGATATGGGGCTACAAACCCATGTTAAAAAAGACAACTGTGTTAGGGGGAGTAGTGCTGAACCTGGCATGGTTTTTCCTGCCTGGGGCTCCCAGGTGGTGAGTACCAAGGCTTGACCTTGTCATTGTTCTTGTTGGGGGCCCCAAAAATCATCCAATCTCCAGGAACAAGCAGGAATGAGTCTTCACATATGGGAGACGTCGCCGACGGAGCCCGCACGGGAATGCTCCCCAGCATCCAATCAGAAAGCCTTTGGGAGCATCCTCCGTGCCTGCGCGGTGGCTTCCCGCCCTTCCTACTGCCTCTCCCCAGTTTTTCGTTTTCCGCAGAGCAGGCAGGACGTCCCTTCTGCCACCGCAGAACCTTTTCCTTGTTTCTGTAGTCGCGGCTTTTCCCGCCGACAGCGGCACCTCTGTGCCCCTTATTGTTTTTGTTTTCTTCTTTTTCTGATTTTTTCGTCGCCCAGCGGGACCTTTTTTTTTTTTCCTCCTCTGGGCGTCGAGGCCTACCGGGCTTGCAGCACGGAGCCCCAGAAGTGCCCTCACTGCGGGGACTTAGTTTTCCACATGGACTCCAATGCCTGGTGCCTCTCTTGTTTGGGGCCTGACCCTTCCCTCCCGGGTCCTCCGGGCTACGGTGTCGGGAGAAGACCTTCCCTTTTTCGGGTATCCCTCGATGACGTTTTCGCACCCAAGGCGCTGTCCTCGGGTTTCTCCTCTCTCCAGGATCAGGTAACCACACAACAGTCTGTTAAGACTAGCCAAGTCTTGAGGGGCGAGTCTCATGCGCGGCATGACGACGGCCCCGGCCAACCCCTCAAGTCCCCCTTGGCTACTATACCCCGGCGGGAGTCCTCGGGCTCCAAAGCATCTATGGGGTTTCGGGATGTTCCTGGGGTTCGCTCCTCACAGAACATTCCCGAGCCGTGCTCGAGGGAGGTTCCCGCTTCGAGCGGTGCCGATTCCCCGGCATCGGCGCCGGTGTCGAGTGTTCCACTCTTCGCCAGGGATCGTCAGCTGGTGTCCTCGGCGCCTCCGGGGCCGATCGACTCGACCGAGTCTGCCTCCCTATATCCAAACCACGCTCGGGTGTGATCTCCGCTCTGGGCGGTGCAGACCCCCCGGCGTCGGTGTCGGTGTCGAGCGTTCCGCTCCTCGCCGAGGATCATCCGAGGCCGATCGAATCGGTCCAGTCTGGCGTTCCTTCATCCCTGCCACACGCGGGGGTGGTATCCGCTACGGACGGTGCCGACCCCTCGACGGCATTGGTGTCGAGTGTTCCGCTCCTCACCGGGGGTTGTCAGCCGTCGGCGCCTCCGAGGCCGACCGACTCCTGTCGGTATGGCGTTCCTACGAGGGTGCCGCTCCCCATCGGGGATCGCCCAACTCTAGGGCCGACCGACTCGACACGGTCTGGCGGCTCTACGTTCAGGCCCTGTGCGGAGGTGGTACCCGCTTCGGGCGCGTCGGAGTCGATGGTTCCACTCTTCGCCGAGGATGGTCCTCTGGCCTCGCTCCCTTCAGGGCCGGTCGCTTCGACCCGCGCTTGGTCGCCGGTATCCCAGCCCTGCGCGAGGGTGGTACCGGGTTTGAGCGGCACCGCTCTGCCGGAGACGGCAGGGGCGTCGAGCGCCAGGGACCCCCGTCAGGATTCCCCGGGACCCTCGGGATGTGTCGATCAGCCCCAGACGGGCGACCCCCAGGCATCGTCGCGGCCGTCGAGGGCCCCGCCTTTTTCTAGAAAGGGGGCCCTGGGGTCTTCGATCGCTTCGATCCAGCCTGGATCCGTGCCATCCCGCAACGGTACCCCGGCGTTGGCGAAGGAGTTTTGCTCTTTCCCCCCCGCAGGGGCTCGTCGTCAGGCGACCTAGGTACTCTCGGGGACGGGTCGTATGCCCTGGAAGGATTCCCCTCTGGGCCAGATGGGCTCTAGAAGGGGCCCGGCATCTGGCAGTGCCTGCCGCCCGACATCGGCGTCGGATGACCCCCTCTCCACCGAGCTTCGTCCTCGGGGACCCTTGATGCTCGCGACGCCAATCGACGCAGTTCCGATCCGCTCCCCGGGCTCAGCACCGCCGGCGCGGCTGCCCCCGCCGGGGCCCTCTAGAAGGAAGTCAATCTCATCGCTCGGTTCGATGCCCAGCCTGGAATCGCTTTCCAGCCTCGAAGGCTCGGCCACGACACGTCTCGGGATCGGCCCTTGTCTCCCCCCGCGACGCGGAGTGGCGATCGTTGGCCACTGCCCTCCGGCTGCCGCGGAACCGCTTCAGTTGCCGGGGGTGGCGCCGCCCCCGGGTTCGGGGCCGAGGCCGAATCCGGCGGCTCCGTCGGTGCCATCGACCCCCTTGATGTCTAGCTTGGAATCAATTCCAGGAGCCGACGACGCCATGTTGACTGCCCCGATCCGGGGCTCTTGGCCCCCTCCTCTGCCCAGCGGGCATCAGCCCGAGAGGCTTCTCGGTGCCCTGGCGGCCTCTCCCGCCACCGCCTCCCACGGCATAGCCCCTCCGGGGGAGCCGTCTTTTCAGAATTTCCTCCTTGACATGACAGACTTGCTGGCCATCCCTATCCCGGACCTAACTCCAGGCCCTGCGGAAGGGGCCGCCGTGATGCTTCCTCTGCACCCCTCCCTGCAGGATCTCCTGCTGGGGGCTTGGCGGTCGCCTCTGAGGGTTCCGGCACAGTCGACTGCGATGCATGCTCTATATCGGGTGCCCCCCTCCCCGGGGTTTCGGCAGCACCAGCTTCCACATCGTTCCATTGTGGTGGAATCGGCGCTGAGGAAGGCCGGAAGCAAGGAGAAGCATTCTTCTCGCCCTCCAGGCCGCGCCTCGAAGACGCTAGATACCCTAGGACGTCAAACCTTCCAAACATCTATGCTGGCGTCCAGAATTATTTCATATATTTTTTATATGAGTCTGTCGCTCCGGGAGGTCACCGAGAGATTATCTCTGTTGTCTCCCTTCTTATCTGCAACCAAGACCTTTGAATATTCCTTGCTTCTTTATCACTGCAGGAATATCTCTGTGTTTCTTTCTCGTGCTTCTCTGGACTCCTTCCTGTCGGTCAGCAGATGCTCTGCTGTTACCATTAGAGCACGCCGTACAGCATGGTTGCAGGCATCTGAGTTGTGTAGACGGGCACAGCATAGCCTGGGTAATTCTCCCTGTGACGGAGATCACCTCTTCAATAGCGAAGCCTTACGTCAGGTCGCGCAGTGCTTCGCTAACCTTCCCAGCGTTAGAAGCCATCCTAGGGCCCGGCTTCCCCCCGGCGGTGGTACACGCCTGTCCAGACCCTCCTTCCCTAGGAAGAGGAAATGTCACCCCTCGGCCCACCCGCCAGGTGCGCCCAAGCAAGGGACCTCTCACCCTGGGTTGAAGTTCCCCGGCCCGCGTCAGAACTCTCATACCAAGCAGTTTTAAGCTCCGGTGGGCGGCTGCCTGCAGTTTTTTTCCCTTCTTACCAGAAGTTTACAATTGAGATGGGGCTCGTTCAGTAGGGCAAATGGTTCAGGGGCTTATCCAGGGGTTCAGGTATTCTCCTTCCATTGGTAGAGTGGGACCACCTCTACTCCCTGACAGCTCTGGCCCACGGTCAACTGGCTTACCCTTAGGTACGGCCCCGAACCCTTCTTGGCCAGTATTCCCCTGCTGATTGCTTCCGTACCGGAATTTTTCCCTTCCAGCCGCTATAGTCCCCCAATGATTACCAAGGACTATGCTCTCATGTTCCCCGATTAGTGCGGGGGGCGAGTTCTGCGTGCAGGTCCTGGGGACACCTATAGGGCCTCAAGCCCCCTGATGTGTTCTTCCAGACGGATACTATCCTCTGTCCTTCACGCTACCGTGCTGTTAGTTCGCCGATCTGCCCTTGTTCCACCGGAGTAGATCCCTCTCCCGGACGGATCTTGACGCCACCTCCCCGGATGGACGTTCTGTGGATCAATGGCAGGTTCCTCGGCGTGCCTGCGTTAGTGCCGGGGTGGGGCGTTCTACATGCCCGACGGCCTAGATATACCAGATATCACCTGCTCGATAGGCACACTTTTTTGGGGATGCCCACAGTGCCTGTGTTCTGCCGCCCATTTTTTTCCCAATGGCCGGTACTTACGCACCCCCCCCCCCCTCCGGGGTCCCTACTGCTGTGAAGTCAACAGCTTCTCTTTTCAGTTATGCCCTCCTCCCGGAGGTTCAGACCCTTGTCTCCCTATCTCTTCGCTAGGGCAAACTGTGTACCCCTTCTGCTCCGGGGTACTCCCCTACTCTCCTCCAGAATAGGCTATCCAGGTCGGCAAGTCTTCTACTGTTAGTCCTTTTATGGACTCTGCTCCTAAGGGAGTGCTCAGCTTGCATGAAGCTTTCTTGAAGACCTGCCGTCCTTCTCCTGACCCAGCTGACTCCTGGATCTCCTGGCCTTCCGGATTGGAACTTCCTCCTCGCTGCGGTGAAGTTCCCTTGAAGACCTCGCTACTGCGTCTACAGTACCTTCATCACAGTTCTACTTCCTACAACTCAGTAGGTAAGCTCTACATGGTACTAAGCCATTAATTCATTAGAACTTAATGATGCTTCCATGCTTCTAATGACTACTCTGCCGGTAGTCTTTGGGATGCCGGGGGATTCAGGTTGGGCAAATGCCATCCCGTCCTGGGCCGGGCTTACGGGATCTCCCTCGGGCATCCTCAGCTAGGGAGTCCCCATATGTGAAGACTCATTCCTGCTTGTTCCTGGAGATAGCACAGTTACTTACCTGTAACAGGTGATTTCCGGAACAGCAGGAATTAGTCTTCACAACCCGCCCGCCTCCCCTAGGAGTTGTATCTCTTTCTCTCTCTATTCCTTCCTCTCCTCTCCTTCTGGCTCAGCTATGAAACTCAACTGGGGAGAGGCAGTAGGAAGGGCGGGAAGCCACCGCGCAGGCGCGGAGGATGCTCCCAAAGGCTTTCTGATTGGATGCTGGGGAGCATTCCCGTGCGGGCTCCGTCGGCGACGTCTCCCATATGTGAAGACTAATTCCTGCTGTTCTGGAGATCACCTGTTACAGGTAAATAACTGTGCTTTTTGGGGCATAAGTCGGGTTGGACCGCGGGTGGCTGTTGGCATGGAGTTGGGGATTCCCATCCTTTTCTATCACCCGCTATTAGCATTTTCTACCTTGCACGCCTTGCAGCCATGCAGTCCAAGCATGTATTTTGCCTGAGGTGTTCCAGGCAAAGTGTTCCTTATGTGCTCTGTTAACTTGTGCTTTTGTATTTACGCGGCCTTAATGTGTGCAAATGTTTGCCTTGCCTTAACTCTTCTTCCAAGAAATATTTGACATGTGGCAAAGAACTGCCTTGTGGCTGGATTCTGGAATCTGCTCTTCCTGCATGGCAACCTCTGACTGAAACCTTCTCCCATCAAGAGGATTTGGTTTGCCCAGGTTTGCCTGCTTCAATGAAAGAGGCGATGGATGGTGCTGTGGATAAGGATGGTAAACTGACTGAGTTCTAGTGACTGAGCTTCAGACTGCTCCCCTTCTTCAAGTGGTTTGGCTACCACTATGGCCCCTGTGGGGTCATTCTCAGGGAAGGGAGCTCCCAGAATCTGGGTTCTCCCCGGAATTATTTTCCTTTATGTAGCAAGCCTTGTCATTTTGGCATGGAAACTCGGATCCTGCAGCCTCTGGATTCCCTCAAGCACAGTCACATGAACAGGCAGTGTTGAAGCCCGTCTCAAGTGCCTCCTCCTAAATGACCTAAGCGGAAATTGCATTCTGGAGATGTGGATAAGCTGTCTGAGATTTGGACTTTGATTTTGGTTCTGACTTCTCAGCTGAGGGGGTCTGGCATTAACCGTGTGTTCCAGAAGAAAGACCTTGGCGACATTGATTGCTCGAGATTCATCCATCCTGAATTTGGCTGATGCTCCAGCAGTAGAGCAGGGCCATAGATCCATCTGCTTCTACAGGAGGAGTTCAGAAATCTACAGCAGTCTTTCTCTTTCCGGAGGTTATCAAGAACATGATCCAATTGGACTGAGACTTTTCCAATTCCCTGCCTAAGAGGTTAAAGGTGTGTAAGAGGATGTACTTCTCTGGGAAAGGAGTGTTTCACATGGTTCAGCACGCCTAAGGTGGCAGTCATGGCAGTCATGAAGCGGACTACCATTCCCATGGAAGGTGGATCTGTCTTAAAGGATAGTCTGGATAGAAAGGTGGATTCTGCTGAAAAGCCAGTATATAGTGGCAGTTGCTATTCTTCAGTTGGCAGTGTGTGCAGGCCTAATGTCGCACGCCCTTCTCCAGTGGATTCAGTCTCTCCTGCTGGATGATACTACCCCCCCCCTTTTTCGAAGTTGGCTACTGCCTTCCTTTCTGATGCCATTTATGATACAGTCCCCCTGGTGGCTAGAAATATTGCCCTATTGACAGTGATGCAGCGTTGGATTTGGTTCCACCACTGGACAGTGGACACATCCTCCAAAGCCCAGCTAACTCAACTGGCCTTCAAGGGAAAGCTCCTTTTTGAGGTTGATTTGGAAAAGTTGGTGAAGGATTTGGACAAGCCTAAGTCTTATTGCCTTCCAGACGATAGGCTGAAAGGCCTGCGAAGCATATAAGGCCATTCTCCTCCTTGGCCTCCGCCCATTCATTGTGAGCACACTGGGCTGACTTCTGAGGGCCTTGAGATTCCCATCATCATTGTCCTGGAAAGCCTTTCTTCTCTTCTTCTGGGTGTTGGACTTGTACTTGTTTTTTATGAGGGGTTTGTGGGCTCAGAGACTGTCCACTCAAGAGGGGGTCCCTCCTGTTTAACACAATGAAGGTTTGGGGACCCATTCGCAGATGCCCAGGGTTGGGGATAGGCTTCGCCTTTTCTTTCAGGAGTGGGCCTGGGTCACCAAAGATTGCTGGGTGCTAGAAATCATTCAAAATTGCTATGTCCTGGAATGCAGAGAGCCAATCCTAGAGGTGTTAATTAATCACCCCATGCAGTTCAATGGAGAAAAGAACAGCTGTTTGAGTCACATTGGACAAGTTGCTGTACCTGAAGGCGACGGTGTCATTTCCTCCGGCCAAATGGGTCTAGGGCAGATATTCTATTTATTCACCAGGATCAAGCAGGAAGTCAGTCCTCACATATAGGTGACGTCGGCGCCGACGGAGCCCTCGCGGAGCAATTTCCCCAGCTTTCAAAGAAAGCCTTTGGGAATTGCAGTGCGCATGCGCGGTCCCCTTCCCGCCCAAGGGTGCCATCTTGCTCAGTCTTCTTTTTTCCGCGGAGCCCTACAGACGCTGTTTGTGATCGCCGCAGAAAAATTTGATTTTATTTCCAATTCTTTTCTCGAGTTCGACGCCGGATCCTTTTCCCGCCCGGACCCGCTACGCCGGTTTCGGGTCCTTACTTTATTTTTCGGTTTTTTGTCCTTTGTGACAAGCGTTCGCGCCATTTTTTTTTCTTTTTCACTGGCAGCCCTGTCTTTTGACCTCGCAGGGGCCCTTTTTCCCCCGATGGCTGCCAGCGGGTTTAAAAAGTGTGATCGGTGTAAGAAACTTACGTCTCTTACCGACACACACGACTGCTGCCTCTGCTGCCTCGGACCCGATCATGACCCGATGATCTGTGGTCCGTGTGGCAAGATGTCCTCAAAAGCGTTGAGGAGTCGGCAGCATCAAAAAGAACGAATCTTCTCTGACTCCGCGTCCGGCCGGGCCCGGACCTCGTCAGAGGCTTCGACTTCCCGGGACTCCGGTCCTGAGCATCGTCGGAGTTCCTCTGAGCGGGGGTCTCCTGCCCGGGAACATCATAGGAAGAAGAAACCCGCCAGGGCGGCGTCGGTGGACGCTCCTGGTTCCTCGAGGGCCAGATCGCATAGCCCGGATAGCCGTCCCGGGTCCTCGGAGTTGGAGAGGCCTTCGAAACATCCTCGTCTAGAGATGGAGTCTCCTGGACACGTGAGCACTGTAGTCCTCGTGGACTCACCTCCGAAGGAGCTGACGTCGAGCCCGACGCCATCGGGGCCCGAGTCGGGGGCTGCTGGGTCTCCTGAGCTCGGACTCAGGTTGACGGCCTTGGAGAGCAGTTTGGCTGCCTTCATGGACCAGCAGCAGGCATTGATCGCTGGCCTCGCCGGTGCATCTGCCCCGGCCACCGGGACGTCGACATCCAAGTCGCCGGTGCATCTGCCCCGGCCACCGGGACGTCGACATCCAAGTCGACCCCAGAGACCGAGCCGATCCTCGAGTCCATGCGAGCTCGAGTCAATCCTCGGTCACGGTCTCCCTCGGCTTCCCGTTCGGGACCGAGGTCGTCGACGCCGACACTCTCGGCGTCGGGGCGGAGGGCATCGGTGCCCGCCCGACTGGAGCCGCTCGATTCCTCCTCCGAGGAGTCAGCCTGGGAAATGGAGGACGAAGAGTCACCTGGTACTTTTCGGACTTGGTGCGTCCCATCGGACTCGCCCGAGTCCGAACCTCGGAGGCGGTCCCCCCCGGAGGACACCCGGTTCTTGGACTTCATGCGGGATATGGCCAAGGCCTTGGCATTCCCCGCGGATCCCGAGGAGGAGCCTCGAGCCGAAGAGCTCGATGCCCTCCAGTATGACTCTCCCCCGAAGGAGGCCTTTACTATACCGGTTCCTCGGATGCTGGAGCGACTTCTCTTCCGCATGTGGGAGAGCCCGGCGTCTGCACCAGTGTTAAGCAAGCGGGTCAATTCCATTTATCGAGTCTGCAAGAGCCCCGGGTTCCAAAAGGCACAACTACCGCACCATTCCATGGTGGTGGAATCGGCATGCATCGACTCAAGAGTCAGAAGATGCACTCCTTGGTGCCTCCCAGCCGGGAGGCCCGGAACCTGGATGCCCTTGGTAGGAAGTGCTTCCAGGGCTCTATGCTTGCTTGTCGAGTCCAGACCTACCAGCTCTATATGGGCATGTATCTCCGAGACCTGGCAAAAGAAATTGCCGGGTTCTCTGCTGGTCTCTCCGAGGAACCTTTGCAGAGGTTCCAGGCCTTGTCCACTGGTATTCGAGAGTGCTCGAAGTTTATCTCTCGAGCAGCCTACGATGGCTTCGAAGCATCGGCTCTAGTATTCGGAGCCGGCATCGGTGCCCGCCGACAGGCTTGGATTCAGTCATCCGACCTCGAGCCATGGGTACAGGACAAGTTGGTTGATGTCCCCTGCAGAGGTGAAAACCTCTTTGGCAAGCCCATGGCTGAAAAGGCTGCACAGATCGAGACCGAGACTCTGACCACGACTAGACTGTCCAGAAAAACCTCTGCCCCTACTCAGAAGAAGAAGGGCTCGGGGAAAAAGCCCTTTTACCCGAGGAAGGCGGCTGCCTATAAACAATACCCTCATTATCAGGCCTCAGCAGCTCCCCAACAGGGTCAGCAGGCCAAGGGACGGGGTAATGGGTCCCGTAGGCAGCAGGCCCCCAAGCCCACAACACCGGCCCCTGCTCAGCAGGGTGGGGGTTTTTGACTCCATCAGCATAGCCTCTTCCCCTCCGCTGGTTTCTCTCAGCACAGGAGGCCGGCTGGTCCACTTTGCCCACAGGTGGTCAGCCATCACATCAGATACCTGGGTGCTTCATATAGTTCAAAAAGGTTATCTTCTACACTTTCACCAGGTACCTCCCTCCTACTTTCCAGGGGAGCCTCCAAGACTTCCTCTGCACAGGGACTTACTCCTTCAGGAGTTGGCAAGTCTTCTTCAGGACCAGGCTGTGGAACCGGTGCCCCACCACCTGAGAGGTCAAGGCTTTTATTCCAGGTACTTTCTGATACCAAAACGAACAGGAGGCCTCAGACCCATCCTGGACTTGCGAAACCTCAACAAGTTCCTGGCAAGGGAAAAGTTCAAGATGCTTACCCTTGGAATCCTGCTGCCCTACCTCCAGCAGGGAGACTGGCTATGTTCCTTAGATCTAAAGGATGCCTATACTCACATCCTTATTCATCCAGACCACAGACAATATCTCAGGTTTGTTGTGGGAGGAAATCATTACCAGTACAGAGTACTGCCCTTTGGCCTATCCTCTGCCCCCAGGGTGTTTACCAAATGCCTAGCAGTGGTGGCGGCCTATCTAAGACTTCAAGGCCTTTTTGTATTTTCATACCTGGACGACTGGCTCATCAGGGCCCAGTCTTCCCAAGAGGCCACTCAGGCCACTCATCGCACTGTGACTCTGCTCCAGCACTTGGGATTTGTCATAAACTTCGCAGAGTCCACTTTGCTCCCCTCTCAAAATCTCAAATTCATCGGCGCAAGGTTGAACACACTTCAGGCGTGGGCCTTCCTGCCTCTAGACAGGGCACACAGGCTCATGGATCTCGCCAGCCACTTTCGCTGCAATTCCCTGGTCTCTGCCAGGCAATTTCTGAGACTGCTCGGCCATATGGCTTCCACGGTCCATGTGGCCCCCAATGCCCGCCTGAACATGCGACCTGCTCAGTGGTGCCTTCGCACTCAATGGCATCAGGCCACGGGGAGCCTGGCGGACTCAGTACAGGTATCCAACATGCTGGTCTCTTCTCTGCGGTGGTGGTTTCATCTACCAAACCTGGTGCTGGGAGTTGATTTTCAATCTCCTCCGCCTTCTCAGGTGCTGACAACCGATGCTTCTCTCCTGGGTTGGGGAGCACATTGCCAAGGGACATGTACTCAAGGCCTCTGGGCTCCTTCGGAGTCTGCTCAGCAGATAAACTTCCTGGAGCTCAGAGCCATCCGCCTAGCTCTGAGAGTCTTCTCCCACCTCACTTCTCACCAGTCTGTGCTGGTCCAGACGGACAATCAAGTTGCAATGTTCTACGTGAACAAACAAGGAGGCACAGGCTCCTTCCTTCTCTGTCAGGAGGCACGAAGACTGTGCTCTTGGGCCGTTCTTCACGGCATCCTCAAAGCTGTCTATCTCCCAGGTCAAAAAAATTACCTGGCAGACAAGCTGAGCAGGATCTTCCAACCTCACGAGTGGAGATTGGATCCGTTGGTGGTTCAGCAGATCTTTCTCAAGTGGGGCCTCCCCACCATGGATCTATTTTCCAGTCCCCTGAACCGGCAGCTTCCCAGATTCTGCTCTCGACAACCGCATCCTCTCAGAGTTGCGGCGGATGCTTTTCTGATTCCATGGTCCACAGGCCTCTTGTATGCCTTTCCTCCCATGCCACTGGTGTCTCGGACACCCTTCGAAGTTCTCAGAGACAGAGCCTCGATGATCCTAGTGGCTCCCCGGTGGCCGAGACAACCCTGGTTCCCGCTTCTAATGCAGCTGGTGGTGGACACTCCTCTTCCTCTGGGGTTTCAACCCGATCTCCTGTCACAGGATCAGGGGACTCTCCTACACCCCTACCTCCGGTCCCTTCATCTGATGGCCTGGCTGCTGAAAGGGTAGTCCTTGCTCCCCTCCTGCTGCCTCAGGAGGTGGAAGAGGTCATCTTGGCCTCCAGGTGGCCCTCCACCCGGAAGTCCTACGCTCTTAAGTGGCGTCGGTTCTCCGTGTGGTGTGCTCAGCAGTCTGAGAATCCCTTCTCCTGCTTGGTGGCAGTGGTCTTGCAATATTTGCTTTACCTCTCCAATCTTGGCCTTAAGTCCAACTCTGTCAGGGTCCACCTCAGTGCTCTCTCTGCACATCCCGTACCGGTGGATGGCAGGCCTCTTTCCAACCACCCTTTGGTGGCTCGTTTTCTCCGAGGCTTCCTTCTCCTTAAGCCTCCTTTGCGCCCACCAGCCCCTGAATGGGATCTGAATGTGGTCTTGCAACGGATTACCTGTCCGCCCTTTGAACCTATGGCTACCTGCCCTCTTCGTTTTCTTTCCTGGAAAACCTTGTTTTTGGTAGCCCTTACCTCTGCTAGGCGCGTTAGTGAACTGCAGGCCCTAGTGTCTGATCCTTCTTACACTAGGTTCTACTGGAATAGGGTATTCTTACGGACTCACCCTAAGTTTCTTCCAAAAGTGGTTTCTCCTTTTCATCTCAACCAGGAGGTGGTTCTTCCAACCTTCTTTCCCAGGCCGCAGACCAGCCGGGCTGAAATGGTCCTGCATACCCTGGACTGTAGGAGGGCCTTGTCCTTCTACCTTGACCGTACATGGGAGCATAGGAGGGCTATTCAGCTCTTTGTTTCTTTTGACCCCAATAATTTGGGGCTACCTGTCTCCAAGCGTACTTTGTCCATATGGGTTGCTGACTGTATCGCTTGGGCTTATGGGGCAGCCGGCCTCTCGTTGGAGGGTCGAGTCACGGCTCATCATGTAAGGGCGAAGGCTGCGTTAGTGGCTCATCTCCGCTCTGTTCCGTTTTCAGATATCTGCCGGGCCGCTACTTGGTCTTTAAGCCAGACTTTTGCGGCCCATTACTGCCTGGAGAGGGAGTCCCACAGGGACAGTGCTTTCGGTCAGGCAGTCCTCCATAATCTCTTTGAGGTTTAGGCAACTCCTACCCTCCGGCCCTGGTGTTGGGCTACCGGTCGGGGGCATTTTCAGAGAAGATTCCTTCCTTCTGTGCTACTGAGCTAGAGGGAGCTCATTTTTCCGCTTGAGGTCTCTGGTAGCCTTAAGCTAGGGAGTCCCATATGTGAGGACTGACTTCCTGCTTGATCCTGGAGAAAGAGTAGTTACTCACCTGTAACAGGTGTTCTCCAGGAGCAGCAGGAATCAGTCCTCACAACCCTCCCTCCTCCCCTTGGAGTTGCAGTCCTATCATTTCGTTTTTGCTAATTCTTTTGCTGTCTTTTAGCTATGTCATCAGACTGAGCAAGATAGCACCCTTGGGCGGGAAGGGGACCGCGCATGCGCGCTGCAATTCCCAAAGGCTTTCTTTGAAAGCTGGGGAAATTGCTCCGCGAGGGCTCCGTCGGCGCCGACGTCACCCATATGTGAGGACTGATTCCTGCTGCTCCTGGAGAACACCTGTTACAGGTGAGTAACTACTCTTTTCTTGGTTCCAAAGAAAGGTGGCTCCTTCCAGCCAATTCTTGACCTCAAGGGGGCCAGCATACATTTGCATGTGCGGCACTTCCGAATGGAAACTGAGATCCATGATTCAGACGGTGCACCGAGAGGAGTTCCTAGTATCTCTTGATTTGGTCAAAGCTTATTTTCATACTCTGATCCGGGAGGATCAGTAGAGATCTCCAGGAACAAGCAGGAATGAGTCTTCACATATGGGTACGTCGGTACCGAAGGAGCCTGCGTGGGAATGCTTCCCAGCGTCCAATCAAAGAGCTTTTGGAAGCATCCCACCACGCCTGCGTGCTGCCTTCCCGCCATTCCCAACTGCCTCTCCTCAGTTTTCGTTTTTCCGCAGAGTCGGCAGGACGTCATCCTGTCACCGCAGAAAATTCTTATTTTTTATTTTTAGATTTCTTGTGGTCGCGGCTGTCTTCTCGACGCCACCGGTACCGCCGGTGTTGTCTTTTCTTTTCTGTTCTTGTAAAATTTTCCTTTTCAACAGGATATTTTTTCTTCTTAGTGTCCCACGGGGTCTTAGGCCTTTCAGGCCTCCCCTATTTTTCCTTCATGGAACCGCCAGACACTTTCTCCAAGAAATGTTCAGATTGTGGCGGTACAACTTTATTTTTAGACCCTCAAAGTTGGTGTCTAACCTGCTTGGGTCCTGACAACAGTTTGGTGAGAAGACATCTTCAACATCAAGAATCCCTCGATACACGGTTGCCCTCCAACTTTGGGGCACCGTCCCCTTCTTCTTCCATTTTGAATCAGGTAACCCACAAACAGTCTGTTAAGACTAGCCAGTCCTCGAGTGGTACGTCTCATGCACAGCATGTAGACAGCTCCTGCTTTGCCCTCGATGGCCTCCTGGCTTCAAAACCTCAGAGGGAGTCTTCGGTCTCCAAAGCATTTAAGGGGTTTCAGGTTGTTCCTGGGGTTCACCCCCCACAGAACATACCTGAGCCGTGCACGGTGGTGGCATCCGCTTCGAGCGGTACCGATACCCCTGCATCGGCACTGGTGTTGGATGAAACACTCCTCACCAGGGATTGTCATCTGGCCTCCTCGGTGCCTTCTGGACCGATGGATACGTCCCAGATTGACTTTCCATTATCGGTTCCAACACCGATACTGCCACCGACGTCGGTACCCTCCAGATGTGCATCGACAGCCTCGCTTCCTTCGATGCCGAGTCTGGAATCGATCTCCAGTTTGGAGGACTGGGTACCGACTCGCCTTGGTACCGTCTCGCGTCGGTACCGAAGGCTCGGTTCCGATGGCTCGGATCTGCAACTCTCGGTTCCCCTGAGGCCGCTTGAGTTGCCACTGGTAGACCTTCATTCACCGGTATCGGACACGGTACCGAAGTCGGTACCGATGTCTTCATTACCCTTACAGTCGGTGCCTTCCATGCTTCGCTTCTCAGGCTCCTTGCCCTCGATGCCGAGTTTGGAATCCATTTCTAGTCTGGAAGACTGGGTACCAATAGGTTTTGGTACCGACAACGATCGATACCGGTGGCTCGGTACCGAGGATAGCAGTCGGAGGTTTTCGGTTCCCTCGGTACCGATTGAAGTGTCACCGATGACTATTCCGATGTCTTTGTCGAGCCCGACTCCGACATCGGTACCGGTATTGACTTCTGTACCGGAATCCACAGTAGCATTGTGGCAAACTCCTACCATGCTTTTTTCAACAACATCGCTCCATTCTATACCAAGCTTGGAGTCGATACCTGGCATGGACAATGTGGTAAGGACGGGTGCTGCTCCTGACAACCAGTCCAAGCAACCATCCCTTAAGCATTCCACACTGCACCCTGCAGGATCTTCTATTCCTATATATTTGGATAACTCTGTGGGTGCTCAGGCTAGTTCTTTAGCTCTAACCTGTCCAAGGGAGATTCCTGTTGGGGATCCCTCTTTCAGAGTTTCCTCCTGGATATAGCAAGATCCCTTGCCATTCCTATTCCAGGACATGATCCTGCACCAGGCTCTGTTTCTACCAAAGCAAAGGACAACATAATGCTTTCTTTGCATCATTCCTTGCAGGATCTCCTTCTAGGAATGTGGGAAACACCTTTAAGGGTACCCCCACCTCCCAGGGCAACTGATCTTTTTTATCAGGTGCCCCCCTCTCCAGGGTTCTAAAAGACTCAACTTCCTCATCATTCCATAGTAGTGGAATCGGCAATGAGGCGGATAAAGAGTAAGAAAAAGTACTCTTCTTATCCGCCAGGTCGTGAGTCTAAGACACTAGATGCCTTTGGACGTCAAACCTTCTAGACATCTATGCTTTCTGCAAGAATTCTCTCATATATTTTTTATGTGAGTCTTTCTCTTGAGGAGGACACAAAGCAATTACATCTTTTGACTCCTTTCCTTCCAGTTTCCAGGAGTACAGACTATTCCTCGCTGCTTAAGCATATCCAGAATATCTCTTGGTTTCTTTCTCGTGCTTCCCTAGACTCTTTTGAGTCTGTTAGCAGGACGTCTGCTATAGCTATAGGGGCAAAACTTGGAGCCTGGCTCCAAGCTTCAGATTTGTCCTAGTGGGCACAACAACGTATGGGACATACTCCTTGCACTGGAGAAAATCTTTTCAACAAGGAGTCTTTACGTCAGGTTACTCAGTTGTCCACTGATTTACCTGTTCCTAAGGGTTCTTTTACACCTTCTTCTGTCCCAGTAGGTAGGAAATGTCCTACCAAACTTTCTTCCCACAGGAGAAGAAGGTTTTATTCCTCACTTGCCCATCATACAGATGTTCCCCTACAGGGGAGGCATCGTCCTGGTCTGAAGAATCCAACCTCTCACCAGGCTCAGCAAACCCGGCCTCTGCAAGGTTTCTGATTAGTCATTATCAGATGCTTGTGACCCTTGGGGTTAGAATCTACAGTTGCTTCTTCTCAACAGAGGCGATCCATTACTCATTCTAAGCCCTACACATGGATCTCTTTCCAGAAGACATCCATTTTTTCTATGAGCTGTCAGAATGTTCATGCCTATAAGTCACTGGTTTCTCCTCTTCTCCTACCAGAGAAAGAGGTCTGACCACTATCAAATGATAGTTTCTGTGCCAGCATGTATTTTTCCTTTCTATAGACTTACTACTTGGAGGAGTGGCCTAGTGGTTGGGGCAAGGTACTACAGGCCGGAAGGTTGGTGGTTCAAATCCCACTAGAGGACAGCAACCTTGGGCCGGAAGGACTGGGGTTTCTAGTCCCACGGTGCTCCTTGTGGTCTTGGGCAAGCCACTTAACCCTCCATTGCCTATGTTCCCTGTAAGTATTAGTGTATGTGTCTCATATCCCCTTGTGTTAAACGTATCCCCCAACCGCTTTGACCCGGTGAAAAGCGGGATATAAATGCAGCTAAATAAAATAAATAAAATAAGTCGTCTTCAGCTCTATTCTCTTCACCCTCTTACCGCTGTAAGAGCGGAATTACTTACTGGAGGGTTTTTCTTCAGCCTCTCTAGGTTTGTCACTTTCCAGTGCGGAGTTTTCCTCCCTGAGTTTCCTCCCCTGTCTCAAATTTACTTTAAGGCAGCTTATCAGACATGTCCAGTGTTTTCTACTCCTGTTCTGTCTGTTCTTTCTGGTTTTACACAGTAATATTCTTTCTGCTGTCTTGCTAGCAGCTGCCTATGCAGGAGCCTTAATGTTTGGTCCACTGGTTCTTGCCCACAAACAACCAGATTTGTCCTCCTCTAACATTCTATCTGGTCTTAGTAGTGGCTCAAAGTCAGTGTTTTTCATCTATCTTGGAGATTATCCCACTACAAGCTTTCTGGGTTGGTCTTCTATTTCTGCCATCTCCATTCCCCTGGATTTGGCAGCATAGTGGGCTGAGATACTAGCTCTATCAGCCAGTCCTATCTCCTCATTCTCCTGCATCATGCTCTCTGCAATTCTACAGAGAAGCTTTCCACTATGGGCCCTTGCTAGAGAGCATGGGAGTTTTTTCTCCAACAGCTATCTTAGATGGTTGGAAAAGGCTTTTCAGTCATGTCTCCCATGACTAGAAGGTTCTCCTTTCTTTTACTATCTCCTTTTGCCTTAAAGGACATAGGCCTTCTCTTACCTAAGGGGTTAAGGAGTTGCCAATTCCCTGCTTTAGTCCATAGCATTCCCAATCGGGGATATGCTCTTTCTCCTTGCAGCTCGTCCTCATGGTAAGAACGCATGATACTTTTTGCCCTTAAGCAGGTCAACATGGTACCTCATCCTTATCTGTCTTCTGTCTACTTACCATGCTAGAGTCTTGGACGACTCGGGACTTGCTGACTACAGATTGATATTATCTTCTGTTTTTCATATAACCATCCTGGTTTTTTCCACTAGCTAGCATCCTTGCGGATCATAACCAGGGGGAATAGATTCTCTATATATCTTCTCAAGTAGGTTGCACCTCCTTGTTATTAGATGAATCTTTCCTCTCCACATGTCCTATGTGAATACCATGCTGTAGGCATTTATCTGTCTAATTACAGACACCCATATTTAAGCCTACATATTCATATTTATCTTATGTGTGTATTTTATGCTCTTCCATAGCTCACTATAGATATATTCTTATATGTCTATTCATATATCTATATCTATATATATCTATATCTATATCTATCTATCTATCTATATATCTATATATATATATATATATATATATATATATATATATACTGTATATATATCTGTCGAGATATTTCATTATAGATAGATATGTCTCCACATACTTATCTATCTCGCTGTCTATGCTCATATAGCTATCTTTTCTGACAGAGGGGTTTTACCCATACCTCTGCTATCCAGCAGGTTTGGGATTCTACACACACAACCACTCCTGTGGTAGTCAACAATTTTTATACCATAACCTAAGGGTTTAGGTACCTCTGAAGCTCTCCGTACCTAATATCTCTCCTAGCTTACCCCAGTTAGGAGAGAGATTGTGGATCTTCATTTAATCACAGGCTTTAACGCCTCAGGCATTTGTCCTCTCTCTGGGATACAAGGGGTTCCCATACCCTTTCTCCCCACAAGTTCTGTGCCTGTTTGTACAAATCGGTTAGCCTTTCTCTTTTTGCTCCCAAGAGTGAGTTACTCTGCTGCCAAAAGAGTTTGGTTTTTACCATACAGCTTTTCGCTGAAGGCCCACCGTTTTTGTACTACCCCAGTTTTTCCTACCAGGGGTGCCTGTTACCTTTCAGGATTCTGACCTCCTCTGCTTTCCTACAGGTTTATTACCTCCACTTTGCAGAGAGGTCCTCTTCACGGTTCCTCTACTGGGTTCCCAGTAGATCCATGAACCTCCATACTTCTATGAAATCCTGTTAGCGGAGGTCCATATTGCAATATTCTTTGCAATATTCTTTGCAGTATCATTGATAACAATCATTATCCACACATGGATTCCTTTTCTGCAGTCCTGTGCTAGGTTAGCTGTTCCACAGCATCTTCTTTCTTCAACTCCTACCCTCCATCCTCAGGATGCCTGGTGTTGTGGGGGATAGCATGTTCTAACCTATGACATGCTCGGACTCCAGGCATCTCAGCTTGGGAGTCCCCATATGTGAAGACTCATTCCTGCTTGTTCCTGGAGATAGCACAGTTAGTTACCTGTAACAGGTGATCTCTGGGAACAGCAGGAATAAGTCTTCACAATCCACCCACCTCCCCAGAAGTTGTATCTCTATCTATCTTTCCTTTCCTCTCTCTCTCTCTCTCTTTGTCTCGGCTTTAAAACTTAACTGAGGAGAGGCAGTTTGGAAAGGCGGGAAGGCAGCACGCAGGCGTGGTGGGTTGCTTCCAAAAGCTCTTTGATTGGACGCTGGGAAGCATTCCCACGCAGGCTCCTTCGGTACCGATGTACCCATATGTGAAGACTTATTCCTGCTGTTCCCAGAGATCACCTGTTACAGGTAAGTAACTGTGCTATATCTGCATCTTGCCATACTTAATTCACATTTTCAGGTTGCTATCCTTCCATTCAACCTCTCCACTGAACCAAGGACACTCTCCAAGGTCATGGTGGTGGTGGCTGCTGCGCTACAATGCCAAGGAATATGTGTGCACCCTTATCTGGGCAGTTGGCTTATCTGAGTCTGTTCTCTGTCCGAGGCGTCTCAGGTGTTGGCCTGTGTCCTTTCTGGAAAGCCTTGACTGGGTGATTAATCAGGCAAAGTCAGTTGTTGCCTTCCCAGTTCTTGGAAGCACAGTTCGATACTCGAGTGGGCAGAGCTGTCTTGCTGGAGGAGATAGTGCAGAGATGGTTGGAACAGCTTGCAGCGTTCTGTTCTCAGCAGGCTTCCAGCCGTTGGGATTATCTGCAGTTTCTTGGTTGATGGTGGCAGCGATCGAAATGGTGCCATAAACGCATGCTCATATGAGACTGCCCTAGCAGTCTTTGCTGACTCTATGGTCCCTGAGCTCTCAGACATTTATGCTCAGGCTTCGACTCCAGCTGGAAATGAGCCAGCTTGCGGTGATGGCAACAGCTGCGTCATCTGAAAAGAGGCATGCCACTGGACAATCACTTGTCTTACAGGCTGGGGAGCCCTTTGTTGAGACAGAATGGATCAGGGCAGTTGGAGCCACAGGGAGGCAATGTGGCCCATCAATCATCTCCAAGCAAGGGCTATTCAGTTGGCCCTCTTACGTTTCCAGCCATTGGTGAAAGGTAGGATGATGTGAGTGTACTCGGACAATGCCAAAGCAGTAGCATATGTCAATTGAAAGGCGGCATGAGGAGTACCAAAGTGGCCTTATAGTTGACTCTCTTGTTTGCCTGGGTGGAAAAGAACCTCCTAGCTCTTTTGGCTCAGCACATTGCTGGGGTGGACAATATGGAAGTGGACTTCTTCAGTCGTTGCTCTCTCTATCCCAGAGAGAGGGAGTTAAATCAGTTGGTGATTCAGAAGATTCTACGCTGTTGGTGTCACCCCGAGATGGATTTGATGGTGACCCAATCAAGTGCCAAAGCTTGCTGTTTCTTCAGTTGTCACATGGAAACAGGGTCAGAGGGTATAGATGCCCCGGTTCAGTCCTGGCCAAAGTGGTGCCTGCTCTGTTTCCTCCATGGTTGCTGGTGGGCTGTGTACTTTATCGCATAAAGCGCCATCTGGACTGGATTGTTCTGGCAGCACTGGATTAGCCGAGGAGAGTGTGATTTGGGGGAACCTCCTCATCTATCCCCATTTTGGGTCCTGTTGCGCCAGGGGTCGATTGTCCCTTCTCACTTGTGACATGACTCTTCAATGGAGTCAACTGATGCCTAAAGTCTGTGCTGCTTCAATAGTTTCCACTCTTTTCAAATCCTGAAGAGGTTCTACCAGCCTGCCTTATGTGTGGGTCTGGTGCCTCTTTGAGTGGTGGTGTTGCACACAAAATCTTGTTCCTAAGGTGGCGAAGGTGCCATCTTCACTGGCTTTCCTTCAGGACGGTCTGGAGAAGGGCCTTTCCTGTAGCTCCCTGAGAGTCCAGGTGGCAGCTTTGTTCTGTTTTAGCAGTCCAATGGCTGTGCAGTTGGCCTCGCACCCAGTTGTCTCACGTTTTCTTCAAGGGGTTTGATGTCTTGGGGTCATCTTTGACTTGACTCTTTCTCTGGGCACATCCAACAGATGGCTTAAACATGCTTCTTTCTCTGACGTAGCAAAATTTGTCCCTTCCTTTCTGCTCACACTACTAAGACACTTATCTAGTTACCTCCCGCCTTGACTATTGTAACCTGGTCCTTGCTGGTCTCCCTCTAAATCATCTTCCTCCCCTTCAATCTATTCAAAACCCGGCTGTACGGCTTATCTTCCACCAGTGTCGCTATGCTAAGTCACTTCACTGGCTCCCTTTCAGTTTCCACATTCCGCTCAAACTTCTCCTGTTGACCTACAAGTGCATTCATTCTGCAGCTCCTCACTACCTTTCCTCTCTTATCTCACTCTATACCCTTCCTCAGGCACATCCCTTTTATCTGTGCCTTTCTCTGCCACTGCCATCTCCAGACTTCGTTTATTCCATCTCGCTCCTCCATATGCCTGGAACAAACTACCTGAATCTGTGCGTTGATCCCCTTCTCTCTAGCCCTATTCAAATCCAGGCTAAAACCCCACCTTTTTGAAGCCACTTTTGGATCCTGATGCTCCTCACTCTCTTGTCCACTACTATCTTACCGTACTCTAGTCCCTAGTTTCACTGTGTGTTTTGTCTTGATTAGATTGTAAGCTATGATGAGCAAGGACTGTGTCTTAACATCTATATGTACAGTGGTGCATATGCCTTGTAGTGCTATACAAATGCTGTCTGTGCCCACCCCACCCTCCTCTGATCAATTGTCCCTTCCTGGGATCTCTGTCTAGTGCTCAGGGTGCCGATGTAGGAGCCCTTTGAGCTTTTGAAGCATGGTACTCTTAAGGATTTAACTCTCAAGAGTGTGTTCTTGATTGCTGTTTCTTTAGTAAGACAGACTTCTGAGTTTCAGGCTCTGAATTGCAGGGATCCATATCTGTCCTTGGAGGAGGCCGCCTTCATTCGGCCTGTGCCATCCTTTTTGCCCAAGGTGATCTCTCCCTTCCCTGTGGACCAAGAGGTTTGTCTACCTCCTTTTCTAAGGAGCAGTGTTGAGGGAAGTTGAGGATTTTTTCCTTGTGGATGTCTTGAGGTTGCTTTTCTGATACTTGAAGTTTACAAATTCCTTTCATAAATCTGATCATTTTTTTGTGCTGTTTGCGGGGCTGCGCAATGGTGATGCGGCCACAAAGTCTACACTGGGGCGCTAGATCAAGGAGGCCATTGCCCCAGCATATCCATTACAGAACCAGCCAATTCCGGAGGGTTTGCCTGCACATTCTACTCTAGCACAAGCATCGTCCTGGACAGAGCATGGCACTGTTTCTCTCTGACATTTGTCGGGCGGCAACGTGGTATCACTTTCCACTTTTGTAGAGCATTACTGCTTGGATGTCCACATTCTGGACATTGCCTTTGGCTCAAAGAATTTACGAGCTGTTGTCTTTCCTACCAATGGAAGTGTAGCTTTGATATATCCCACTTGTCTGGACTGGTCTAGCAGAATGATATGGAAGGTAACATTTTACTTACCAGATAATGTTCTTTCCATGTACTGCTAGACACGTCCAGGACCTGCCTCTGGAACTGTGTTGGCCTGCTATAGTATGGTGGTACCTTTTGGTCCGCTATAATCTGAATGGTTGGCCCTGAAGGCTCATAACTTACAAGCCTTCTGTTAAAACTAATCCTGTACATAGTTTCTTGCTGTTTAGTTGAACATTGTTAGCGTCATTGAGGTTTGCCATTCCTTTCCATATGCTTGGGTATGAATACTGGTTTTACCCCTAGTGACTCAAGCTGATAGAGGCATAGGAGTGATGTCATTGAAACCTGAATATTTCATTGGCTCTGCCGCCACTTATCTGCTGGTAGGGGAACACAACACACTTGTCTGGACTGCTCCAGAAGGACTCAAAGACAGGACATAATCTGGTAAGTAAAATATTGCCTTTTTTTTTCTTCTTTAAATTTCCTGATGAGCAGGATGAATTACAGATCAGCTTTCTTGCAGTTCAGAATACCATTAAGGGTTTTGTGAGCATGTGGTGGGTTCCCATGCAGCCACTACTTTACGAATCCCCCTGTTTGTCCTGCTACATGGAAATGTTACCTTTACTCTCAAATTGTTTTTGTTCAAGCCGCTAAGAGCATAGTCATGTTTTTTTCTTTTCTCCTGTGAGCTTCTTTACCTCAGTACCTGGACAAAATTGAGAGGATGAGTTTGACTTGGCAGAACAGATCTCTACTATGCAGACATTGAATGGTTTTAAGCTTTGCCCCTGTGATTGAAAATTATCTGTTAGACAGCCATCTTATCTGCTACAGATGTTTAGGGGCCTGAGTATGACAACCCAATCTGACCCTATTTCATAAAAAAATGTTTCAGAAGCCATTTTAATAGATACCTCCAGCAGAAAGAAAGGGAAAAGCAGGTAACAGATCAGCATACGGCCCTTCTGGGCTTCTAATCCTTAACTCAGAGTCCAGGAGATCTCCTTAGCCTGTGGAGTGAATCCTTACAGAACACGAGTCATGCATAAGAGTCAGAAGTAGAATGCTTGATCCCACAGTGCCACAGGTACTGGTGTAGGGATCATTGGTACCAACAAAGCCTGCATCTCCATGTGGGCTTTTGGTGTTGAAGGGTGTCTCCCTTCTGTCCATGAGGGAACTTGCACGGATCAGTGGGTATAATACCAAACAGCATAAATGGAGAGTAACCTGTTTGGGTCGGTGATTACAATTCTAGCCAACATACTGGGGAGATTAGGTGGACATGCTGGTCTTCATCTACCATTAACTACGTTAGGTTTATCATTGTTCCTCAAGTCCAGACGCTTGGATTTATGCTCTCCTGCCAGCAGATGAGAACTACTGGTTTGAGGCTATCACCCTTTAAGAGTTTGGTGCAGCCTTTACCTACTCAGTATTTCCTAATTTCCAGCAGATGGAGTTGAGCATTCCCTGTGCAATCTGAATTGGATTAGAGAGACTGAGGTGCTCCTGAGAGGGTCTGGGACAGTGTTTGCTGAAGGGCCTTGGTGTGCAGAACATGGTGTGGCTGGGTCTCCCCTTTCCCCTCGCCTCCCTTCTGCCAGAGTCCAGGACTTTTGGGGAGGCCGTGAGGCAGCTCCTCCCTTGTCCTCCTTCCCAACTTTTGGAAGGTGGCTGGGGGTTGAGTGTGGCAGCATTTTGTGCAGTTGAGGAGAAAAATGCATAGCAGACTTGATGAAAGACAGGCAGGGTGAGTTTTTTCGCTGGGGTAGGGAGGTTCAGAGCATGACACTGCTGAGAGCGGGAGTGAATGGCTTCATAGGCCCAGCGGATGCATTTCTTCTGTCAGCCTATTAGTCTTTACCATTGCTGTGAGGAAGAAAATGTTGCAGGCTCATATATCTCCAGGAACAAGCAGGAATGAGTCTTCACATATGGGTATCGTCAGTACCAACGGAGCCTGCGCAGGAACGCTCCCCAGCGTCCAATAGGAAAGCTTTTGAGAGCATCCCACAGCGCCTGCGTGCTGCCTTCCTGCCTTTCCCAACTGCCTCTCTCCAGTTCTTCTTTTCCACGGAGCCAGCAGGTCGTGTTCCTGTCACCGCAGAAGAAATTTTTTATTTTCTTTATTTCTTTTGTGTCGCATCTGCTTTCTTCGACGCTCTACCGGTACCGCCGGTCTTTTCTTTTCTTTTTAAAAAAAAAAATATATATTTCTTTTCTTCCGGTACATTTGCTGTTTTGGGCCTTAGGCTCAAAAATTTTCCTGAACATGGAAAAGCCCGCCTCCAGGTTTAAAAAGTGCACAAAATGTGGCGGTACTATTTCCGTCACCGACACCCATGACTGGTGTCTAAAATGTTTGGGTCCTGACCATTCCATTACAGATTGTGTGTCCTGTTCCATGATGTCTAAAAGAGGTCGGCAGAACCGAGCAGCCAAGCTCAGTACCCTGTTTCCCTCTGATGCGGCTTCGGTGGCATCGACGTCTTCCAGGGCTGCTTCTTCCTCCCATGGATCTCAGGTAACCAAGCATAAGTCTAGCCGGTCCTCGAAGGGTAGATCTCCCTCTAAGCATCAAGATGCCTCCGGGCTTGCCCTCGAGGATTCCGCACCGGCAAAATTACCCCGGCGGGAAGCTCCGGCTTCCAAAGCATCATCTATGGGGTTACAGGTTGATCTCGATGGCTCGGCCTCGACAGATCACCTGTTGCCATGCTCTGGTGTACCGGTGGCTCCCACCAGTACCGATCTCCAGACAATGGACCGATGGACCAGAGGATTCTGTCCATGGAACGCAGTCTGGCGGCATTCCTTGTGGCATCGACGCCCCAAGTACCGCAACAGACTACTCCAGCAGTACCGGTTCCAGCACCGGCGTCTGTACCGATTCTGGTACCGATCGCATCGGCATCGGTGTCGGCTAGAACGGTACCCTGTCCTCTGATGCCCTCCGGTACCGAATTCCCGGGACCGGTTACCCCCCGATACCGATCCTAATTGGTATGGGTATCGGGCTTTGCAGGAGCATCCAGACAGGCGATACTTTGATTCCTCTGAGGAGTCTGAGGAATCTGATTGTTCTGTCGAGGAATCGATGCTTCTTCCACAGAAGCCTTCATCTCCCAAACGAAGGATGTCTCCTCCAGAGGATTTGTCTTTTCAAGACTTTATCAGGGAGGTGGCTCGGGGCCTATCCATCACTGTGGCCCCTGAGTCAGAACCCAGAGCCAAGGAGTTAGATATTTAGCAATATCCTAAGACTCCTAAAGAGGCAGCTACCTTACCTGTTCATGAGATTCTATATGATCTCATGTTGAGGATGTGGGAGACACCCCTCACCACCTCTCCTCATTCTCGCAGGTTAGACACCATGTATCTTCTCCCTCCTTGTCCTGGCTTCCATAAAACTCAGCTTCCTCACCACTCTATTGTGGTAGAGTCTGCCATGAGAAAGATTAAAAGTGCAAAGAGACACTCCTCTAATCCTCCAGGACGTGAATGCAGAACCCTGGATGCTTTTGGACGAAGGGTCTTTCAAGCTTCCATGCTAGCTGCCAGGATCAATTCCTATATTCTCTACATAGGAATGTCTCCAAATTCTCCAACCGTGCAGCCTTTGACTCCTTTGAATATGTAAGCAGAGCCTCGGCTATTGCCATAGGTGCATGTAGAATTGCTTGGCTTCAAGCAATTCTGATTTGGAGCTCTGGGTCCAAGATGAATTGGGAAATATCCCTTGTACCGGTGAGAACCTGTTTGGTAAGGATTGGCAGGCAAAGGCCACTCAGATGGATGCTGAAAACTCTGCCTTGGATAGACTATCCAAGTCTACCTCTGCTCCTGTTAGGAATAAGTTGTTCAAAAAGGCACCCTTTTATAAAAAGGGAAGATTTTATCCTGCTTATGGTCAGCAGGCATTTTCTACAGGTCGGTTTGCTACCAAGCGTCAGCAACCACCCAAACAAAACAAAGCAAAGGCTGCTAGGCCTCCAACAGGCCAGCAACCTCAGCCTCCTCAGGGCCTTTGACTTGCAGCTAGAGAACTTAGCCTGCCTGGCTCTGGAAGGACCAGAGCCCTCCACATTCCAGGAAGGTTGGCTTACTTTGCTCCCAGATGGGGACAAATCACAGCAGAGCTTTGGACACTCCATCATAAGAGAAGGGTACAAGCTTCATTTTTCAAGCCTGCCCCCTTACACAGTAGAGAAGCAGTTGAATTCTCTGACATCTCTCTTCAACCTATTGGGTCAGGAGATTGCCACCCTTCTTGCCCAAGGGGCAATAGAAGAAGTACCTCTTCTTCAACAGGGTGCAGGGTTCTACTCCCCTTATTTTCTTATCCCAAAGAAAACAGGGGGCTACAGACCCATCTTAGATCTCAGAGAGTTGAACAAATTTCTAGTCAAGAAGAAATTCAAAATGTTTTCTCTCGGAGCTCTGCTTCCATACCAGAGTCAGGATTGGCTTTGTTCTCTAAATCTCAAGGATGCGTACACTCATTTTCTCATTCATCCAACCCACAGAAGGTTCTTTCGGTTCCTTTTTCAGGAGAAGCACTATCAATACAGGGTGCTTCCTTTTGGGCTGGCCTCTGCACCAAGGGTGTTCACGAAATGCATGGCTGTGGTGGCAGCATTTCTACGCACTCTGGGAATATTCGTCTTCCCTTAATTGGACGACTGGCTCATTCGAGCTCCAACACAGTCAGAGGCCAAGACTTCCCTATCCTGCACAATGCGTATCCTTCAGTATTTAGGGCTGGTAATAAACATCCCAAAATCCAATCTAACCCCTACTCAATCTCTGGAGTTCATAGGGGCGTTGCTGGATACCACAACGGCAAGGGCCTATCTCCCCCAGGCCCGTTGCCTTCGCTTGGTGTAGTTAGCTTCTCAAATAGAGTTAAAGTCCCATTTAACTGCTCGAGAAATGTTACAGCTACTAGGCCACATGGCATCCACCGTGCATGTGGTACCATATGCTCGCATTCACATGAGGGCAGCTCAGTGGACTTTATCCACTCAATGGACCCAGGCATCAGGGTACCTGTCAGACAAAATAGCAAACACAAGTCGCCTCATTTTGTCCCTCCAGTGGTGGAAGTCCACTCAAAGCCTGTTGCTGGGATCCCCTTTTCAACAGCCACTACCCTAAGCAACTATTACAACAGATGCTTCTCCAATGGGTTGGGGAGCTCATCTGCAAGACCTCTCCACCCAGGGCATCTGGTCTCCACAGGAGAGTTGTCTACATATCACTCTCTTGGAACTCAGAGCAATCTTCCTAGCTCTGAGAGTGTTCCACACCCTGCTCAGCTACAAGACAGTCCTCGTCCATACGGACAACCAAGTAGCCATGTTCTGTGTGAACAAGCCGGGGGGAACAGGCTCTCTGTCGCTTTGCAACGAAGCTTTGCGACTGTGGGCCCTCGCCAGAGAGCATCAGTTTCATCTTCTGGCAGTGTATCTTCCAGGTGTTCAAAACTCTTGGGCAGACAGGCTCAGTCGAGTTCTGCTTCCACACGAGTGGTCCCTCCATACGGACCAGGTGGCCAGGATTTTTCGAATTTGGGGAACCCCGGACATAGACCTCTTTGCAAGTCCGTGGAATGCCAAACTTCCCCGGTTCTGTTCCAGAATTCCGGCTCAGAGAGCTCAGGCCAGAGATGCCTTCCTCCTTTACTGGGGTCAGGACTTCCTGTATGCCTTTCCGCCCATTCCCCTAATTCCCAAAACTCTGTTCAAGCTTCAGAGAGACAGAGGTCGCATGATCCTCATAGCACCACATTGGCCACGCCAAGTGTGGTACCCTCTGCTTCTATGTCTCTCTCAAGCTCCTTCCCTGGAGTTAGTGTCTGCTCCAGATCTCCTATCTTAGGAGGACGGAACATTATGGCACCCCAATCCTCAGTCTCTGCATCTCGGGACTTGGTTGCTGAAGGCCTAGATCTTCAGGATCTCCATCTTTCTCAACAAGTGAAAGATATTCTTCATGCTTCCAGAAAGCCTTCCACTAGACGTTCTATACTTTCAAGTGGAAAAGATTTACCATTTGGTGTTCGGAAAAGGGTCTTAACCCTATTAAGATACCCCTGAATTCTTTACTAGAGTATCTCCTGCATCTATCTCATGCAGGACTTAAACAAATTCAGTGAGAGTCCATTTGAGTGCTATTGCATCTTCCCTGAAGCCTCTCAATGGACAGCCTGTTTCCTCTCATCCTCTTATAGCAAGATTCATGAGGCCTTCTTTTAACTAAACCTCCCATTAAACCACCCCCGGTGGCATGGGACTTAAACCTGGTTCTTGGGCAACTTATGAAGCCACCCTTTGAACCCTTAGCTACCACCACCTTGAAATTTCTTTCTTGGAAGGTTATCTTTCTCATTGCAATCACATCAGCACGCCACATTAGTGAGTTGCAAGCGTTAGTAGCTAATCCACCTTATACAAGGTTCCATCATGACAAGGTAGTCCTTAGGACCCATCCTCACTTTATGCCCAAAGTGGTCTCACCTTTTCATTTAAACAAAGAGGTATACCTATCGGTCTTTTTTCCAGGACGTCATGCATCAAGTGCAGAGAGGAATCTTCATACCTTGGATTGTAAAAGAGCTCTAGCTTTTTACCTACAAAGGACACAGCAACATAGAAAGTCCTCTCAACTCTTTGTTGCTTTTGATCCTTCTCATTTAGGACTTCCAGTCTCCAAGAGAACACTGTCCAACTGGATTACTCAGTGTATTTCTTTCACTTATCAGAGTAAGAACCTTCCTCTGGAGGGCCATGTCACAGCTCACAATGTGAGAGCCATGACAGCCTCAATGGCTCATCTCAACTCTGTCTATCAACGACATCTGTCGAGCAGCCACTTTGGGCCTCGGTTCATACCTTCACAGCCCATTACTGTTTGGACAAGGACTCCCGCTGGGATGCCTTGTTTGGTCAGGCTGTTCTCAAACACCTGTTCCAAACCTGATCAACTCCTACCCACCTACCCTGGTTGGATGCCAGAGATCCATGGGGGGAAGTGGGACCCTTCTCAGGGACACACATCTTCTGGGGTCTCTCCCTGGCATCTAAGCTGGGGAGTCCCCATATGTGAAGACTCATTCCTGCTTGTTCCTGGAGATAGCACAGTTACTTATCTGTAACAGGTGATCACCGGGAACAGCAGGAATTTAGTCTTCACAACCCACCCACCTCCCCTAGGAGTTGTATCTCTCTGTCTTTCCTTTCTCTCTCTCTCTCTCTTTGTCTCAGCTTTAAACTCGAACTGGAGAGAGGCAGTTGGGAAAGGTGGGAAGGCAGCACGCAGGTGCTGTGGGATGCTCCCAAAAGCTTTCCTATTGGACGCTGGGGAGCGTTCCCGCGCAGGCTCCGTCGGTACCGACGATACCCATATGTGAAGACTTATTCCTGCTGTTCCCAGAGATCATCTGTTACAGGTAAGTAACTGTGCTTTCGGGACCAGAGATTTTACCACGTGTGGTTGGTGAGGGTACATCAGGGCCTAAATCAAGTGTTCTGGAGGCAGAACCACCACCAGGTTTGGTTGGAAACCCCACCATTAAGCCTGCAGTAGACATTTTCATTTCGTTGTCTTCAGGTCTTCTTTTAAAAAAAAGAATTGTTTTGTTATGGACATACTGACTGGTTAGAGGCTTTCAGGAGAGTGTATACCCACATGTCTGGACTGGAAGGTTCATGAAAAGAAAATTAGCAGGTAAGGCCTAATTTTACCTTTTGGAGCCGTAAGACTTAAAGCTTAATGGGCAGCTTCATATGAAGCCGAAGTCATAACCTTGTTGAAAACTGCAGTGGTTTTTAGTGCTGAGATGGCATATACTATGTTACCAAGGCTCTTGCTGGAGAAAGCTCACATGGACACAACTGACTGTATAAAGCAGTAGACTGAATAATCTGTAATGTTAGAGCCTCCACAATAATCCAGATGCAGACCTGTCCTCAAATTTGGAGTATCAATATTCTAATCACTCTTATTTATTTTATTTATTTATTTTATTTATTTATTTAACTTTCTTATATACCGCGCTCTTTACACCAGTGCGATTTACATGAAACGAAATTATGCAGAGCAGGGGATTGAACTGCATTTACATTATAACAGGGGGTTATGTACAGGAGACATACGAGCAAGGTGACTATGTGCAGAATAAACTATCAGCATATGTACATATGTAATAAACTATCAACATATGTACATATGTCTTGCAAGACATCACTGCAGTGGTCAGCTGTGGACGAGTTGACCCACTTGCCTTCTGACCCTTTTGTTACCCTTGCCTAAGAGGAGTTTTTATCCAAAGTTCATTCAAAAGATGGCAGGGAGAAACGAGCTCAGACCTGACACTTTCAGGTAGCTGTAATATCTATGCCCTAAATGAATCACCTGTATCCGTAGGCTATTGCATTAACTATAAATGTTAACATGGAAGCATCATGGCAGAAAAAGACCATACAGTATGTCCTATCTAGTCTACCCTTCCATATCAAATACTCTTCCTTTAGAGATCTTCTGTGTTTGTTCCCTGCTTTTTTTTTAAATCAGATATTGTCCTCATCTCTATCATCTCCACTGGGACGACTATTGATGCATTTACTACTCTTTCTGTAAAGAAATATTTCTGCATATTACTCCTGAATCTATCCCCTTTCACCCTCATCTTATGTCCCCTCTTAGCAGAGCTAAGCCACAGTAGCTCTGGGCAGTAGCGATATTGCATGCTGCCCGGTTAGCTCCTGTGCCTTAGATAGGTGAGGGTTTTCCTCAGCTATCTTTAAGGTGCAGATTGCTAACTGGACAGCATGTATGCCTGGTTAGGGCTTGTTGCTGCCTCTGCTCTGCCCCAGAATGCCCCTGACGCCCTGATGTTAACTGGATAGCATTGGGGTGTGTAGGGGAGTTAGGAGGGGCTATTCAATGGCACTAACTGTATAAGTACCCCTGAATATCCCTGTTTAGAAGAGCGCACGCACACTCTCCACAGCTGCCTTATGGAATTCCCTTTCTGATGACTTGTGAGCCACAGGAGACATCAAGGTGTTCCAAAAAAATGCTAAAAACTCTCCTCTTCACTGAACACTTTGGAAACGTTACATAGCCAAGCAGATAAAAGGTTATGGATCCCACCTCCCAAACCTAACAGAACAGCAACAGACATTCCAGTACCTAGACTACATTCTGTAAATAAGTTCTATCATATTAGTTGCCCTGCATGCCAACCCCTCCCTTTCTATTTCTCATTTAATGTACTCGCTTTCAGTTTAAATTACAATGTATACCACTTTGATTGAAGGATAAGATGGTATAGAAAACTGGTTAAATAAATTTAAGACATTTACACGGTTTACTGGGCTGTAAACTGTGTACATGTCTTTCAAATATCGGACCATAATCTTTTATCCCAATTAAGAGGAAAAGTGGGACATTTTTCATAAGTTAGTTAATTTGGGATTTAAATTAAAAAAAAAAAAAAGAAAAAAGCTTGACTCAAATTATACATTCCTTATGAGTCATTGACTAATCGACATAAAGTAAAGCAAATGCATTTTGAGACCTTTTCTTTAGGTTAAATACCTCTTATTTTCTTAGCTACTTTAACTGTTTATCAATATATTAGAATGCTTACAGAAGTCCAGCAATTAGGCATTGTAAATTTGCAACATATTTCTTTTTCTGTGGGCAAGCAGGATAAGTCCTCACTTAAGGATGTCATCATTGAAGCCTTGCATGGAAACCTTCACAGCTCCTTATAGAAGCTTTTAGAAAGCTCTTTGTGCATGCATGCCTGTTATTGCCTACCACTAATTTAGTCTGTTTCTTTCCGTACAAGCAACCACATGTTTGTGGATCCATGCTCATCACCGTTGTTTTTTTCTGACATTTTTCATCTTTTTTTGTAGTACATATTCTTCGGGAACAAGCAGGAAGTCAGTCCTCACATATGGGTGATGTTGGCACCGACAGAGCCCTCATGGAAGCATTCCTACCAGCTTTCAAAGAAAGCCTTTGGGAGATGCCACGATGCATGTGTGGTCCCCTTCCCGCCCAAGGGTGCCATCTTGCTCAGTCTCCTTTTTTGCACAGAGCCCTTCAGACGTCGTCTGGCTTGTCTCCGGAAAAAGTTGATTATTTTGTTCCTTGAGTTTCCAACTCGCCTCCGGTATGGCACTGGTATTCTTCCCACCTACCGACCTCTGTTCCTCGGCATTGGGCTCTGTTCATTTTTTTGTAGTTTTCGTTCTTTTTGTTTTTCTGGCACCTTTGGGTCTTTTTTCTCCCGCTGGCAGCTTGGAGGGTCTTCGACCTCGCAGGGGTACTTTTTTCCCCCATGGCTACCAGTGGTTTTAAGAAGTGTGATCAGTGCTCTAAAATCATGTCTTTGACTGACACAAATGACTGCTGTCTTCGTTGCCTCGGGCCATACCATTACCCAGTGGCCTGCGGTTTCTGCAAGAGGATGTCCAGCAAGTCATTCAAGAGCCGCCAGCAGCAGCACAACAAGTTTTTCCCCAAGTCCCCTGTATCTCCCAAAACCAGGGCCTTGTATGAGGCCCCGACACCTCAGCGGAGCTTTCCGAGCCTTCTGAGCACAAGCTTTGTCATGGGTCCTCAGAAAGCGGGTCTCCCTCAGTGGAACCCAGAAAGAAGAAGAAACCTTGGAGGCGGCGTCCTTGGATGGTTCCAACCAGCCGGGAGCTCCCTGGGCCCTGTCCCGTAGTCCAAGGGGCTCGTCCGAGACGTTGGAGAAGGAGCGACCTGCGAAGGTCCCCCAGAAGGATCCGGCTGCAGACTGACCTTTATTTACATATTTACATATTTGATATACCGCTAGGGCATAAGCATTAAGCGGTGTACAATAAAAAATTTGAATAAACACTGCACACCAGGAAATAGAACGCCAAAGTTAGATAGGAAAGAGAGGTACAGAAAGGGCAAACAAATCATATAGTGAAACCAACTCATAATAAACCATAAAGACAAAGTGGGAGACAAACAAAGACAATTTATAACATATTAGACAAAACATAGGACAGTCAGGAGGGGACTTCGGGGAGGAGGTCAAAGGCTTTCTGGAATAAATATGTCTTAAGCAAAGACTTGAACTGTGGGGGTATGATGACTCTAGCCGAAGATAAGTGGGTAGCGTATTCCATAACATAGGTCCGAGAAAGAACCAGGCAGAGTGTCGTGTCTGTTCTAAGCGGGCTTGGGAGGGCGAGGGAAGGGATAGGCGATTGGTGTTGATGGAACGGAGTTGACGATGAGGAGAATGTAGAGAAATGCAATCAGCCAAATAGCGAGGAGTACTGGTGTAGATGGCCCGATGAAGGAGAATCAGAAATTTGAAATGGAAGCGGTAATGAAGGGGAAGCCAGTGTAACTGACACCGTCCTTGTTGAGGATTCCTCTTCGGGGGAGCTGGCATCTGGCCCGAGTCCCTCAGTACCCACGCTGAAGGCTGAGGAGCTTCTGGGCTGGAGTCCAGAATGGCAGCCCTGGAGCGCAGTTTGTCTGCCTTCATGGACCAGAAGCGGGCACTGTTGTCCGGTTCGACTGGTTCATCTGCCCTGACCACCGGGCCATCGACGTCCAAGATGTCCCCAAGAGACCAAACCAATCCTTGAGGTCCTTGGGCCTCGAGTCGATTCTCCGTCGAGGTCATGCTCCCAATCCTGCTTGTCGGGACCGCAGTCATCCCCAGCAAGTCTACGGGGTGCCAGCCGTGGAGCATCGGCACCCTCGAGGCCTGCGGAGAAGCCCTCGGGCAGTCCTCCACAGACTACTCCGAGTGGGAGATGGAGGGCGAGGAGCCCCCCAATACTCGTCGCCACCACAACGTTCCTTCCAATTCCTCCGTGTCGGAACCTCGGCAGTGGTCCCTGGGTTTCTTGGACTTTGTCAAGGACATGTCCAAGGCCCTGGCATTCCCGACCGAGTTGGAGGATGACCCTTGGGCGGATGAGTTAGAGATCCTCCCATATGAGGCCCCTCCAGGGGAATCGCTAACGGTACCCATCCCTCTCATCCTGGAATGGCTCATGCTCTGCATGTGGGAGACACTGGCTTCTGTACCGGTGGTGAGCAGACGATTCAACTCGATGAATCGGGTCTGCCGTTGCCCGGGCTTCCAGAAGTTATAACTCCATGGTGGTGGAGTCGGCCATGCATCGGCTGAAAAACCAGAAGACGCACTCCTTGGTGCCAACCGGCAGGGAAGCCCGCACCTTGGATGCCCTTGGCAGAAAATGTTACCAGGGTTCGATGCTCTTCAGCCTCATCCAGGCCTACCAGCTGTACATGGGCATGTACCTGAGAGACATGGTGAAGGAACTCGCCGAGTTCTTGGCTGGTCTCTCCGAGGAGCTTTTGCAGTGCTTCAAGAGCCTGGCCAAGGCCCTCCATGAGTGCTCCAAATTTGTCTCGAGAGGCCTATGATGGGTTTGAGTCTATGGCTCGGATAGCCACGGTGGGCATCGGTGCACGCCGCCAAGCTTGACTTCAGTCGTCCAATCTTGAGCTGTGGGTTCAGGACAAACTGGTCGATGTCCCATGCCAAGAGGAGAACCTCTTTGGCAAATACATGACCTGCCGAGCTGGAGATTGAGTTCATGACGAGGACCACGCTCTCTAAGAAGACCACTGCACCTCCCCGATGGAAGGGCTCAGGTAAAAAGCCCTTTTACCCGAGGAAGGGAGCTGCTTACCGAAACTACCCACCCTATCAGGCCTCCCCGGCTCCCCAACAGGGTCAGCAAGCCAGGGGACATGGGCATGGCCCGCATAAGCTTCAAAACCCGGGGCAGGCTCCGGCCCAGCCAGGGGGAAGCTTTTGACTTATTGAGCATAGCCTCTCTACCTCAAGGAGATCAGCAGCCCACAGGGGGACGCCTGGCCCTCTATGCCCAACGATGGATGGCTATCACCACCGATTCCTGGGCTCTGAGGGTAGTCAGGGAGGGTTATCTCCTCCATCTGGCTCAGACATCTCCTTATTTCCCGGGAGAGCCCCTCAGGTCTCCCCTACACTGGGACCTTCTCCTGAAGGAGTTGGCAGGTCTTATAGAGGACAAGGTGGTGGAACTGGTGCCCCTCCACCTCAGGGGCAAGGGTTTCTACTCCAGATACTTCCTCATCCCAAAAAGAACAGGGGACCTAAGGCCCATCCTCGACCTGCGCAACCTCAACAAATACCTGGTGAGGGAGAAGTTCAAGATGCTCTCCCTTGGAACATTGCTGCCATACCTTCAGCAGAGAGACTGACTATGCTCCTTAGACCTCAAGGATGCTTATACTCACATTCTCATTCACCCCAACCACAGGCAGTACCTGCGGTTCGTAGTGGGGGGCAGGCACTTTCAATACAGGGACTTCCCTTCGGCCTAGCCTCTGCCCCAAGGGTCTTCACAAAATGCCTGCCAGTCATGGCCACCTCCCTCCGGCTCCAGGGGATATTCGTTTTTACCTACCTGGATGACTTGCTCATAAGGGGTGGCACAGCCTCGGAGGTGCAGCAGACCACCGCTCACACCATCCAGGTTCTGCAACACTAGGGCTTTGTCATAAACTACCCCAAATCTCACCACCTCCCGACACAGTGCCTGGAGTTCATCGGAGCAAAGCTCAACACCCTCCAGTTGAAGGCTTTCCTGCCCAAGGGCCGAGCCGATCGGCTCCGGTCCCTTGCTCGGGATGTACAGCACCGTCCCTCCGTGCCCGCCCGACCTCTACTCCTCTTCGGGCACTTGACCTCCACAGTCCATTGTCACCCCGGACGTTTGCCTCCACATGAGGACGGTGCCGTGGTGTCTCCACGACCAGTGGTCTCAGGCCACGGACCATCTCTGAGACCAAATCTCGGTGACCCACCAGTTGGCAGACTCACTAGACCTGTTGGCAGTCGCCCCGGCATCTCAAAGTGGGCATGCCATTTCAGACCCCAAGTCACTTGAGGGTCCTCACCACGGATGCTTCCCTGCTCGGCTGGGGAGCCCTCTGTGGAGATCTCTGCACTCAGGGCAGCTGGTCACCAGACGAGAGCTCCCAGACAGACAATCAGGTGGCGATTGTTCGACGTGAACAAACAGGGAGGCATATGGTCTCGTGCCCTTTGTCAGGAGGCATTGGTCCTCTGCTTGTACGTAATCCAGGGCATCCTTCTGCGGGCAGTGTACAACTGGCAGCTGGACCCCAGGGTAGCCTGTCGGTTTTCAGTCTCTGGGGGGAACCCCCCATGATTGACCTATTCGCCAGTACACACAGCTTTCAGTTGCCCCACTTCCTCCCGGAAGGCCTGCCCCTCCAGGGTGGCAGCGGATGTGTTATTGATCTTCGCCGATTGCCAAGATCCTGTTCAGGACAATCCGCAACAGGGCCTCTCTTATCCTGATAGCTCCTCGGTGGCCCAGGCAGCCATGGTTCCTGCTGCTTCTGAGGTTTGCGGTGGAGGTCCCCATCCCCTTGGGGACCAACCCAGGTCTTCTATCCCAGGAGGGGGGCTCTCTCCTGCACCCCAAACTTGGGTCCCTCTCGCTGACAGCATGGCTGCTGAGAGGGTAACTCTGGCCCCTCTCAACCTTCTGGTTGATGTGGAGAACATTCTGCTGGCTTCTTGCAAGGCCTCTACTAGAAAGGCTTATGCCTTCAAATGGCACAGGTTCTCTGTTTGGTGCGCCCAACAGGGGGCTGATCCTTTTTTCTGCCCTGTGCCTCTGGTGTTACAGTACCTTCTTCACCTTTCTCAGTCCGGGCTCAAATCTAATTCCGTTCGGGTGCATCTTAGTTCCCTGGTGGCGCACCATCATCCGGTGGATGGTAAGCCTCTCTCGATCAAACAGTTGGTGACCCGTTTCCTTCAGGGCCGCCTTCTATCGAAGCCCCCGGTTCACCCTCTGGCAACCGAATGGGACCTCAATGTTGTGTTGGGGAAGCGCACCCTTTGAGCCTCTGGCTATCTGCCACCTTCGCTACCTCTCATGGAAGGTGGTTTTCCTGGTTGCGCTCACCTATGCTCGCAGAGTTAGCAAGCTCCAAGCCCTTGTTGCGGAGGCGCCTTATACTAGGTTCTACAAGAACAGAGTGGTGCTTTGCACGCACCCCAAATTCCTGCTGAAGGTTGTCGCCCTTCCATCTTAACCAGGAAGTGGTGCTCCCTATCTTCTTTCCAAGACCTCACTCCAGTTGGGCGGAGACGGTCCTTCACACCTTGGACTGTAAGAGGGCCTTGTCCTATATCCAACGCACTCAGTGCCACCGCAAGGCTTCTCAGTTGTTTATCTCCTGTGGTCCCAGTAGGCTGAGGGAGGCAGTGACCAAGCGTACACTGTCCACCTGGGCGGTGGATTGTATCGCTTATGAACAGGCGGGGCTCCTGCTGGAGGGCTGCGTCATGGCGCACTGTGTCGGGGCCATGGCGGCTTTGGTGGCAAACTTGCGCTCTGTCCCGATGGTGGAAATCTGCCGGGCTGCCACCTGGTCTTCGGTCCATACCTTTGCAGCCCATTACTGTCTGGAAAGAGAGTCCCAACGGGACAGTGACTTTGGCCAGGCTGTGCTCCATAACCTTTTTGGGGTCTAGGCAATTCCTACTCTCTCCGACCCTTCTGTGTTCAGGCTACCGGAGTGCTGGTTCATCGGATCTACTGTGGTCTGTGGTCACGGACCAAATTGCTGCTGCTTGCGGCTCCCCTCAGGGGTGTCCTAGTTTTTGCTATGGGCTTTTGGTAGCCTGTAGCTTTGGAGTCCCATCTGTGAGGACTGACTTTCTGTTTGTTCCCGCAGAAAGCATAGTTACTAACCTGTAACAGGTGTTCTCCGGGGACAACAGGAATCAGTTCTCACAACCCTTCCCCTTGGATTTGCTTCTTTATCATCCTCTGTTTTTGCTGTCTTTTAGGTATGTCATCTGACTGAGCAAGATGGCTCCCTTGGGCGGGAAGGGGACCACGCATGCGTGGTGGCATCTCCTAAAGGCTTTCTTTGAAAGCTGGGGGGATGCTTCTGTGAGGGCTCCATTGGTGTCAACGTCACCCATATGTGAGGACTGAGTTCTGCTGTCCTCGGAGAACACCTGTTACAAGTGAGTAACTACGCTTTTTCATTAACATGATTGCCACTGCTTCCTTTTTCTACCTATTAGCAAGCTTACAAACTGATAGAAAGTAATATTTGAAGTTTACTGTTTTCCTTTAATGCGGCATAGGCCACATTTAGCTCTGAGGCACCCCCAGTCAGGTTCATGTCTTTTTTTTTTCCTTTATAATCTGCAAAAATTGAGCTGTTTGATTTCGCTGTAGCTAATTTCCACCTGATACGGCCCTGAAAGTTGCCAACAGGTTTTAGAAATGCACCTAGTGCTGCAGGATGATGTCCGTCAGATGCTCACCAATGATGCCTGCAGTGTCTAGAGCTGGAGCATAACCCCTTTTTATGTCATTTGTGTTTGTTTGCAGATGACAAAACGAGGGTTGAAGGGTCACGATAAGTAGTACAGTCAACGTTTTGGAGCCAAGAAAACTGGCCCATCAGCATCAGCGGCATCTGTCACAGTGGACCTAGTGGTATATCGGCATTGAGGAATCCTCAAGCTCACTTCCAGCCGAGCACCATTAGGGCATCCTTTGAAGGCAATGAAAACCTCCAATGTTAAGCATAAGATGGAGGCTTGGTTGCATCTTTATTGGGATTCATGGATGCACGATGCCAGGAGTATGGGAGAATTGAGCAATGCACAACTCCTGAAGCAGCCTTGATAGCTCATCTACCATGCCATTGGAGGGACAGCAACCAGCCTGCCAATACTTGTCAATTCTGATGATATTGACTGACGTTGCCAAGGCCCTCATGTCTTTGCTTGTGACAGCCCTTGAGAAGCACTTTGCTAAGAGGCTGGAGAAGAAACGTATGATACTTTCTCTGTGGGTGCTGATAGCTCTGATGATTGCAAAGCAGCAACATCACAGCATTGAGTTGATTTTCGAAACTCTGGCCCTGCCTATGGGAGATGGGTCAACTTCAAGACCTTAAAGGGCCTAGACACTGACTCACGCCTGACCAATATCTGTGAACAGTGATTGGGGACAGAACAGTCCCAGAAATGTCAGAGCTCATTGGTGAAGACACTTCTAGAAGAGCCCAGACACCCATGTGATGCAGAAGCTTTCCAGACAAACTCAGACATCCATGGAGTATGTCTGAGTCTGAGTACATGCTCTTGAGTAACTGGCTATGATTTTGAATACTTCTCGCAGGAGAGGTCTCCAGAGCTCCAGTCATACCCCTCACATTCCATTTATGTTGGACGTGGAGGAGGCACCCATGGTCAATGAGTTGGAAATCCTCCAGTATCTGGATTTCCCCAAGGATTTGTGACAGTGCCTGTGCACCATATCCTTCAGAGGCTGCAGATGAAAATGTGGGAGCCTGCTTCTCCCCCCCCCCCCCACCACTGTGCTGCTGGTCAGCAAGAAGGTCCACTGTATGTATAAAGTTCAAAAGGCTCCTGTAATCAAGCTCTAGCTTCTGCATCATTCCATGGTCATCAAATCCGCCTTCAAATGTGCCAGATGTTTCAAATTGCACTCTTTGCTGTTCTCAGTTGCAGAGGTTAGGATCCTGGTTTCTTTTGGGAGGAAATTTTATCAGAATGCCATGCTCACATCCAATGTGGTGCCCTACCAGATCTCATGGACATGCACTTGTGGAATACGATGCTCAGCCTTGAGGAGTTTGTGGATTTTCTCCCTGTAGAAAAGGTCTTTCAATTTCACTTCCTAGTGGGACAAAGAGAAGGAGTGTGGAAAATATATGGTCCTAGTAACTAATGATGTTTTTATAGGGCATCAAGAGCCTCTGCAATGAGTTTTGGTGACTAGAGAAGCTCATATCTCCAGGCCTCTGATTTGCAGCCCAGCATGGCAAAGTAACTTGCTGATGTTCCATGCTGTGGAGATAATGTTCAGGAGGCTGCTACCATGATCAGTCAAGCAACATAGTGACACCTTGCAAGCTCTCTCAAGGCCCAGTACCAATCCAGCCTTCTCTTCCAGGAGGTTCCAGAGCAGGGGCCAGAGTAGGCCCTGCTACTCGCAGGGGCCAGAGTAGGCCCTGCTACTCGCAGGGGCCAGAGTAGGCCCTGCTACTCGCAGGGGCCAGAGTAGGCCCTGCTACTCGCAGGGGCCAGAGTAGGCCCTGCTACTCGCAGGGGCCAGAGTAGGCCCTGCTACTCGCAGGGGCCAGAGTAGGCCCTGCTACTCGCAGGGGCCAGAGTAGGCCCTGCTACTCGCAGGGGCCAGAGTAGGCCCTGCTACTCGCAGGGGCCAGAGTAGGCCCTGCTACTCGCAGGGGCCAGAGTAGGCCCTGCTACTCGCAGGGGCCAGAGTAGGCCCTGCTACTCTGTGCTCTTTCCATTTCAAGCAGGCCTTTTGCCCCCCATACCAGGCAGCATAGGCATCAGAAGGCCTAGCCCGCTTCTTAGGCAAAACTAGGGATGGGGTTTTGACCAGTTCCTTAAGAACATTGCCGATCTACCGGAGTTGGGCACCCTCTCTCTCTCAGGGAGGCTCACAGTTTCTGACAGCTGGTTTCTCAAAATAGTCTGCTTTGGATGCCCATTTACATCTATTCAAACTCCTTCCCAAGATGACATTTCTTTGACTCTCAGCACAAGGCGCTACTTCTATAGGAAATTTGCACTTTTAATGAAAAACACCGTCAAGCTCATGCCACCGGAGCAGGAAGAGGAGGGGTTTTACTCCATTTACTTAGTACAAAAGAAAATGGGGATTCGATTCTGTTCTGTCCATAGATCTGAAAAATCTGAACACGTTTCTCATACAGAAAAAGTTAAGAATGCTTTTGCTCAGCACTTGTTCCCCTAAGAATGGCCATTTTCTGTGGAGCTACAGGGTGCCTATACCAATATCATTTTTTTTGTAGCTATTGTAATTCCTTTTGTTTTCTTTTGTCTTAGTTTGTAGTGCCTTGTCAGTCTGGAAATCTGTGTCTGGGCAACTTTCCAATTTTAATTTTGGAGAAACAGGGAAGATTGAATCCTAATGTCAAATCCCTATCCTTCATGGCTTGGATATTGAGAAACTAGAATTCAGCTCTTTGAAATTGTGTATTGCAGTAGGTCAATGTCCTTTTGGCTTCCAGGAGAGATTCCACTAGAAGGTCTTATGGTTTCAAATGATGGAAGTTTGCCATCTGGTGTGAGGGACATTTTCCACAGATGTTGAATATTTTCTACACCTATCTGTCAAGACCAACTCCATAAGGGTCTACCTCAGTGAAATTGGCACTTAACCATCACCATGTAGAAAGAAAACCCATCTCACTACAGCCTTTAGTTTTCTTCATGCACGGCTTGCTTTTATTGAAGCATCACCTAAAGCTGCCTGCAGTGTCTTGGGATCTCAGTGTGGTTTTAACTGAGCTGATAGCTCCCTTTGAGCCACTGGATACCTGTGGACTGAAGTTCCTGATCTGGAAAGTCCTGTTTTTGATGGTGGTGATTTCAGCATGCAGAGTTAGCAAGCTCCTGGCTCTAGTAGCAGATCCACCTTATGCTAAGTTTTTTTTTTTTTTTCACAACAGGGATGTGCTGCATACTCAATCTAAATACCTTCTACTAATAATAATCATTTGTATAGTGCTACAAGGTATACACAGCGTTGTACATACAGTATAGATGTAAGACAGTCCCTGCTCATCAGAGCTTACAATCTAATCAACATGAAAAACTATCACAAAATTGGGGACTAGAGTATGGGAAGATACATATAAGTAGTGGACAAAGGAATGCGTTTGGATCCTGCTTTTGGATCCTGATGCTCCTTGTTAACATAAGAACATAAGAAATTCCATACTGGGTCAGACCAAGGTCCATCAAGCCCAATATCCTGTTTCCAACAGTGGCCAATCTAGTTCATAAGTCCCTAGCAGTTTCCCCAAAAGACACAGGTTCCACAGTGCTTGTATTGGGTCAAATAGTGATGTCCTTGGTCCCTTTTAAATAATGGTTTATGGACCTGTCCTCCAGGAACTTGTCCAAACCTTTTTTAAATCCAGCTACACTAACAGCTTTTACTACATCCTCCGGTAACAAATACCAGAGTTTGATTACACGTTGACTGAAAAAAATATTATCTCCAGGAACAAGCAGGAATGAGTCTTCACATATGGGTACGTCGGTACCGACAGAGCCCGCGCAGGAACGCTCCCTAGCGTCCAGGAAAGAAAGATTTTGGGAGCACCCCACGCTCATGCATGCTGCCTTCCCGCCCATTTACTTCCCTCTCATCAGTTTTCCGTTTTCCGCGGAGCCAGCAGGACGTATTCCTGTCACCGCAGAAAATTGTTCTTTTTATTCTTAGCTTTTTGTGGTCGCGTCTGCCTTCCCCCGACGCCACCTGTACCGCAGGTGCTTTTCTTTCTTTTTTCTAAAGAATTTCTTCTTTCTTCAGAAATTTTTCCCTTTTAGTGTCTGACGTTTGCTAGGCCACTGGGCCTCTATTTTTTCCATTATGGAAAAGCCAGCCACTATCCTTAAAAAATGTTCTAAGTGTGGCGGTACAAATATTTTTTCAGACACCCATACTTGGTGTCTTAAATGTTTGGGTCCTGACCACTGCTCACTGGAGTGTCTTTCCTGCTGGACCTCAAACAGAAGAAATCTTCAGAATCGAGCACAACTCGATACCCGGTTCACATTGCTCTCAATGTCACCAGCTAGAATATCTCCACAGGATCAGGTAACCAAACAAAAGTCTGTAAAGACTAGCCAGTCCTCAAGTGGTAGATCTCCTTTCCAGTATCGAGATTGCTCCGGCCTTGCCCTCGAGGACATCTTGGCAATAAAGCCCTGGCGGGAGTCTTCGGGCTCCAAAGCATTAACGGGGCTTCAGGTTGTTCCCGGGGTTCCTACCTCGGAGAACATACCTGGGCCATGCTCGGTGGTTGTGTCCGCTTTGGGTGGTACCGACACCCCGGTATCGGCTATGGTGATGGATGAAATACTCCTCACCGATGAACGTAGTCTAGCGCTCTCGGTTACCTCGGTACCGCTGGAGTTGCTGCAGACCGTTCCTCCAGTATCTGTATCGGCTTCGGTACCGGTACCAGTATCGGCATCATAGAAACATAGAAACATGATGACAGAAAAAGACCACAAGGCCCATCTAGTCTGTCCTTCCATAACAACAACTACAACAGTCCACTTTTTACCTTTAGAGATCCTCTGTGTTGGTCCCATGCTTTTTTGAATTCAGTTACTGTCCTGCATCGGTGTTGGTACCGTCCATGCTTGCTTCGACAGACTCGCTTCCTTCGATGCCGAGCCTGGAATCCATCTCTAGCATGGAGGATTCGGTACCGACTCATCTCGGTATCGACTTCGGGTATTGAAGACATCGCTTTTAAAGAAAATCCGATGCATCATCCTTTCAAGTCTTCCGATCCCGATGACTGGGATGAATCCATCGGTACCAAGGCTGATTTTTCCACAAATCTAGCCTTTGCCCCTCATTTTAGAGGATCCTCCTCAGGGGAGATTTCTTTTCCAGCTTTTTTGCTTGATATGGCAAAGTTACTTGCCATTTCTATACCTGGTAAAGAGTCCTTGCCAGGGGATTCAGAGACCCTGCAATCCCCCTGTATTCCAAAGGAGGTCATCATGCTTCCTTTGCATCAGATCTTACAAGATCTCCTTTTAAAAATGTGGGAAACTCCTTTAACGGTATCACCACATTCTAAGACACTTGATTCCATTTACAAGGTGCCACCTTCTCCAGGTTTTCAAAAGACTCAACTTCCTCATCATTCTATTGTTGTAGAATCAGCAATGAGGCATATTAAGAGTGCAAAAAAGCACTCTTCTTATCCTCCAGGTCGTGACTCTAGAACTTTAGATGCCTTTGGACGTCGATGCTTCCAGGCATCCATGCTTTCAGCAAGAATTATCTTATATATTTTCTATATGGGATTATCTCTTGAAGAGGTTACAAAGAGCTTAAAGCTTTTGAACCCTTCTTTTCAAGAGCATAAAAGAGCAGACTATTTCTTACTAGTCAATCATGCTCAAAATATCTCTAGGTTCCTTAATCGTGCTTCCCTGGACTGTTTTGAGTCTATTAGCAGAACTTCTGCTATAGCCATAGGAGCACGACGCATGGCCTGGCTGCAAGCTTCAGACTTGGACAGATGGGTTCAAGAAAGGCTGGGGAATACTCCTTGTACTATTGAAAATCTCTTTAACAAGGATGCTTTATTTCAAGCTAATCAGTTAAACACTGATGATATTACTTTCAGAGGATTGTCAAAACTTTCCTCTATCCCAGCTAATAAAAAATCTCCTAAAAAGCTTTATCCCCCTAGGGGAAAAAAGTTTTATCCATCTTCTACCCATTATGCAGATGTTTCCAAAGATGGGCAACATCACACCAGGCTAAGAAAATCAAAACCTCAACAGCCTCAGCAAACCCAGCAGTCGCAGGGTTTCTGATGTTTTATTCACTTTTCTGTGTGAGGTTTAGAATTTTTGAGGATACTTCTTTTCAACAGAAGCATCTAAAATTCATCTCATCCATGCTGAGATATCAGTCATAGATTGACTCAGTCCTCGACTCTGGGCATGAATCTCTTGCTACAAGAGAAATCTATCTTTTTAGCTAAGAGCTTTTAAGGACTATCATACCCCAGAGATAAAACAAAAGGAGCACTAACAAGGTGACCTATACCCTTCACCTTGACAGTTTCCTGTACGAGGATATCTCATACTTTTAACTGCAAGGGGACCCTATCTCTTCAAAGACTTACCAAATTGTAAGTCTTCTCAACTCTGTATTACTTTCTATCCCTCTTAGCCCAGACATTCCGTCTCTAAGAGTACTACTAATCAACTGGAGGGCTTATTCTCTAAGCCATAGGATTTTCTTCAATACCTACTCCAGTAAGTAGTTTCCATACAGAGTCTTTTCTCCCCCTTGGCGGTTCATCTTCTTCTCAGATACTTTTTAAGGCAGCTTTTCGGACAGAAATTGGGTATCACTCCTCCAAATTATGTCTGTCGGTCCTCTCCAATCTATAGGACCTAACTTTTTATGCTGCCTTAATAACAGATAATTCCAAAAGAGGTCCAGAACCCATTTGGACTATTTATTGTTGCAGGCATCAGGCCTGTCTACTATTCTTAGCTATCTTCAATTCTCTTTGGCTCCAACAGAATAGATTAGGTTGCACACTGGCAATTCAACAGCCAGATCTAAGCAACCTACAACATGCTCTCTGCAATTATACAACAAAGCTCTGCAACTGTGGGCCTTTGCCAGAGAGCTTCAGAGCTACTCCTAGTAGGTAGCTTCCAGATGGTTAAGAAGGGCTTCCGCTGGTAGTCTCTGCCAGTCATGCTCCTACATAACTGGTTTCTTCCTACTCTTACCATATTTCTTAAAATTTCCTTTTAAGAAAAAGTAATCAGGGTTTAGACCACGTGAAAGCGTAGAAAATTGCACAATTCCCTGGTTTGTTCCACATCTCACTGGAACTTCCACAACAGGGATGCGTTCTTTTTCACTGCTGTTGGTCCTTATTCACTACTTTACTTCTAATTTCCTATACTTCATGGTAGCTTATAATGAACAAGAGAATGCATGATACTCATATTGCCCTCATAGAGAGGCAAACCTGGTATCCCCTTATATTGCGTCTTTTTCTCCAGCTACTATTTGAAGTTATATAAGGATCCAGATTTGCTGTCTTAAGACTAAGGATCTTCTCTGCACTCATTCACGTACGTCTCGAGACCTGATTATTCAGGGGCTAGATCTTTTCAAGAAGTCTAGTCCTATCCCTGTAAGTGAAGAACATAATACAAGTTTCCACGAAACTTTCTCTATTAGTTCTTCCATATTTAACCAAACAGATTCTCCATCAATATTCTCAAGTAGATCTTAATCCTTCGTGTTATTGGGTCAATCTCTATACAACATCTGACTTTGAAAGATTTGTTTACTGTCCATATTAATGCTGCCCCAGCATACCATAACACTCAATGGACAACCAATTTCTATGGTAAATTAGGAAATACCTTCTATTACCTTTTAGGTTACGTCACATCTGAAGCTCTACATGTAAGGTGGTCATCATAAGTGACATCACTTATGAAAGACTTTACTGATCTTCAAGAAATTGGAGGCTCAACGCCTAGTACAAATGTCTTTGTCTTTCATTGGAATAAAGGGGTTCTTAGAGACCTATCCCCTTTTTTCTGCAAAGGGTTTTTCTACCTTTTTCCTCCAAACCAGTCAGAGTATCTCCACTCTTTCCTAAAACCTTATTCTGCTCCAAGGACAAGAAGTTCAATTTTTTGGACTTTACAGAAGCTTTAGCTATTCTCCAAAGTCCAGCCTCATTGAACTCCCCCAGTACTTTCTTCTGGGGTTAGTTCTGGCCATTAAGGCTTCTCATCTCTTCTTGTATTGCAAAATTTATTTTTTTCCTTCTACTTCACATTGAGGGAATTTCTTTGAGGACAATGTACTGGCTCTCAACCACAGACCCATATTACCCTCAAGTATTTTTGCAATATTTTTGAGTGAGATCCACATTAAAAAATTGGGACCCAATATTTTGTCAAATATTTATAATTTACACAAGGTCTCCCCTCTGGATACCTTGTTTCTCCAGGACCAAGCAGGAAGTCAGTCCTCACATATGGGTGACGTCGGCGCCGACGGAGCCCTCGCGGAGCAATTTTCCCCAAGCTTTCAAAGAAAGCCTTTGGGAATTGCAGCGCGCATGCGCGGTCCCCTTCCCGCCCAAAGGTGCCATCTTGGCCAGTCTTCTTTTTTCCGCGGAGCCCTACAGACGTTGTCTACCAGTCACCGCTGAAAAGTTGATTTTCTTTATTTTATTATTTTCTTCGGTTCGACGCCGGTCCCTTTTCCATCCGGCCTCGCGACGCCGGTTGCGAGGCCTCCCCTTTTCGTTTTTTTCTGTCCTTAGTGACAAATTCGCGCCTTTTTCACTTTTCCCTGGCGGCACGAACGTTCGACCTCGCAGGGGCCCTTTTTCCCCTGATGGCCGCCAGTGGTTTTAAAAAGTGTGTTAAGTGTAAGAAACTTATGTCTCTTACTGACACACATGATTGCTGCCTCCGTTGCCTGGGCCCGGATCATGAAGAAATGATCTGTGGAGCCTGTGGCAAGATGTCCGCCAAATCCTTGCGGAGTCGGAAGCATCAGAGGGAGAGAATCTTCTCTGACCCCAGCCGTACCCGGACCTCGTCGGAGGCGTCGGTGTCCAGGGAATCTAGCTCTGAACACCGTCGGAGCTCCTCCGAGAGGGGATCTCCTTCCCGGGAGCATCATCAGAGGAAGAAACCCGCGAGGGCGGCGTCGGTGGACGCTCCTGGCTCCGCGAGGGCCAGGTCACATAGCCCCGATAGCCGTCCCGGGTCTTTGGAGCTGGAGCGGCCGTCCAAACAGCCTCGTCTGGAGATGGACTCGTCTGCTCACGTAAGTACTGTTGTCCTCGTGGACTCGCCTCCGAGGGGTCCGACGTCGGGCCCGACGCCGTCGGGGCCCGAGTCGGGGGCTGCTGGGTCTCCTGAGTTCGGACTCAGGTTGACGGCCTTGGAGAGCAGCATGGCTGCCTTCATGGACCAGCAGCGGGCATTGATCGCTGGCCTCGCTGGCGCTTCTGCCCTGACCGCCGGGACGTCGACGTCTAAGTCGACCCCGGAGACCGAGCCGATCCTCGAGTCCATGCGGGCTCGAGTCGATCCTCGGTCGAGGTCCCCTTCGGCCTCCCGTTCGGGGCCGTGGTCGTCGACGCCGACTCCCTCGACGTCGGGGCGGACGGCGTCTGTGCCCGCCCGGCCTGAGCCGCTCGACTCCTCCTCCGAGGAGTCCACCTGGGAATCCGAGGTGGAAGAGTCACCTGATTCTTTTCGGACTCGGTGTATCCCTTCGGACTCCCCCGAGTCCGAACCTCGGAGACAGTCCCCCCCGGAGGATGCCCGGTTCTCGGACTTCGTGAGGGATATGGCCAAGGCCTTGGCCTTCCCTGCGGATCACGATGATGAGCCGAAGAGCTCGATGCCCTCCAGTATGACTCTCCTGCAAAGGAGCATTTTACTGTACCGGTTCCTCCGATGCTGGAACGACTTCTCTTCCGCATGTGGGAGAGCCCGGCGTCGTCGCCGGTATTAAGCAAGTGGGTCGATGCCATATATCGAGTCCGCAAGAGCCCTGGCTTCCAAAAAGCACAGCTGCCGCACCATTCCATGGTGGTGGAATCGGCCATGCATAGGCTCAAGAGCCAGAAGATGCACTCCTCGGTGCCTCCCGGCAGGGAAGCCCGCAGCCTGGATGGCATCGGTAAGAAGTGTTTCCAGGGCTCTATGCTTGCTTGTCGGGTCCAGACTTACCAGCTCTACATGGGCATGTAATCTCAGGGACCTGGCTAAAGAAATAGCCGGATTCTCTGCTGGTCTCTCCGAGGAACCTTTGCGGGGGTTCCTAGCCCTGTCCACCGGTATTCGGGAGTGCTCAAAGTTTATCTCTAGAGCAGCCTACGATGGCTTTGAGGCATCGGCTCGGGTAGCCGCAGCCGGCATCGGGGCCCGCCGACAGGCTTGGCTTCAGTCCTCCGACCTCGAGCCCTGGGTGCAGGACAAGTTGGTCGATGTCCCCTGCAGAGGTGAAAACCTCTTTGGCAAACCTATGGACGAGAAGGCTGCACAACTCGAGACTGAGACTCTCACCAGGACTCGGCTCTCCAGGAAAACCTCTGCCCCTTCCCAGAAGAAGAAGGGCTCGGGGAAAAAGCCCTTTTACCCGAGGAAGGCGGCTGCCTATAAACACTACCCTCATTATCAGGCCTCAGCAGCTCCCCAACAGGGTCAGCAGGCCAAGGGACGGGGTAACGGGTCCCGTAGGCAGCAAGCCCCCAAGCCTGCGCCACCGGCCCCTGCTCTGCAGGGTGGGGGTTTTTGACTCTTTCAGCATAGCCTCTCCCCCTCCACTGGTGTCTCTCAGCACGGGAGGCCGGCTGGTCCACTTTGCCCACAGGTGGTCCAACATCACGTCAGATACCTGGGTGCTCCACATAGTCCGAGAGGGCTATCTTCTACACTTTCACCAGGTACCTCCCCCCCTACTTCCCAGGGGAGCCTCTGCGACCCCCTCTTCACCGGGACTTACTCCTTCAAGAGTTGGCAAGTCTTCTTCAGGAACAGACGGTGGAGCCGGTCCCCCACCACCTGAGAGGTCAAGGCTTCTATTCCAGGTACTTCCTGATACCAAAGCGTACTGGAGGCCTCAGACCCATCCTGGACTTGCGGAACCTCAACAAGTTCCTGGAAAGGGAAAAGTTCAAGATGCTTTCCCTTGGAATCCTGCTGCCCTACCTCCAGCAGGGAGATTGGCTATGCTCCTTGGATCTAAAGGATGCCTATACTCACATCCTCATTCACCCAAGCCACCGACAATACCTAAGGTTTGTGGTGGCAGGCAATCATTACCAGTACAGAGTACTGCCCTTTGGCCTATCCTCCGCACCACGAGTCTTCACAAAATGTCTCGCAGTGGTGGCGGCTTATCTCCGGCTTCAAGGCCTCTTTGTCTTCCCTTACCTAGACGACTGGCTCATCAGAGCTTCGTCCTCCACGGAGGCCACTCACGCCACGCAACGTACTGTGGCTCTGCTCCAGTACCTGGGCTTTGTCATAAACTTCGCAAAGTCCACTTTGCTCCCCTCTCAGGATCTCGAGTTCATCGGCGCCAGACTAAACACGCTTCAAGCGCGCGCCTTTCTGCCGCTCGACAGGGCACAACGGCTCATGGCTCTAGCCAGCCGCTTCCGCAGCCATTCCCGGGTCTCGGCCCGGCACTTTCTGAAACTGCTCGGCCATATGGCTTCCACGGTCCATGTGACCCCCAATGCCCGCCTGAATATGCGGCCTGCTCAATGGTGCCTTCGCTCACAATGGCGTCAGGCCTCGGGGAGACTAGCGGACTCAGTACGAATCTCCAGCCCGCTGATCTCGTCTCTACGGTGGTGGCTTCATCTGCCCAACCTAGTGCTCGGAATGCCTTTTCAGTCTCCTCCGCCTGTTCAGGTACTGACGACCGACGCTTCTCTCCTGGGTTGGGGAACACATTGCCAAGGGTCCTGTACTCAGGGTCTCTGGACCCCGTGGGAATCTGCCCAGCAGATCAACTTCCTGGAGCTCAGAGCGATCCGCCTGGCTCTCCGGGCCTTCTCCCACCTTACCACTCGCCAGTCCGTCCTCGTCCAGACGGACAATCAAGTGGCCATGTTCTACGTGAACAAACAGGGGGGCACGGGCTCCTTCCTTCTCTGTCGGGAAGCACAAAAGCTCTGCGCTTGGGCCGTCAGCCGAGGAATCCTCCTCAAAGCTGTCTATCTCCCAGGTCAAGAAAACTACCTGGCAGACAAACTGAGCAGAATCCTCCAACCACACGAGTGGAGATTGGACCCGTTGGTGGTTCAAAGGATCTTTCTCCAGTGGGGCCTCCCCACGCTGGATCTCTTTGCCAGTCCTCTGAACAGGCAACTTCCTCGGTTCTGCTCTCGGGAACCGCATCCACTCCGAGTAGCGGCGGATGCTTTTCTGCTCTCATGGTCCACGGGCCTTCTGTATGCCTTTCCTCCCATGCCGCTGGTGTCTCGAACGCTTTTCAAGGTTCTCCAGGACAAGGCTTCGATGATCCTGGTAGCTCCCCGGTGGCCCAGGCAACCGTGGTTCCCGCTTCTGATGCAACTGGCGGTAGATACTCCGTTGCCTCTGGGGTTTCAACTCGATTTCCTGACCCAGGATCAGGGGTCTCTCCTACACCCCAACCTCAGATCTCTTCATCTGATGGCCTGGCTGCTGAAAGGGTAGTCCTTGCTCCCCTCCTGCTGCCTCCGGAGGTGGAAGAGGTCGTACTAGCTTCCAGGCGACCCTCTACCCGGAAATCCTACGCCCTTAAATGGCGTCGCTTCTCCACCTGGTGTACTCAGCAGTCTCAAGACCCCTTCTCCTGCTCGGTGTCGGTGGTCTTGCAGTACTTGCTTTTCCTCTCCAATCTTGGACTAAAGTCCAACTCGGTCAAGGTTCACCTCGGTGCTATTTCTGCACATCATGTGCCGGTGGAAGGCAGGCCTCTTTCCGGCCACCCTCTCGTGGCACGGTTCTCCCGAGGTCTCCTTCTCCTTAAACCACCTTTGCGCCCCCAGCCCCCGACTGGGACCTTAACGTGGTTTTACAGCGGATCACCTGTCCGCCTTTTGAACCCATGGCTACCTGTCCTCTCCGTTTTCTCTCTTGGAAAACCTTATTCCTCGTAGCCCTCACTTCCGCTAGACGAGTTAGTGAACTGCAGGCCCTAGTGTCGGATCCCCCGTACACTAGGTTCTACAAGAACAGGGTAGTCCTGCGGACTCACCCTAAGTTTCTTCCAAAAGTGGTCTCCCCTTTTCACATCAATCAGGAGGTGGTGCTTCCGACCTTCTTTCCCAGGCCACACTCCAGCCGAGCTGAGATGGTCTTGCATACCCTGGACTGTAGAAGGGTGCTGAACTTCTACCTTGATCGTACGTGGGAGCACCATAAGACTGTTCAGCTCTTCCTGTCTTACGACCCCAATAAATTGGGGCTCCCTGTCTCCAAGCGTACTCTGTCCATCTGGGTAGCTGACTGTATCGCTTGGACTTATGGGGCGGCAGACCTCTCGTTGGAAAGTCGAGTCACCGCTCATCGGGTTAGGGCGAAGGCTGCGTCAGTGGCTTACCTCCGCTCTGTTCCATTGGCAGACATCTGCCGGGCCGCTACTTGGTCTTCGAGCCAGACTTTTGCAACCCATTACTGCCTCGAGAAGGAGTCCCGCAGGGACAGTGCTTTCGGACAGGCAGTCCTCCGTAATCTCTTCGAGGTTTAAGCAACTCCTACCCTCCATCCCGGATGTTGGGCTACCGGTTGGAGATTAGTCAGAGAAGATTCCTTCCTTCTGTGCTGCTGAGCTAGAGGGAGCTCATTTTTGTGCTTAGGGTCTCCGGTAGCCTTAGGCTTGGGAGTCCCATATGTGAGGACTGACTTCCTGCTTGGTCCTGGAGAAAGCGTAGTTACTCACCTGTAACAGGTGTTCTCCAGGAGCAGCAGGAATCAGTCCTCACAACCCTCCCTCCTCCCCGTGGAGTTGCGGTCATACGATTTAGTTTTTGCAAATTTTTTGCTGTCTTTTCGCTATGTCATCTGACTGGCCAAGATGGCACCTTTGGGCGGGAAGGGGACCGCGCATGCGCGCTGCAATTCCCAAAGGCTTTCTTTGAAAGCTGGGGAAAATTGCTCCGCGAGGGCTCCGTCGGCGCCGACGTCACCCATATGTGAGGACTGATTCCTGCTGCTCCTGGAGAACACCTGTTACAGGTGAGTAACTACGCTTTAGTCAAGCTGTTCCACAGCATCTCTTTTTTCTTTTCTAGTTCAACTCCTACTCTCCATCCCTTGGATGCCTGAGGTTTGAGGGATAAGCATGGCCCATCTTACATTGCAACATTCTGGGGCCTCCTCCAGGCATCTTAGCTTGGGAGTCCCCATATGTGAAGACTCATTCCTGCTTGTTCCTGGAGATAGCACAGTTACTTACCTGTAACAGGTGATCTCTGGGAACAGCAGGAATAAGTCTTCACAACCCACCCACCTCCCCTAGGAGTTGCGCTCGCTCTCTCTTTCTCTCTAAGTTGTCTACTTCCCTCCTTTGGTCTCAGCTACAAACCCAACTGGTGAGAGGGAAGTAAATGGGCGGGAAGGCAGTGCGCATGCGCGTGGGATGCTCCCAAAAACTTTCTTTTCTGGACGTGGGGAGCGTTCCCGCGCAGGCTCCGTCGGTACCGACGATACCCAGATGTGAAGACTTATTCCTGCTGTTCCCAGAGATCACCTGTTACAGATAAGTAACTGTGCTTTCTCTTATTAGTAGCTTCATTGCATATCCCCTAGTCTCTCTATATTCTAATGGCGTAAACAATCGGTCTACGTTTTTCTCCAGGTCTAAGCAGGAAGTCAGTGCTCACATATGGGTGTCATCGACGCCGATGTAGCCCCAGCGGAGCATTTCCACAGCTTTCTGTGAAAGCCTTTGGGAATGCAGGCACGCATGCGCGGTTCCCTTCCCGCCTAACGGTGCCATCTTACCTCAGTCTCTTTTTTTCCGAGAAGCCCACAGGACGTGTGTCCTGTCATCCCGGATAAAAGTTGATTTTTTTCGGCGATACTCGCTATTTTTTCTCCCGGTTCAACGCAGGTTCCCCTCCTGCCGGGTTCTGTATACCGGTATCGAGCCCGATTCTTCTTTTTCGGATTTTGCCCTTCGTGGCTGGCGTTCGCGCCCTTTTTTGCTTTTTCCCTGGAAGGCCGGTCCTTTGACCTCGCGGGGACTCTTTTTTTTTTTTTTCCCCGATGGCTTCCAGTGGTTTCAAGAAGTGTGATCGGTGTGAGAAATTAATGTTTCTCACCGAGACACACGACTGCTGCCTTCGGTGCCTCGGTCCTGATCACGACCCTAAGTCGTGTGGACCATGTGGGAAGATATCTTCCAAGGCACTCAGAAGTCGCCAGCAGCAAAAAGAAAGGCTTTTCTCGTACTCAGCCTCCGGCCGGGCCCGGACCTCATCTGAGGCCTCGACAGCTCGGGATTCTGATCCCGAGCGCCGTCGAAGCTCCTCGGACAGGGGGTCCCCCAACCGTGAACGCAAGAGGAAGAAGCGGCTCGTGAGGGCGTCGTTGGAGGAGGTCTCTGGCTCCTCGAGGGCCAGGTCTAAGACCCCCGACCGTCGCCCTGGGCCCGTGGACCAACAGAAGCCTGCCAAAGTTCCTCGCATGGAGCCGGAGTCTGCTGGACACGTAAGCCCCGTAGTCCTCGAGGACTCTCCTCCCAGAGAGCCGACGTCCGGCCTGGCGCCGCCGGGGCTCGAGTCGGTGGCTGCTGTGTCTCCCGAGCTGAGTCTCAGGATGACAGCCTTGGAGAGCAGATTGTCTGCCTTCATGGAGCAGCAGCGGGCACTGATGGCCAGCCTGTCTGGCGCATCTGCCCCGACCACCGGGACATCGACTTTGAAGTCGACCCCGGAGACCGAGCCGATACTCGAGTCCATCATGGCTCGAAGTCGACCTCGGTCGCGGTCTCCCTCGACCTCCCGCTCGGGACCGAGGGCATCGACGCCGGTGCCTCCGGCGTCGGGGCGGGTGCCCCAGGACCCCGCGGGGTCGGACCCTGACTCCTCGTCGGACGAGTCCCCCTGGGAGACGGAGGATGAGGAGTCCCCTGATACGTTCAAGACTCGGTGCGTTCCGTCGGACTCACCGCAGTCTGAACCCCGGAGTAGATACCCTCCGGAGGATACCCGGTTCTCGGAGTTCGTCCAGGATATGGCCACTGCCGTGGCTATCCCGGTGGACCCCGATATAGAGCCTCGAGCTGAAGAGCTCGAGGCCCTGCAGTATGACTCTCCTCCGAAGGAGGCCTTTACTGTCCCGGTTCCTCCGATGCTGGAACAGCTCCTCTTCCGTATGTGGGAGGCACCGGCCTCGGTGCCGGTTTTAAGCAAGCGAGTCGACTCGATCTATCGACTCAGGAAGAGCCCTGGCTTTCAAAAGGCACAGCTACCACACCATTCCATGGTGGTGGAATCGGCCATGCATCGTCTGAAGAGCCAGAAGATGCACTCTGCGGTGCCCCCCGGTAGGGAGGCCCGGAACCTCGATGGCGTCGGTAGAAAATGCTTCCAGGGCTCGATGCTTGCTTGCCGTGTCCAGTCTTACCAGCTGTACATGGGCATGTACTTGCGAGACCTGGCCAAGGAGTTGGCCGGGTTCTCTGCTGGACTCTCCGGGGAACCCTTGCAGAGATTTAAGTCCTTGTCCTCGGGGATTCGGGACTGCTCGAAGTTCATGTCCCGCACCGCCTACGATGGCTTCGAGGCTTCGGCCCGAGTTGTGGCAGCCGGCATCGCGGCTCGACGCCAGGCATGGCTGCAGTCATTGGACCTCGAGCCATGGGTTCAGGACAAGTTGATCGATGTCCCTTGCCGAGCTGAAAACCTTTTTGGCAAGCCCATGACCGAGAAGGCCGCCCAGCTCGAAACAGAGCACCTTAGACGGACAAGGCTGTCTAGAAAGACCTCTGCCCCTTCTCGTAAGAAGGGCTCAGGTAAAAAGCCCTTTTACCTGAGGAAGGGCACTGCCTACAAACAGTACCCTCAGTATCAGGCCACCCAAGCTGCACCCCAGGGTCAGCAAGCCAAGGGGCAGGGTAATGGGCCTCGTAGGCAGAGGACCCCCAAGCCTTCGGCCCCTGCTTCCACTCCGCAGGGTGGGGGTTTTTGACTCCTTGAGCGTAGCCTCTCCGTCCCTGCTATCCCAACCCTGCACAGGAGGTCGCCTCGCCCTATTTGCCCATTAGTGGCCACTAATTACCAGGAACAGTTGGGTGTTGGACATAGTCCACAAGGGCTATGCACCACATTTTCACCAACTGCCTCCACCATACTTTCCAGGGGAACCCCTGAGGCTTTCCCTGCACACAGACCACCTCCTGCAGGAACTTCAAGGTCTGTTGGTGGACAGGGCGGTGGAGCCTGTGCCTCCCCACTTGCAAGGTCACGGATTCTACTCCAGGTATTTTCTAGTGCCCAAAAGAAGTGGTGGCCTTCGACCCATTCTGGACCTCAGGAACCTCAACAAGTTCCTGGAGAAAGAAAAGTTCAAGATGCTTACTCTTGGAACACTTCTGCCCTACCTCCAGCAGGGAGATTGGCTATGCTCCTTAGATCTAAAGGATGCGTACACTCACATCCTCATTCATCCAGACCACAGAATGTACCTCAGGTTCATTGTGGGAGGAAACCATTATCAGTACAGAGTACTCCCTTTTGGCCTAACCTCCGCTCCCAGGGTCTTTACCAAATGCCTGGCAGTGGTGGCAGCCTATCTGAGAAATCAAGGCATCTTTGTCTTTCCCTGTCTGGACGACTGGCTCATCAGGGGTCAGACCTGCCAGGAGGCCCGACAGGCCACTATAAGAATATTACTCTTCTTCAAAGCTTGGGGTTTGTAATAAACTTCGCAAAGTCCACTTTGCTCACCTCCCAGAACTTGGAGTTCATAGGGGCAAAGCTGGACTCTGTCCTGGCAAAGGCATTCTTGCCAGCAGACAGTGCCCAAAGACTGATAGCCTTGGCAAGTCAGTTTCTCAGCGGGTCAGTGGTCTCCGCCAGACTCTGCCTGAGGCTGCTTGGTCACATGGCTTCGACAGTTCATGTAACTCCCAATGCCAGGCTCCATATGCGGCCTGCACAGTGGTGCCTTCGGAGTCAGTGGTCACAGGCCACAGGCAACCTCAGAGACAAGATAAGGGTGTCCAGACAATTTCTGAACTCCCTCAGCTGGTGGCTGCACCCCCCCAATCCACTAAAAGGGGTACCCTTTCAAATTCCTGGGTACACAGTGGTACTAACCATAGACGCCTCCCTGCAGGGCTGGGGGGCTCATTGTCTGAACAAGTGCACCCAGGGCCTGTGGTCTCCTTGGGAGGCTGCACAGCAGATCAATCTTCTAGAACTCAGGGCTATTCACTTAGCACTCAAAGCTTTCTCTCCTACCCTGGCTCATCAATCTGTCCTGGTTCAGACAGACAACCAAGTAGCCATGTTTTATGTGAACAAACAGGGCGGGACTGGGTCCAGACTCCTTTGCCGAGAGGCTCAGGACCTTTGTTCATTTGCCCTCAAGCACAACATGCTCAAGGCTGTGTACCTTCCAGGCCAGGAAAACTACCTGGCCGACAGGTTGAGCAGAATTTTGCAGCCCCACGAGTGGCAGCTGCATCCCTTGATAGTTCAAAAGATCTTCCTGAAATGGGGTCTCCCTTTGATAGATCTCTTTGCCAGTCCACTGAACAAGCAACTGCCAAAGTTCTGCTCCAGGCAAACGCATCCTCAGCGGATAGCAGCGGATGCTTTTCTGATTTCCTGGTCTCAGGGCCTCCTGTATGCGTTTCCTCCCACGCCCTTGGTGGCCCGAACTCTATTCAAGATTCTTCAGGACAAGGCCTCGGTCCTGCTGGTGGCTCCCAGATGGCCCAGACAGCCTTGGTTTCCACTTCTGCTTCAGCTGGCAGTGGATCCCCCACTGCCTCTGGGGTTGCAACCCGACCTTCTCTCCCAGGATCAGGGTTTGTTTCTGCACCCCAATCTCAGAGCTCTCAATTTGATGGCCTGGAGGCTGCAAGGGTAGTTTTGGCTCCCTGAGGCCTCCCTCCAGAGGTTGAGGAGGTTGTCCTAGCCTCTAGAAAACAGTCCACTAGGAAAACCTGTGCTCTCAAATGGAAAAGGTTTTCTGTGTGGTGTCAGCTACGTACAGAGGATCCGTTCTCCTGTACTGTGCCAGTGGTGCTTCAGTACTTACTGCACTTGTCCAATCAGGGACTTAAGTCCAATTCTGTTCGGGTCCACCTCTCAGCTCTAGCAGCTCACCACTCACTGGTGGAAGGACATTTTCTGTCGGTTCACCCCTTGGTGTCCCGCTTTCTCAGGGGCTTGCTTTTGCTCAAGCCTCCCATCCGTCCTCCTGCCCCTGAGTGGGAGTGGAATGTGGTCTTGCAGCCACTGCCTTGCCCACCTTTTGAGCCGATGGCTACTTGTCCACTACGCTTCCTATCCTGGAAGACACTCTTCCTGATAGCCCTTACTTCGGCTAGGCGAGTGAGTGCGCTTCAGGCCCTGGTCTGTGATAGGCTTTATACCAGGATTTATAGGAACAGAGTAGTTCTCAGGACTCACCCAAAGTTCCTCCCAAAGGTTGTTTCCTCTTTCCACCTCAATCAGGAGGTGGTTCTTCCAACATTCTTCCCTAGGCCTCATGCAAGCCAGGCTGAAGCAGTTCTGCATACCCTGGACTGTAGGGGGCCTTATCCTTCTACCTTGACCCTACGCAGGGGTATAGAACGGCTACTCAGCTCTTTGTTGGGGTTGGCTGTGTCCAAGCGTATCTTGTTCATCTGGGTAGCTGACTGTATCACCTGGGCTTATCAGGCGGCTGACCTTCCTTTGCAGGGTCGGGTTACGGCCCACCGTGTCAGGGCAATGGCTGCCTCAGTGGCTCATCTCCGCTCTGTGCCCTTGGTAGACATCTACAGGGCTGCAACTTGGTCTTCAAGCCAGACCTTTGCGCCCATTACTGTCTGGAGAGGGAGTCCCGTAGGGGACAGTGCTTTTGGCCAGGCAGTACTCCGGAATCTCTTTGAGGTTTAGGCAACTCCTGCCCTCCTGCCCTCTGTTGGGCTACCAGTGGAGGTTGTGTCCTTGAAAAGCCTTTCTTTGCTGCTGAGACTAGAGGGAGTTCTCTTGTTCAACCTGGGTTCCTCGGTAGCCCAGAGCTAGGGAGTCACCCATATGTAAGGACTGACTTCCTGCTTGGTCCTGGAGAAAGAGTAGTTAGTCACCTGTAACAGGTGTTCTCCTGGAAGAGCAGGAATCAGTCCTCACAACCCTCCCTCCTCCCCTTGGAGTTGCAGTTGTACATAGTTTATTTTTCATTTTTGTGTGCTGTTCTTAGCTATGTCATTTGACTGAGGTAAGATGGCACCTTTAGGCGGGAAGGGAACCGCACATGCGTGCCTGCATTCCCAAAGGCTTTCATAGAAAGCTGGGGAAATGCTCCGCTGGGGCTTCATCGGCGCCGATGACACCCATATGTGAGGACTGATTCCTGCTGCTCCTGGAGAACACCTGTTACAGGTGAGTAACTACTCTATCCGTTCCACTCCATTCGTTAATTTATAGACATCTATCATATTTCCCCTCAGCCATCTCTTTTCCATGTTGAAGATCCCTAACCTTTTTTAGCCTTTCTTCATAGGGGGCGTCCTTCTATCCCCTTTACCATGTTGGTGGCTCTTCTCTGGACCTTTTCTAATAAAGCTATATCTTTTTTAAGATAAGGCGACCAGAATTGCACACAATATTCAAGGTGCGGTCGAACCATGGAACGATACAGAGGCATTATAATAATCTTTAATTTTCCATTCCTTTCCTTATGATACCTAGTAAAGTAGCCCAAATGCCCTTGATATGGAGCAGACAAAGCTTAAAGATTCCAAATTACCCATGCCTACCATTAGCCAGATTAATATGAATAAAATGCAGTCTCTAAAATGCTTGTATGGAAATGCTAGAAGTCTAAAAAATAAGATGGAAGAGTTAGAATATATAGCACTAAATGAGCAGTTAGATATGATTGGTATCTCAGAGACATGGTGGAAGGAGGAAAACCAGTGGGACACTATGATACCTGGATACAAACTATATCGTAATGATAGAGCTGATCAAATTGGTGGAGGGATTGCACTCTGTTAGAGAGGGTATTAAGTCACAAAGGATTAAAGTTTTGCAGGAAACAAAATTTGCTGTAGAATATCTATGGATTGAAATTCCATGTAAAAAGGGGAAAGTGATGGCAGTGGTGGTATACTATCGACCTCCTGGCCAGAATGAACAAATGGATGATGAAATGCTCAAAGCAATCAAGGAAGCTAACAAACGTTATAGCATAGTAATAATAATGGGTGATTTCAGTTTCCCCGGTATCGACTTGGTCAATGTCATGGCAGGACATGCTAGGGAGATAAAGTTCCTAGATTAAATGACTGCTTCTTGGAGCAGCTGGTTCATGAACTGACCAGAGGGGAAGCCATATTGGACCTAGTCCTTAGTGGAACACCAGATCTGGTGCAAGAGATAAGGGTGTTGGGGCCACTTGTCAATAGTGATCATAGCATGATCGCGTTTGATTTAATTAGTGCAGGATGGATGGTAAGGAAATCCACAGTACTACCTTTTAAGTTTTGAAAGGGTGAGTATGATAAAATGAGGAAAATAGTTAAGAAAATAACTAAAAGGATCAGTTGCAAAGGTTAAAGGCTTACATCAAGCTTGGGTGTTGTTTAAAAATACTATCTTGGAAGCCCAGACAAGCTGTATTCCATGCTTTAAGAAAAGTGGAAGGAAGTCCAAAAAACTGCCAGCATGGTTTAAAGGTGAGGTCAGAGGCTGTTGCCAAAAAAGGATCTTTCAGGAAATGGAAAAAAGAGCCAAATGACGAAAACTGGAAACAAGCACTGGCAAGTTAAATGCAAGGCATTGGTAAGGCAGGCAAAGGGAGAATTTGAGAGGACGCTTGCTGCGGAAGCAAAAACGTATAATAAAGTTGGTCCATTAGAAGATGATAGAGGGATTAAAGGGGCACTAAGAGGTGACAAGGCGATAGTGGAGAGACTGAATGAATTCTTTGCTTCGGTCCTTACTGAGGAAGATGTAGGGATGATCTCCAGGAACAAGCAGTAATGTAATCTTCACATATGGAATGTAGTCTTCACATATGGGTATCGTCGGTACCGATGGAGCCTGCGCGGGAACACTCCCCAGCGTCCAATTAGAAAGCTTTTGGGAGCATCCCACAGCGCCTGCGTGCTGCCTTCCCGCCTTTCCCAGCTGCCTCTCTCCAGTTCTTCTTTTTCCGCGGAGCCAGCAGGTCATTGTTCCTGTAACCGCAGAAAATTGCTTCCTTATTCTTTATTTTTTGTGGTTGCGTCTGCCTTCCTCGACGCTATACCTGTACTGCCAGTTCTCTTTTCTTTCTTTCTTTCGTTTAAAAAAAAAAAAAAAAAAATCGTATTTTTTTCCAAACTTTTCTTCCCAGGTGCACGCGCCATTTTGGGCCTTAGGCCCAAAAGTTTTTTCCATCATGGAAAAACCCGCTTCGGGTTTCAAAAAGTGCACCAAGTGTGGCGGTACCATCTCCGTCACCGACACCCATGAGTGTTGTCTTAAATGTTTAGGTCCTGACCACTCCATCTCCGAGTGTATGGCTTGTGCCATGATATCCAAGAGGGCTTCGGCTTCCAAAGCATTATCGGGGCGCCAGGATGTTCTCGAGGCCTCGACCTCGGCAGAACTACTGGTGCCATGCTGTGGGGTACCGGCTGTCTCTGGTACCGATACCCAGGCATCGGCAGCGTCGATAGACCAGAGGTTCCTGGCTATTGAACGCAGTCAGGCGGCTCTCCTTGCGGTATCGACACCCTCGGAACCACGTCAGTTCAACCAGTACCGATAGCATCGGCATAGACATCGGTGTCAGCTTTGCCGGCACCCAGTCATGCGATGCCTTCCGATGCCGATACCCTGGGGCCGATTCCCCCCGGTACCGACTTCGGTCGGTACGGGTATCGGGCTCTTCAAGAGCATCCGGACAGACAGAGGACTCCGAGGATTCTGACAGCTCTGCTGGTACCGGTATACTTCTTCCGGAGGAGCCTTCTTCTCCTAAATGTAGGATGTCTCATCCATATGATATCTCCTTTCAGGATTTCATTAGGGAGGTGGCTCAAGGTCTCTCCATTACTGTGGCTCCTGAAACAGAGCCCAGGACTAAGGAGTTGGAGATTTTACAGTATCCCAAAGCTCCTAAGGAGGCAGTTACTCTGCCTGTCCATGAGAGTCTTCATGATCTCATGTAAAGAATGTGGGAGACACCTCTTACCACCTCTCCTCATTCTCGTAGACTGGATACCATGTATCGAGTCCCTCCTTGTCCTGGTTTCCAGAAAACTCAGCTTCCTCACCACTCTATTGTAGTGGAATCAGTTATGAGAAGGATCAGGAGTGCAAAGAGGCATGCCTCTAATCCTCCAGGACATGAGTGTAGAACTTTGGATGCCTTTGGACGTCTTACTTTCCAGGCTTCCATGCTTTCTGCCAGGATCAGTTCCTTTATTCTATATATGGGAATGTTCCTTAAGAAGTCACAGGAGACTTGGAGGTTTTAACCCCTCTCCTTCCTGAGGACAAGAGGCAGGAATTTCTCACACTAGTTAAACATGCCCAGGATGTTTCTAAGTTGGTCAATCGTGCAGCTTTTGACTGTTTTGAGTGCATAAGCAGAACCTCTTCCATTGCCATAGGTGCACGTAGAATTGCCTGGCTCCAGGCGTCTGATTTGGAGCTCTGGGTGCAGGACAAACTGGGAAATATCCCTTGTACAGGTGAGAACCTATTCGGCCAGAATTGGCAAGAAAAAGCCAATGAGTTGGATGCTGACAACTCCACTTTGGATAGGTTATCCAAAGCTACAGCTGATCCTGCAAGAAAGAAATCTTTCAAGAAACCTTTCTTCTCAAAAAAGAAGAGGTTTTATCCCTGTTATTCCCAGCAGGGACGTTCCGCAGGTCAGCTTGTCTGGAAGGGTCAGCAACCACCTAAATAGAGGAAAGTAAAGACTGCTAAGCCTCAACCGTCTCAGCATTCTCAGCCTCCACAAGGCCTTTGACTTTCTTCTAGAGAACTTAGCCTTCCTGGCCCTCAATGGTCCAGAGCCTTCCACCATTCCAGGAAGGTTGTCTCACTTTGCCCCCAGATGGGGGCAGATAACAGCAGAACATTGGACTCTCTCCGTTATAAAAGGAGGGGTACAAGCTTCACTTTATCTGCATGCCCTCTCCCACAATGGTAAGACAGTTCAATTCTCAGACCTCTCTCATCAACCTGTTAGATCAGGAGGTCACTATGCTTCTTGCCCAAGGGGCAATAGGAGGAGTACCCATTCATCAACTGGGTACAGGGTTTTACTCCCCCTATTTCCTTATTCCAAAGAAAACAGGGGGACACAGACCTATTTTAGACCTCAGAGAATTGAACAAATTCCTGTTCAAACAGAAATTCAAGATGAATTCTCTGGGAACTGTGCTGCCATACCTTCAGAGTCAGGATTGGCTTTGTTCTCTAGATCTCAAGGATGCGTACACTCATGTTCTCATCCATCCAACCCACAGAAAGTTCCTTTGGTTCCTTTTTCAAGGAAAGCACTACCAATACAGGGTGCTTCCTTTTGGCCTGGCCTCAGCACCAAGAGTGTTCACGAAATGCATGGCTTTAGTAGCAGCATTTCTCCGTACTCTTGGGATATTCATCTTCCCCTACTTAGATGACTGGCTCATTCGATCCCCATCAGAGTCAGAGGCCAGGACTTCCCTATCTTGCACAATGCATATCCTTCAGTATTTGGGTCTGGTCATAAACATCCCAAAATCCAGTCTAACTCCCACTCGGTCCCTAGAGTTCATAGGAGCTTTGCTGGATACCAGAAAAGCGAGGGCCTATCTTCCCCAAGCCCGTTGCCTTCGCATTTATTTATTTAACATTTATATACCGCATCTTCCAAAGTTCAGTTGCGGTGTACAATTAACAACAATTAACAAAGCGCAGTTTGTTTTACATAGAACGTCATAACTTTTACATAGAACATAATAAATTAAACAAACACAGTTTAATAAACAAACAGTATATTTAAGCTAGAACCGTGAGTATCAAGTTAACTAACGTATTGTAGTGTCGAACAGTGTAAAAAAGAACATAACATATGCAACTATATACATGTGGAGGTATTTGGGCATAAGAGCTTGGATGGTGCAGTAAGCTTCTCAAGCAGTGCTAAAACCTCATCTCACTGCCCGAGAGATGTTACAACTACTAGGCCACATGCCTTCTACAGTGCATGTGGTCACCTATGCTCGCCTCCATATGAGATCACCCCATTGGACCTTATCCACTCAATGGACCCAGGCATCAGGGTGCTTGTCAGACAAAATAGCAAACACAAATCGTCTTGTTTTGCCTCTCCAATGGTGGCAGTCCACTCAGAAACTGTTGCTGGGGTCCCTGTTTCAACAGCCTTTACCCCAGGCAACTCTCACAACAAATGCTTCACCAGTGGGTTGGGGAGCTTATTTGCAAGACCTTTCCACCCAGGGCACTTGGTCTCTACAGGAGACTCATCTACATATCAATCTCTTAAGAGCTCAGAGCAATCTTCCTTGCTCTTAGAGTGTTCCACAGCCTGCTCAGCTACAAGACAGTCCTCATTTATATGGATAATCAAGTAGCCATGTTCTACGTGAACAAGCAGGGAGGAACAGGCTTTCTGTCGCTTTGAAACGAAGCTTTGCAACTATGGGCCCTCGCCAGAGAGCATCAGATTCATCTTCTGGCAGTTTATCTTCCAGGCATACAAAACTCTTGGGTAGACAGACTCAGTCGAGTTCTGCTTCCACATGAATGGTCTCTGCATGCAGACCCAGGGGGCCAAGATTTTTCAAATTTGGGGAATCCCGGACATAGACCTCTTTGCAAGTCCGTTGAATGCCAAACTTCCCCGGTTCTGTTCCAGAATTCTGGCTCAGGGTTCTCAGGCCAGGGATGCCTTCCTCCTTCACTGGGGTCAAGACTTCCTTTATTCCTTTCCACCCATTCCCCTAATTCCCAAAACCCTGTTCAAGCTTCAGAGAGACAGGGGGCGTATGATTCTCATAGCTCCACATTGGCCACAGCAAGTGTGGTACCCTCTGCTTTTACATCTCTCTCAAGCCCCCTCCCTGGAGTTAGGATCTGCTCCAGAACTCCTGTCCCAGGAGGACGGAATGTTATTGCATCCCAATCCCCAGTCTCTGCATCGCGGAGCTTGGTTGCTGAAGGCCTAGATCTTCATGATCTTAACCTCCCTCAGCAAGTAAAGGATGTCCTTTATGTTTCCAGGAAGCTTTCCACTAGACGCTCTTATGCTTTTAAGTGGAAGAGGTTTACTATATGGTGTTCGCAAAAGGGTCTTAACCCCCTTGCGATACCTCTGGAATCATTACTTGAGTATCACCTTCATTTATCCAATGCAGGACTTAAGACTAACTCAATAAGAGTCCATTTGAGTGCTATTGCAGCTTCTTTGAAGCCTCTAAATGGACAACCTATTTCCTCCCATCCTCTTATAGCAAGATTTATGAGAGGCCTTCTTCTAACTAAGCCTCCCATTAGGCTACCACCGGTGGCATGGAACTTAAAAACCTGGTTCTTGGTCAGCTCATTAAGCCACCTTTCGAACCCTTAGCTACTACCTTGTTGAAATTCCTTTCTTGGAAAGTTATCTTTCTCATTGCAATCACATTAGCACTTCGCATCAGTGAATTAGAGGCACTAGTGGCTGATCAACCTTATACAAGGTATCATCATGACAAGGTAGTCCTTAGGACTCATCCACACTTTATGCCAAAGGTGGTCTTGCATTTTCATCTTAACCAAGCAGTCTATCTGCCTGTGTTCTTTCCAAGACCTCATGCATCAAATGCAGAAAGGAATCTGCATACTTTGGACTGTAAAAGAGCTTTAGCCTTTTACTTGCAAAGAACACAGCAACATAGAAAGTCCTCTCAACCCTTTGTTGCTTTTGATCCTTCTCATTTGGGACTTCCAGTCTCCAAGAGAACACTGTCCAACTGGATTGCACAGTGTATTTCCTTTACCTATCAGAGTAAGAACCTTCCTCTGGAGGGCCATGTCACAGCTCACAATGTGAGAGCCATGTCGGCTTCAATGGCTCATCTGCACTCTTGGACAGGGACTCCCGCCGGGATGCCTTGTTTGGTTAGACTGTTCTCCAACACCTGTTCCATACCTAATCAACTCTTACCCGCCATCCCTGGTTGGATGCCAGAGATCCATGGGGGGAAGTGGAGCCCTGTTCCAGGGACACACAACTTCTGGGGTCTCTCCCTGGCATCTAAAGCTAGGGAGTCCCCATATGTGAAGACTATATTCCTGCTTGTTCCTGGAGATAGCATAGTTACTCACCTGTAACAGGTGATCTCCGGGAACAGCAGGAACAACCTACCCACCTCCCCTAGGAGTTGTATCTCTTTATCTCTTTCTCTTTCCCCCCTCTCTCTCTTTGTCTCAGCTTTAAACTCAACTGGAGAGAGGCAGTTGGGAAAGGCGGGAAGGCAGCACGCAGGCACTGTGGGATGCTCCCAAAAGCTTTCTAATTGTACGCTGGGGAGCGTTCCCGCGCAGGCTCCGTAGGTACCGACGATACCCATATGTGAAGACTATATTCCATATTTGAAGACTAAATTCCTGCTCTTCCCTGAGATCACCTCTTACTGGTGAGAAACTATGCTTTACCCATGACGGAAGTGGTATTTAAAGGTGTGCAAGAATTGAAAGAAATATCGATACATCGAAGAGTAGCAAATCACCAGGACCGGATGATATACATCCAAGGGTGTTGAAAGAATTGAAATATGAGATTGCAGACCTGCTATTAGTAATCTTTGAACTGTTATTAAAATCTGTAATACCTGAAGATTGGAGGATGGCCAGTGTAACGCCAATTTTTATAAAGGGTTCCAAGGATGATCCAGGAAACTACAAACCGGTGAGCCTGACGTCAGTACTGGGAAAAATGGTAGAAACCATCATAAAGAATAAAATTGCTGAACATGTAGATAGTCATAGCTTAATGGGAGCCAGCCAACATGGCTTTAGAGAAGGAAGATATTGTCTTACTAATCTGTTATGTTTTTTTGAAGATGTGAATAAACAGACAAAGGTGACTCAGTTGATATAGTGTATTTGGACTTTCAGAAAACCTTTGATAAGGTCCCTCCTCAGAATTTTGGCAAAACTAAAGAGTCATGGGATAGGAGGCAGTGTACTATTGTGGATCAGGAACTGGTTAAAAGATAGAAAGCAGAGGGTAGGGCTAAATGGCCAATTTTCCCAATGGAGAAAGGTGAATAGTGCCACATTAAAATTCATCTGTCATTTTGATGCCCAGTCTTCCAATTTTTCAAGGTACTCTTGCAATTTTCCACAATCCTCTTGGGTTTTAACAACTTTAAATAATTTTGTCTCATCTGCAAATTTGATAACATCACTCGTTATTCCCTTTTCCAGGTCATTTATGAATATGTGAAAATGCAGCGGACCCAGCACAGATCCCTGGGGTATACCACTATTCACCTTTCTCCATTGGGAAATTTGGCCCTTGAGCCCTACCCTCTGCTTTCTATCTTTTAACCAGTTCCTGATCCACAATAGCACACACCCTCCTATTTCATGACATTTTAGTTTTGCCAAAAGTCTCTGAAGAGGACCTTGTTAAAGGCTTTCTGAAAGTCCAGATACATTATATCAACCGACTCACCTTTGTCTACCTGTTTATGCACACCTTCAAAAAAATATCAGAATAGTAAGACAAGATTTTCCTTGTCTAAAGCCATGTTGGCTGTCTCCCATTAAGCCATGACTTTATATATGTTCAGTAATTTTGTTCTTTATGATGATTTCTACCATTTTTCCTGGTACTGATGTCAGGCTCACTGCTCTGTGTTTTCCCGGGTCACCCCCTGGAACCCTTTATAAAAATTGGTGTTACATTGGCCATCCTCCAATCTTCAGGTATTTTAATGATATTTTAACGATTTTAATGATAGTTCAAAGATTACTAATAGCAGGTCTGCAATCTCATATTTCAGTTCTTTCAACACCTTTGGATGTATACCATCCGGTCCAGGTGATTTGCTACTCTTCAGTTTATCAAATAGTTGTAATACATCTTCCCGGTGTATCGATATTTCTTACAATTCTTCCGCAGTATCACCTTTAAATATCACTTCAGTCATGGGTAACATCCCTGCATCTTCCTCAGTAAAGACCGAAGCAAAGAATTCAATCAGTCCTCCGCTATGGGCTGACCCCTCTTAGTGCCCCTTTAACCCTATCATCTAATGGTCCAACTGACAATCACAGGTTTTTTGCTGCGAATGTACTTGAAGTCTTTATTATGTGTGTTTAATTCCACAGCAAGCTGCTTCTCAAATTCTCTCTTTGCCTGCCTTATCAGTGCCTTGCATTTAACTTGCCAGTGCTTGTGCCGTTTCCTGTTTTCGTCATTTGGCTCTTTTTTCCATTTCCTGAAAGATGCTTTTTTGGCAACAGCCTCTCTGACCTCACCTTTAAAACATTCTGGCAGTTTTTTGGACTTCCTTCCATTTTTCTTAAAGCGTGGAATACACTGTTCTGGGCTTCCAAGATAGTATTTTTAAACACCCAAGCTTGATGTTAATCTTTATCCTTATCAACTGCTCCTTTTAGTTTTTTCTTAACTATTTTCCTCATTTTATCATAGTTTCCCTTTCGAAAGTTAAAAGGTAGTACTGTGGATTTCCTTAGCATCCCTTCTCCATTAATTAAATCAAACATGATCATGCTATGATCACTATTGCCAAGTGGCCCCAACACCCTTTTCTCTTGCACCAGATCTGGTGTTCCACTAGGGAGTAGGCCAAAATGGCTTCCCCTCTGGTCTGCTCATGAACCAGCTGCTCCAAGTAGCAGTCAATTATTTTGTCTAGAAACTTTATATCCCTAGCATGTCTTGCTGTGACACTGACCCAGTCAATACTGGGGTAATTGAAATCACCCATTATTATTACTATGCTGTAACTTTTGTTAGCTTCCCTGATTTCTTTGAGCATTTCATCATCCATTTGTTCATTCGGGCCAGGCGGTTGATAGTACACCCCCTCTGCCATCGCCCTTTTTACATGGAATATCACTCCATAGAGTTTCTACAGCAAATTTTGTTTCCTGCAAAACTTTAATCCTTTGTGGTTCAGTGCCCTCTCTAACATAGAACGCAACCTCTCCACCAATTTGATCAGCTCTATCATTATGATATAGTTTCTATCCAGGTATCAGTGTCCCACTGGTTGTCCTTCTTCCACCATGACTCTGAGATACCAATCATATCTAACCTCTCGTTTAATGCTATATATTCTAAATATCCCGTCCTATTTTTTTAGACTTCTAGCATTTGAATACAAGTTTTTTAGAGACTGTATTCATATTAATCTGGCTATCAGTAGGCAGGGGTAATTTGGAATCTTTAAGCTCTTTCTGCTCCATACTCAAGGGCACTTGTGCTACTTTTGTCTTTATGGGAACCTGTATGCTGATATTTATTTATGTAACAGGATTTATATACCGCTTTATGCTAATATGATATGCCCTATCTTCAGTCTTTTGATAGTATCCTTCAAGGATACATTGTTCTGAACCATACGCTCTTGGGCGACTGTGGGCTCTCCCCTATTATCTAGTTAAAAAGGAGATAGAGCAGCTTTTAAAAAGTTAGTGCCAGCAGCCTGGTTCCATCCCTTTTGAAGAGCCCCTCCTTTCCCCAGAATGTTCCCCAGTTCCTAACAAATCTAAAACCCTCATCCTTGCACCATCATCTCATCCACGCATTGAGACTCCGGAGCTCTGCCTGCCTTTTGGGTCCTGCTGGTGGAACGGGAAGCGTTTCGGAGAACACTACTCTGGAAGTTCTGGATTTCAACTTCCTACCTAAAAGCCTAAATTTAGCCTCCAGAACCTCCTTAACACTTTTTCCTAGGTCATTCGTACCGACATGTACCAAGATAGCAGCCTCCTCTCCAGCACTATCTAAGACCTTGTCTAGGTGGCATGTGAGGTTCGCTACCTTTGCACCAGGCAGGCATGTTACCAGGCACCCAGCTATCTACATGCCTAATGATCGAATCACCAACTATAAAGGCTGTCCTAACCCTTCCCTCATGGGCACATGTCCCTGGAGAAACATTCTTGGTGCGATAGGGTTTTACATCACCTGGAGGACAGTTCCTAGCTACAGGATCACTTCCTGCCACACCAGTGTGATGCTCTCCTGTCACGTGACCTCTCTCCTCCATGGCAGGACGGATGCTGCCAGATTGGAGGTGGGACTTCAGGACAATTTCCCTGTAGGTCTCGTCTATGTACCTCTGTCTTCCTTATCTCCTCCAAGTCTGCTACTCTTGCCTCTAGGGATTGGACTCTTTCCCTGAGAGCAAAGAGCTCCTTGCATCTAGTGCACACATAAGACCCCTCACCAACTGGGAGAAAATCATACATGTGACACTCAATGCAAAAGACTAGAAAGCCCCCATCTCACTGCTGGCCTGCTGTTTGCATCTTAATTTTAAGGTTGTGTTAGATATTTAAGTTCTTTACTTACTAAGGGTTGCTGGGGATACTTATACTGATACAACTATACCTAATATGTTTAATGTACTTTGTTCACCTGAAGCTTAATTAATCTGTTTCTTAATGTATTTCTGATGAGGATAAACAGTTGCACCCGAGAGTGAATATGGCACCTCCTTTCTTATAAGAAGTTTAAGCACCTATAATGCTATGATAATCCCAGGGGTGTGTGTGTGTCAGGGAGGGTGGGTGTCAAATTTTCACCTTAACCAGGGTCGTCATGCCAACATTTTTCCTAAGACCTCATGCTCAAAAAAGGGAGAAAGTGCTGTATGTGTTAGACTCCAGACTTCACTCCTTTCACCTTGCTGCACCTTATGTCTGAAACAAACTGTGTCTGTACGCCAGGCACCTTCTCTAACCCTCTTCATAGCCAGGCTGAAAACTCACCTCTTCGCTGCTGCTCTTGGATCTTGACTCACCTGATTTTCTTTTTCTGTCCCCCTTGTTTTATCCCTGCCTACACCTTCTGTGTTGTCTGTCTTGACTAGATTGTAAGCTACGCTGTGTGCGACTTGTAGCGCTATACAAATGCTCATTGGTAGTAGTAGTTACAAGCGGCTTTGGCCTTCTATCTGGAGTGAATTAAAACACTTGGAAAGTCCAGCTGGGGCCCCCAGAAAAAGGCAGTCTGTGTGTGATTGAGATGATTGTGCAGGGAAGAGGGCTTTAGATTTTAACATAATATAAGAAATGCCATTCTGAATCAGACCAAATGTCCATCTAAGCCCAGTAGCCTGTTTCCAACAGTGGCCAATCCTGGTCACAAATACCTGTTAGGTTCTCAAAAGATAGGTAGATTCCAAGCTGCTTATCCCAGGGGTAAGAATTTGATTTCCCCAGCCCACTTTTAATAATGGTTTGTGGACTTTTCCTCTCGCAACTTGTCCAATCTTTTAAACCCAGCTACAGTAACAACTTTTATTACATCCATTGTAGCTTCATTGTGGGTCTTCTAGCCTTTCTACTTTTTGAAGGAGTAAATAACCATTCCACTAGCACTCGTTTCTTCTACTACTACTATTTAATCACTTAAATAGTGCTACAAGGCATACGCAGCGTTGTACAGATAAATATAAAATACTCCCCTCAGCAGTCTTTTTTCAAGTTTGTTTATGCAATTTCTTGATACACTACACAGGCGGAAGGGCATCGGAGCTTTTTTAAATCCCTCATCCCCAAAGGACTCACAATCTACATGTGTACCTGAGGCAATAGAGGGTTAAGTGGCTTGCCCAATGCCACAATGAGTTGCTTATAGTACTAGAAACTCCAGTCCCGCCGGCCTGAGATTGCTGTCCCCAGGTGGGAATTGAACCCCTGGCCCTCCGGCCCTGGGTACCTTGTCCTAACCAGTAGGCCACTCCTCCTGCCCATGCCCCTCCCTCTCTCCACCCCCTTCCCCCGCTCTGTGCATGCAGAGGGGGATGGAGGCAGAATACTGGCAAGGCAGCTAGTGGGGCTGCATGTTTCATAGAATTGGGGCCATAATGTCAAGGAGAATGGGCTAAAATAAATTTAGAAAATAAATTTTGTATTGGGTCTTTGCATTGTTATATATTTTATAAAGGCAGCATAAAATAAACGATTGTCTTTAAACAGTTGCTTCTTGGCTTGCATTCCATTTCCCTCAAGCTTAACCTAATAAATCCTTTGCAACCTGGATCATGGGTAATTCTGAAGAACCCTCAATGGTCCCTTCCCTGGCTGGTACCCCCTATACCACTCTAGTCGTCCTGTAGATACCTTGGTATTCTCTTTGACTCCAGACCTTCTTTTTATCCTCAGATTAGTCAGATCACTCAATCTTCTTTTATAGCACTTCATTGCTTCTGTGCTCGTCGTCCCTTCCTAGATCCTATTGCACAGGTCTCCATCTTGCTCACCACCATAATGGCCTGGTTGGGTTATTGCAACATCATCTTTTTTGGATTTTCAGATTATAAACTCAAAAAATGACAAACTATTCAAAACACAGTGATACAAGTTTGTGTTCTGTGTTACACAAGTAAATTTGACCACTTCTCACCCTTCTTGACTTGGCATCATTGGCTTGCCATTGAGTATTGTATGCAATATAAAATTTTTACTTTGGTGCATTCTGCTAAAGAGATTTTCAGACTACTTATCTCTCATCACGTTATTTGGTACCCCTTCTCCCCCCCCCCCCCAATTTATGTTCTCTCCATGGGAATTCATTGCTTCTTCCTTCTCCATCAAAAGCTAAATTCGAATCTACATGGACCTCTATCTTTTTTTCTCTCTGTGGAACTCTTTGCCTACTTTTATTCACTTTGAGCCTACCTTTAAAAAATTTAAAACCCCAGTAAAATGTTTCTTTTCCAACAAGCATTCGAGTTGGAACCAGGGCCAAGAACCAACTAGGTGGCTTTTCCTTTCTTCTTACTTATATAATTTCATTAAGCTGCTTTTGAATCCTGGCCTCTCATTCCTTATGCCTCCTCACCCTTTGCTTTTTCCCTTATTCTTGTCTTGTCTGTCTTAATTAAATTGTAAGCTCTAATAATCAGGGGCCGTATTTATATATGTTTGTACAGTGCTGTGTATGCCTTGTAGCGCTTTATAAATGTTTAATAGTAGTTGTAGTAGTCTTTCTCTTTGCCTGTCCTGTCAGAAATTGGAGTTCCTTTTAAATATTTTATTTTATTTTTTATTTACATTCTCTTATATACCGCACTATTCAGCATCAGCGCGGTTTACACAGAACAAAGGTCTCAGTACAATAACAAGCATGAGTTTACAGATAACAAGGGAAGGAACTTGGATAACAAGGGAAACTATTTACAGTCTATTTACAGATGTAATACTACTGAATGAATACAGGTTAATAGGAACAGGTGCTAAGAAAATATTCAATAATCAAAGTGATTCGATATAGATATATCTAATTTTTAATTTTATATAAGTGTTATCTTTAGTTTGATATGTGTAAACTACTCTGGATACTTGCAAAGTACATTATATCAAGCACAATAAATCATAAACCATAATATAGATTCTAATAACTACCCTTAATATAGTGCACATATTTATTCTCCAGGACCAAGCAGGAAGTCAGTCCTCACATATGGGTGACATCGGCGCCGACGGAGCCCTCGTGCGGAGCATTTCCCCAGCTTTCAAAGAAAGCCTTTGGGAATTGCAGTGCTCATGCGCGGTCCCCTTCCCGCCCAAGGGTGCCTTCTTGCTCAGTCTTCTTTTTTCCGCGGAGCCTGACGGACGTAGTTTATTTTTCGCCGAGCAAAAAGTTGATTTCCCTGTTTTTGTTCTTCTCCGGTTTGACGCCGGATCCTTTTCCCGCCTGGGCCCGATACGCCGGTATCGAGCCCACTCTCTCTTTTTCGGTTTTTGTCCTTCGTGACTAGCGTTCGCACTATTTTTTCTTTTTTCACTGGCAGCCCTGTCTTTTGACCTCGCAGGGGCCCTTTTTCCCCCGATGGCTGCCAGCGGGTTTAAAAAGTGTGATCGGTGTAAGAAACTTATGTCTCTTACCGACACACATGACTGCTGCCTCCGCTGCCTCGGACCCAATCATGACCTGATGATCTGTGGTCCGTGTGGCAAAATGTCCTCGAAGGTGTTGAGGAGTTGGCAGCACCAGAAGGATAGGATCTTCTCTGACTCGGCATCCAGACGGGCCCGGACCTTGTCAGAGGTCTCGACATCTCGGGACTCCGGCACCGAGCAGCGTCGGGGTTCCTCTGAGCGGGGGTCTCCTTCACGGGAACAGCGCAGGAAGAAGAAACCCGTGAGGGCAGCGTCTGTGGACGCTCCTGGTTCCTAGAGAGCCAGGTCGCATAGCCCCGATAGCCATCCCGGGTCTTCGGAGTCGGAGAGGCCTGCCAAGCAACCTCATATCGAGATGGAGTCTCCTGGACACGTGAGTGCTGTAGTCCTCGTGGACTCTCCTCCAGGGGAGCCGATGTCGGGCCCGACACCGTCGGGGCCCGAGTCGGGGGCTGCTGGGTCTCCTGAGCTCGGACTCAGGTTGACGGCCTTGGAGAGCAGCCTCGCTGCCTTCATGGAACAGCAGCGGGCATTGATCGCCGGTCTCACCGCTGCATCTGCCCCGACCACCGGGACATCGACATCCAAGTCGACCCCAGAGGCCGAGCCGATCCTCGAGTCCATGCGGGCTCGAGTCGATCCTCGGCCACGGTCTCCCTCGGCCTCCTGTTTGGGACCGAGGTCATCGACGCCGGTACCCTCGGTGTCGGGGTGGAGGGCATCGGTGCCCACCCGACCGGAGCCGCTCGATACCTCCTCAGAGGAGTTGGGCTGGGAGACGGAGGACGAAGAGTCACCCGACACCTATCGGACTCGGTGTGTCCCATCGGACTCGCCGGAGTCCGAACCTCGGAGACGATCCCCACCGGAGGATACCTGGTTCTCGGACTTCGTGAGGGATATGGCCAAGGCCTTGGCCTTCCCCGCGGATCCCGAGGAGGAGCCTCGAGCCGAGGAGCTCGAGGCCCTCCAGTATGACTCTCCCCCGAAAGAGGCCTTTACTGTACCGGTTCCTCCGATGCTGGAGCGGCTGCTCTTCCGCATGTGGGAGACTCCGGCCTCGACGCCGGTGTTGAGCAAGCGGATCGATTCCATCTATCGAGTCTGCAAGAGCCCCGGGTTCCAAAAGGCACAATTACCGCACCACTCCATGGTTGTGGAATCGGCCATGCATCGACTGAAAAGTCAGAAGATGTACTCCTCGGTGCCTCCCGGCCAGGAGGCCCAGAACCTGGATGCCCTCGGTAAGAAGTGCTTCCAGGGCTCTATGCTTGCTTGCCTTGTCCAGACATACCAGCTCTACATGGGCATGTATCTCTGAGACCTGGCAAAGGAGATTGCCGGGTTCTCTGCTGGTCTCTCCGAGGAACCTTTGCAGAGGATCCAGGCCTTGTCCACTGGTATTCGAGAGTGCTTGAAGTTTATCTCTCGAGCAGCCTACGATGGCTTCGAGGCTTCGGCCCGAGTAGCCGGGGCCGGCATCGGTGCCCGCCGACAGGCTTGGCTACAGTCATCCGATCGCGAGCCATGGGTACAGGACAAGTTGGTCGATGTCCCCTGCCGAGGTGAAAACCTCTTTGGCAAGCCCATGGCTGAAAAGGCTGCAGAACTCGAGACCGAGACTGACCCGGACTAGGCTGTCCAGAAAAACCTCTGCCCCTTCTCAGAAAAAGAAGGGCTAGGGAAAAAAGACCTTTTACCCGAGGAAGTCATCTGCCTATAAACAATATCCTCATTATCAGGCCTCTGCATCTCCCCAACAGGGTCAGCAGGCCAAGGGGCAGGGTCATGGGCCCCGTAGGCAGAAGGCCCCCAAGCCACCAACACTGGACCCTGCTCAGCAGGGTGGGGATTTTTGACTCAGAAGGCATAGCCTCTTCTCCTCAGCTGGCTCACATCAGCACAGGAGGCCGGCTGGCTCACTTTGCCCACAGGTGGTCAGCCGTCACATCAGATACCTGGGTGCTCCATATAGTCCAAAAGGGCTATCTTCTCAATTTTCACCAGGTACCTCCCTCCTATTTTCCAGGGAAGCCTCCAAGACTCCCTCTGCACAGGGACCTACTCCTTCAGGATTTAGCAAGTCTGCTAAAGGAACAGGCTGTGGAACCGGTGCCCCACCACCTGAGAAGTCACGGCTTTTATTCCATGTACTTTCTGGTATCAAAAAGAACAGGAGGCCTCAGACCCATCCTAGACTTGCGCAACCTCAACAAGTTCCTGGAGAGGGAAAAGTTCAAGATGCTTACCCTTGGAATCCTGCTGCCCTACCTCCAGCAGGGAGATTGGCTATGCTCCTTAGATCTAAAGGATGCTTATACTCACATCCTTATTCATCCAGACCACAGGCAATATCTCAGATTTGTTGTGGGGGGAAACCACTACCAGTACAGAGTACTACCCTTGGGCCTAACCTCCGCTCCCAGGGTGTTCACTAAGTGCCTGGCGGTGGTGGTGGCCTACCTGAGGCTTCAAGTTCTTTTTGTGTTTCCATACCTGGACGACTGGCTCATAAGGGGCCAGTCTTCCCAGGAGGCCGGTCAAGCCACCCTTCGCACTGTGGCTCTGCTTCAGCTCTTGGGGTTTGTCATAAACTTCGCAAAGTCCACTTTGCTCCCATCCCAGAACTTAGAATTCATAGGAGCAAGGCTGGACACTCTTCAGGCGAAGGCTTTTTTGCCAATGGACAGAACCCACAGGTTCATGGATCTAGCCAGGCAGTTTCACTGCAATTCCCTAGTCTCCGCCAGGCAATTCCTGAGACTTCTTTGCCATATGGCTTCCACGGTTCATGTAACCACCAATGCCCGCCTGCACATGCCCGCCTGCACATGCGGCCTGCTCAGTGGAGCCTTCGAACTCAGTGGCATCAAGCCACAGGGAGCCTTGCAGACTCAGTAAGAATATCCGCCCTGCTCGTCTCCTCTCTGCAGTGGTGGCTTCATCTTCCGAATCTGGTACTCGGAGTGGGTTTTCAATCGCCTCTGTATTCTCAAGTGCTGACGACAGATGCTTCTCTTCTAGGTTGGGGAGCCCATTGCCAAGGGGCATGTACTCAGGGTCTCTGGACCCCTTGGGAGGCTGCTCAGCAGATAAACTTCCTGGAGCTACGAGCGATACGCCTAGCTGTGAGAGCCTTCTCCCACCTCACATCTCACCAGTCTGTACTGGTCCAGACGGACAATCAAGTTGCCATGTTCTACGTGAAGAAACAAGGAGGCACAGGCTCCTTCCTTCTCTGTCAGGAGGCACAACGGCTGTGCTCTTGGGCCGTCAATCACGGAATCCTCCTCAAGGCTGTCTACCTCCCAGGTCAAGAAAATTACCTGGCGGACAGACTGAGCAGGATCCTGCAACCACACGAATGGAGATTGAATCCGTTGGTGGTTCAGCAGATCTTTCTCAGGTGGGGCCTCCCCACCATGGATCTTCTCGCCAGTCCTCTGAATTGGCAACTCCCGAGATTCTGTTGCAGACAACCGCATCCTCTCAGAGTAGCAGCGGATGCGTTTCTGATGCCGTGGTCCCAAGGCCTACTGTATGCGTTTCCTCCCATGCCACTAGTGGTCCCGTACACTGTTCAAAGTCCTCAAGGACGGGGCCTCAATGATTCTGATAGCCCCCAGGTGGCCGAGGCAACCGTGGTTCCCCACTTCTGCTGCAACTGGCCGTGGACACTCCTCTCCCTCTGGGGATTCAACACGATCTCCTGTCTCAGGAACAGGAATCTCTCTTGCACCCCAAACTCCAGTCCCTTCATCTGATGGCCTGGCTGCTGAAAGGGTAGTCCTGGCTCCCCTACTACTGCCTAGAGAGGTGGAAGACATAGTCTTAGCCTCTAGACGGCAATCCACCAGGAAATCCTACGCTCTTAAATGGCGTAGATTTTCTGCATGGTGTGCTCAGCACAGCGAGAATCCCTTCTCGTGCTTGGTAGCGGTAGTATTGCAATATTTGCTTTACCTCTCCAATCTAGGCCTTAAGTCCAACTCTGTCAGGGTTCACCTCAGTGCTCTCTCAGCGCACCACTCGCCGGTGGACGGAAGGCCTCTTTCCAACCACCCTTTGGTGGCTCGTTTTCTCAGAGGCCTCCTCCTGCTTAAGCCTCCTTTACGTCCACCAGCCCCTGAGTGGGATCTGAATGTGGTCTTACAGCGGATTACTTGTCCGCCATTTGAACCTATGGCTACCTGCCCTCTCCGTTTTCTCTCCTGGAAAACCTTGTTTCTGGTAGCTCTTACCTCTGCTAGGCGAGTAAGTGAACTTCAGGCACTAGTGTCTGATCCCCCTTACACTAGGTTCTACAGGAATAGGGTAGTCTTACAGACTCACCCGAAGTTTCTTCCTAAGGTTGTCTCCCCTTTTCATCTCAATCAGGAGGTGGTTCTTCCGACCTTCTTTCCCAGGCCGCATGCCAACCGGGCTGAGATGGTCCTGCATACCCTGGACTGTAGGAGGGCATTATCCTTCTACCTTGACCGTACGTGGGAGCATCGGAGGGCTGTTCAGCTCTTCGTTTCTTTTGACCCCAATAAGTTGGGGCTACGTGTCTCCAAGCGTACTTTGTCCATATGGGTCGCTGACTGTATCGCCTGGGCTTATGGGGCAGCCGGCCTCTCGTTGGAGGGTCGAGTCACGGCTCATCGTGTCAGGGCGAAGGCTGCGTCAGTGGCTCATCTCCGCTCTGTTCCGTTGGCAGACATCTGCCGGGCCGCTACTTGGTCTTCAAGCCAGACTTTTGCGGCCCATTACTGCCTTGAGAGGGAGTCCCGCAGGGACAGTGCTTTCAGACAGGCAGTACTCCATAATTTTTTTGGGGTTTAGGCAACTCCTACCCTCCGGCCCTGGTGTTGGGCTACCGGTCGGGGGCGTTCTCAGAGAAGATTCCTTCGTTACTTACTGACGAGCTAGAGGGAGCTCATTTTTTCGGCTTGAGGTCTCCGGTAGCCTTAAGCTGGGGAGTCCCATATGTGAGGACTAACTTCCTGCTTGGTCCTGGAGAAGAGTAGTTACTCACCTGTAATAGGTGTTCTCCAGGAGCAGCAGGAATCAGTCCTCACTACCCTCCCTCCTCCCCTTGGAGTTGCAGTCATATGATTCATTTTGCTAATTTTTTTGCTGTCTTTTAGCTATGTCGTCAGACTGAGCAAGATGGCACCCTTGGGCGGGAAGGGGACCGCACATGCGCGCTGCAATTCCCAAAGGCTTTCTTTGAAAGCTGGGGAAATGCTCCGCACGAGGGCTCCATCGGCGCCGACATCACCCATATGTGAGGACTGATTCCTGCTGCTCCTGGAGAACACCTGTTACAGGTGAGTAACTACTCTTACCTGCTCCAAAGAACCACTATGTGCGTACAGCTAAATTTTATTAATCTATGTTTATATTTTAACTCTTCCCTATCTCTCCCAAAACTAAAAGTATCTCCAGGAACAAGCAGGAATGTAGTCTTCACATATGGGTATCGTCGGTAGCAACGGAGCCCACGTGGGAACGTTCCCCAGCGTACATATAGGAAAGCTTTTGGGAGCATCCCACAGCGCATGTGTGCTGCCTTCCATCCTCTGTACCTCTCTCACTTCAGTTTTTCGTTTTCCGCGGAGCCGACAGGACGTGGTGCCCTGTCACCACAGAAAATATACCTTTCCTTATCGTTTCTCCGGGCCAGTCCAGGGAACGGTAGGGTTGTCAAACCCATTCAGCAACTGAGGACTGAAAAGTGTAAGTTTTTCCATGACAGGCTTAGCCACACTTCCTGCTGTTCCTGCTCCAGTCTTTCAGTCCTCAGCAGCTGAATAGGACGTTGATGGTCTCATCTCCGTGCTCTAAGTTTGTTAACAGTTCTTTTTCTTTATTTCTTTCTGTTTTGGTGCAGTTGGTCCTAGCGGGGCTGTTTCTGCATGCTTCCTGGCACTACTTTTAAATTTACATGATACACCTGCGGTTCCCTGGCTGCGAGTGCCTGCGGCCTTAAAAGGCAGAGCCTGCCTTTTCGGGGTGCCTACGGGTGAGGGGATCGGTTCTGGGAGCCCCACGAACCTCTCCCTCTAATCTGTCCCCGCGGTTCCATTCTCCGCTAGCGGCGGGGTTGCCGGAACACGAGCAGGGCCTGCCTGGAGCTTCGGCAGGTGAGTCAGAGGCTTCTTGTTTCCGGGGGAACAGGTGCGGCGTCCCGCTCTGCAGTTCAGAGCGCGCCGTTCTTCTGCAGGTCAGAGCGAGCCGTTCTGTCTGCTCGTTTTCTTTTTTCGGCGAGAGCCTGTTTTTGGCGGCGCGGTTTGTTTCCTCGGGTTCTTCAGAAGGGTTTTTGAAAATGAATGGCAAGGCTCAGGGTGACTTGGATAGGCCTCTGAACGCCTCGGAAAAGGCGGGAACGGCGGCCATTTTGATGGAGCCGGCCGTTCCTGTCACGGTGCCTCACAAGCAAGGAAAAAGGAAGGCCAAGTCACATAAGCCTGCGCTTCCTGAAACAGAACCCTCTAAACGGTTACCACCATCACCGCAGGGGTTTTCCTCCTTATTTTCTCCAGAATTTATTTTGGCACTGCATAAGGCCTATTTATTGAAAACCTCTCAAGGGGACAGTTCTATTTCTTCTCCCCTCTTCTGGATGGAACTAATTCTAAATTGTCTGGGAAGATCCTGGAGAGGGTCCTTCTCCGAAGGACATTAAGGTGGGATCCGGCTTAGGAGGCCTGGAACCTCGCCTACCCGATCCTCTGGGGATGGAGGAGGGGGAACTCCTATCCGAAGCGGGCTTGGATTTTGGTCTAAGTGACTTGGAGGAAGGGGAGATTGCGCCAGGCGAGGACCCTAATGTCTTTAGGGTTTTTCGCAAGGAGGAGCTCGGGGCGCTCATCTCCCACTCCTTAGCAGCTCTCAATATTCCTCTTCCCTCCTTAGTTCAGGAGCCTCTGGAAGATCCTTTGTTGCAGGGTTTCAGAACGGAGAGTCGCTGTTTTCCAGTGCACCGCGTAATCAAGCAGATGATTGAGGTAGAATGGGAATTCCCTGAGGCTACTCTGCGTGGTGGTCGAGCTTTAAGCCGTCTCTACCCTGTACCGCAGGAGGAGAAGGATCTTTTGAAAATGCCAAAGGTGGATGCTCTAGTCTCCGCGGTTACTAAGAAGACCACTATCCCTGTGGAAGGGGGTGCGGCGTTTAAAGAGTTACAGGACCACAAGCTGGAAGTGCTCTTGAAGCAGGCGTTTGATTCCAGTGCTCTGGCACTGCAGGCGTCCATTTGCGGTGCCTATGTCTCTCGAGCTTCCATCCGTTGGCTGCAAGGAGAGGTTCCTCCGGATGGGGGTGACGGCTCTTCCATTGAGGGCGCTAAGTTAGAATCGGCGGTGGCATATTTAGCGGATGCTTGTTATGATTTAGTTAGAATTTCGGCAAAAACGATGGCTTGGCTCATTGCGGCCAGGCAGTTCCTTTGGCTTCAGAATTGGGCAGCGGATGCCTCTTCCAAGTCCAGGTTAAGTAAGCTTCCCTATAAGGGCAGGTTGCTCTTTGGTGAGGCCTTAGAAAAAATTGTGAAAGATTTGGGAGAATCCAAAGGGGGTCGCTTGCCAGAGGATCGGCCGAAAGGTCTCCGTGGGGGTTACGCTTCAGCGTGGGCAAAATCGAGATTCCCGAAGATTCCGTGGAGCGCGCTTTGCACCCTATTCCAGGGCTCGGTTCGGTCCCTGCGGCCAGTCCTTTCGCGGAGCGCGCAGCTTTGGTAGGAACTACTTCAACTCCCCGCAAAGTTCCGCTAAGAAGTCGCAATGAAGGTGCGCTGGTCCAGGGTGAAGTGCCTGTGGGGGGGCGCCTACAGAGTTTTCTCTCTGCCTGGACCGCAATTACCACAGACCAGTGGGTGCTGGAGATTATTCGAAATGGGTATGCCCTAGAGTTTGCGCAGCCGTTAGAGGACGCCTTTATGGTCTTTCCCTGTGGTCAAGGTCCCAAGAGACAAGCGGTTACCGACACGCTTCTGTTCTTGCTCCGCCTTCGGGCGGTTGTTCCAGTGCCTCCCGACCAATACGGGTTAGGTTGATACTCGATCTATTTTATCATTCCAAAGAAAGAGGGTTCGTTTCCCCCTATTCTCGATCTCAAGGGCGTGAATCGTTCGTTGCGGGTGTCCCATTTTCGTATGGAGATCCTGCGATCCGTTATTCGGGCGGTTCGTCCTGGGGAACTTCTCTCGTCCATCGATCTCACAGAAGCTTATCTGCACATTCCCATCAGAGCAGATCATCAGCGGTTCTTGCGGTTTGCAGTTCCGATGGGGCATTTTCAGTTTCGGGCCTTGCCCTTCGGTCTGGCCACAGCGCCCCGAACTTTCACGAAGGTAATGGTGGTCATAGCGGTGGCGCTTGCAAAAGAGGGCGTCCGGGTGCATCCTTATCTGGACGACTGGCTGGTCAGGGCCGGATCGTTTCCGGAAGCGATCGCGGCGAACTCGCGAGTTGTGCAGGTCCTGGAGGAACTCGGCTGGGTTCTCAACCGGGCCAAGAGTCACTTGCAACCGGTACAACAGCTTACCTATCTAGGAGCTTTCTTCGACACAGCAGTGGGGTCGGTTTTCCTGCCCGAGAACAGGGTGTTGAAGATCATCAGTCAGGTTCGGGCGTTCTTGCTTCTGTCGGCTCCTTCGGCGTGGAAGTACTTGCAACTCTTGGGGTCGATGGCGGCGGCGTTGGACTTGGTACCGTGGGCCAGAGTGCATATGCGTCCGCTTCAGCAGGTGTTGCTGTCCCGCTGGTCTCCGCAGCTTCACCCACTCACGCAGACCTTGGTTTGCCCGTTGGAAGTGCTCGTCAGTCTGGAGTGGTGGCTGAATGCGTCTCATCTTCGGGCAGGGGTCCCTCTGCAGGATCCCGATTGGGTGCTAGTCACCACCGATGCGAGTCTGTCCGGCTGGGGTGCTCATTGTCTGGGGCAAGTGACGCAGGGTCTCTGGTCATTGGAAGAAAGGACGTGGTCGATCAATCGTTTGGAACTCCGAGCAGTTCGTTTTGCCTTGCCTCGGTTCGAGGAGTTGATTCACAGGAAGGCAGTACGAGTTTTTTCAGACAATCTCGTAATGGTCTCATATATCAATCGCCAAGGGGGTACCGGCAGTGTGCCTCTGCTGAAAGAGAGCCAGGACTTGTTCCTTTGGGCGGAGTCTCGTCTCCTCGCCCTGTCAGCGGCTCACGTGGCAGGAAAGGACAATGTGCAAGCCGATTTTCTCAGTCGCCATACTCTAGATCCCGGAGAATGGGAGTTGAACGCGGTAGTGTTTCACGATATTACCAGCCGCTGGGGAGTGCCGGTGATGGACCTCATGGCTACCTTCCTCAATGCCAAGGCGTCCCGATTTTACAGCAGACGCAGGGAATGCATGTCGGAGGGCCTGGATGGGCTGGTGCAACCATGGCCGTTGAACACTCTGCTTTGTTTTCCCGCCTTGGCCGATGATCGGCAGAGTTCTCCAGCGGATAGCGCGGCACCAGGGGACCGTGATTCTCATTGCTCCGGATTGGCCTCGTCGTCCTTGGTACGCGGATCTCGTTCGGCTCCTGCAAGAGCCTCCTTGGCATCTGCCGGTTTGTGTCAACCTGTTGGCCCAGGGTCTGGTGCTAATGCCGCAGGTGGATCGCTTCTTGCTTACGGCTTGGTTCTTGAAGGGCGACGGCTGACGCGTCGTGGATTTTCTCAGTCGGTAGTCGCCACGATGCTTCAATCCAAGAGACCGTCCACTTCTCTCGCGTATGTTCGGGTCTGGAGAGTTTTTGAATCATGGTGTGAGGAACGGGGTTTTAACCCTTTGTCGACTTCTCTTCCAACACTTTTATCTTTTCTGAAAAATGGTCTGGATAAAGGTTTCGCTCTCAATACTCTCAAAGTTCATTTGGTGGCGTCCTGCTATAGAGGTTCGGTTCGCGGGCGTCGTTTGATGGCCCATGCTGATGTGCAACGGTTTTTTCGTGCGGCCAAGCTGATCAGGCCACCGGTGAGGACAGTAATCCCTCCGTGGGATTTGAACGTCGTTCTCGAATCGTTGTCTCGGTCCTCGTTCCATTCGGCTTCCCGGTTGAGGGAATTGTCTTGGAAGACAGCTTTCTTGGTGGCTTTGTGTTCGGCTCGGAGAGTTTCCGATCTTCAAGCTCTCTCCTGTCAAGAACCGTATCTTCAGTTCTTGCCGGAAAAGGTGGTGCTGCGTCCGGTTCCTTCTTTTCTGCCTAAGGTGGTTTCGTCGTTTCATGTGAATCAGTCCGTATCGTTACCCGTTTTCTCTGATTTGTCGGAATCACCGATGGATTGTTCGCTAAAACGGTTGGATCTTGGGAGAGTGTTGCGAAAATACCTCAAGGCTACGCAGTCTTTCCGTAAGTCCGATAGGTTGTTTGTGCTTTTTGGGGGACCGCGCAAAGGTGCGGCAGCGTCTAATGCTTAGATTGCCAGATGGGTGAAAAATGCTGTGGTAGCGGCTTACGAATCCGCGGGGAAGCCTCCTCCGCAGGGGCTTAAGGCTCATTCTACCCGTAGTCTAGCGACGTCCTGGGTGGAACATGCGCTGGTTCCTCCGGTGGATATCTGTCGAGCGGCGACGTGGCCCTCTCTGCATACTTTTACAAAGCACTATAGATTGGATGTGCTAGCCAGGGCAGATGCGAATGTGGGGGCTTCGGCCATTGTAGCAGGGCTAGCGGGTCCCTCCCGTTCTTAGGTACAGCTTTGGTACTGCCCTACCGTTCCCTGGACTGGCCCGGAGAAACGATAAGGAAGGAGAAATTAGGTCTTACCTGCTAATTGTCTTTCCTTGAGTTCTCTCCGGGCCAGTCCAGGGCCCACCCAGTGTGACATTTTTGCTTCTGATTTAGTTCTCTTATTCAACAAGGGTGTGCATCTGCAGGAGAATGTGAACCTTTCCCGTAAGCTTTCAGTGTATTGACGTAGAGGGTTTCTTGGGGCTCCCTCGTGTTTGGGGGAAGGGCTTGGCTTCTTTTGAGCTTGCCTTTTCCATTACAAATTCAAACAACAGAAAAAAAAAAATTCTTGGTTGCTTGCTTGGGTTTGGCTAAAGTGAGCACTTTCCGGAGACCACATTTCTTATTAGCGAGTGGGCTTCCTGCTAGGGAAGTTTGCAATGTTCTCTTTGGTTTTGTTCTTTTCTGTTTCTAGTCTTAGGTGTTAAGCTGCTTTGCCAAAAGGAGACTGGAGCAGGAACAGCAGGAGGTGTGGCTAAGCCTGTCATGGAAAAACTTACAGTTTTCAGTCCTCAGTTGCTGAATGGGATTGACAACCCTACCGTTCCCTGGACTGGCCTTGAGAGAACTCAAGGAAAGACAATTAGCAGGTAAGACCTAATTTCTCCTTATTTCTTGTTTCTTGTGGTCGCGTCTGCCTTCATTCTACGCCTACCGGTTCTTTTTCTTTCCTTAAAAAAACAAAACAAAAAAAAAAACGCTTGTATTTCTTCAGGGGTCTTTCCCTGCTTCTGGTGCTAGGTGCCAGTTTGGGCACTAGGCCCATTTTTCTTCAAGCTCAAAATGTGGCGGTACCATTTCCGTCACCGACACCCATGATTGGTATCTAAAATGTTTGGGTCCTGAACATTGTCTAACGGAGTGTTTCCTGCATGAGGATGACCAAAAGGGGCCTGCAGAACAGAGCTGCAAAACTCGGTACCCTTTTTGCCGCCGACACGATGTCCGTTGCATCGACATCTTCCAGGGCTTCATCTTCCTCCCATGGATTTCAGGTAACCAAATTGAAGTCTTCTAAGACTAGCCGGTCCTCAAAGGGTAAATCTCCTTCAAAGTATCAAGATACCACTGGCGTTTCCTTTGAGGATACTTCCCCGGCAAAACAGCCCTGGCAGGAGTCTTCGGGCTCCAAAGCATTAACGGGGCTCCAGGATGTTCCAGAGGCCTCCACCTCTGTGGAACTACTGGTGCCATGTTTTGCGGTCGTAGCCGCTTCCACTGGTACCGGCACCCAGGCATCGGCAGGAATGATGGATCACAGAATCCTCGCTATCGAACGCAGTCTAGCGGCCCTCTTAGTGGCTTCGGTACCGCTAAGAATGTAAGAGATGGTTCAACAGGTATCGGTACTGACAGTACCTGCTTCGACAGGACTGCTTCCCCCCATGCCGATCTCCGGTATTGGGGATCAGGAACCGAGACATTTCGGTACTGACTTCGAGCGGTACCGATACCATGTGTTACAGGAGCACCCGGTGCTTGAGGATTCCGATAACTCTGGCGATTCTACCGGTACTAGAGCGAATGTATTAGAAGATTCAGTACCTTCTCCTCAACGCAGAATATCTCCTCCAGAGGCTAAGTCCTTCCAAGATTTCATACATGATTTAGCAAAGGGTCTTGCAATCACTATGATTCCAGAAAAAGAACCTAGGGCAGAAGAATTAAGAATTCTGCAATACCCTATGGCTCCCAAGGAGGCAGCTATGCTTCTCATTCACAAGATCTTATATGATCTGATGTTGAGAATATGGAAACTCCTTTAACGGTATCTTCACATTCCCGATGCCTTGACACTATGTACCAAGTGCCAAGTTGTCCTAGTTTTCAAAAAACTCAGTTACCACATCATTCAATGGTAGTGGAATCGGCCATGCGAAGGATCAAGAGTGCTAAAACACATTCTTCTAATCCTCCAGGCCGTGAATCCGGGACTCTCGATGCCTTTGGCTGGCGATGCTTTCAATCCTCCATGCTAGGAGCCAGGATCAGTTCCTACATTCTTTATATGGGAATGTTCCTGGAAGAAGTCACAAAAGACTTAGAGCTTCTTAGTCCTTGTGTTTTGGAGGAAAAAAGAGCAGACTACCTTATTGTGGTCAAGCATGCCCAGAATGTCTCAAAATTCATGAACCGTGCTACCTTTGATTGCTTTGAATGTATTAGCAGAACCTCTGCTACATCCATAGGAGCACGTCAAATTGCTTGGCTTCAAGCATTAGACTTATAACAGTGGGTTCAAGAAAATCTGGGAAACATTCGTTGCACAGGAGAAAATCTCAGGCAAGGACTGGCAGGACAAGGCTAATCAGCTTGAATCTGACAATACTACTTTAAACAGATTGTCAAAGTCTACAGCCAACCCAGCAAAGAAGTAAATATTCAAAAAAACCCTTTTCAGTTAGAAAAAGAAGCCTTACCAATCTTACATCCATCAAACTCACTGTCTGCTCCATGTTCCCCAGAAGGGGCAATAACAGAACAGACAGCAAAGAAAGCTGCAAGCTCAAAAAGCTCAATTGGATCAACAGACCCAGCCCCCTCAGGATCTTTGACTTCTATCTAGAGAACTTAGTCATTCTGCCCCTAAAAGGTCCAGAAGCCCTTATCCATTCCAGGAAGACTATGCTATTTTGCCAAAAGATGGCAACAAATAACATCAGAAAATTGGACTCTGTCCATTGTACTACTGGGGTACAAGCTTCATTTTCTTAACTTGCCCCCACCTACAATAGTAAAACAGTTCAATTCTCAGGGCCCTTCCACCGACCTCTTGTGACAGGAGGTCACATCACTTCTAGCTCAAGGAGCAATCAAAAAAGTACCCATTCCCCAACAGGGGACAGGGTTTTACTCCCCCTACTTTCTTATTCCAAAGAAGACGGGGGCACAGACCTATATTAGACCTCAGAGAATGAAAGAAATATTTGTTCCAAGAAAAGTTCAAAATGATCTCCCTGGGAACACTTTTACCATACCTCCAAAGTCAGGACTGGCTATGTTCTCTAGATCTAAGAGATGCGTACACGCATATTCTCATCCATTCAGATCACAGGAAGTTCCTTTGATTCCTGGTCCAAGGAAGATACTTCCAGTACAGAGTTCTTCCCTTTGGACTAGCCTCTGCTCCAAGAGTCTTCACAAAATGCATGGCAGTGGTAGCAGGACTCTGGGAATATTCGTCTTCCCTTAGATTGGAGCAGTCTATGCTCGAATGAGCCAGAGGCCAGCTTCACTCTCTCTCGAGCAATGGGAATTCTTCAATACTAGGGGCTGGTAAAAAAAACTCCCAAAATCTCATCTCACCCCCTCTCAATCTCTAGAATTCATAGGGGCTCGTCTAGACACACTGCAGTCAAGGGCTTTCCTGCCTCAGCCATGCTGTCTACATATAATACAATTGGCATCTCAAGCATCTATGAAGGTATTCCTTACTGCTCGGGAGATGCTTCAACTGCTGGGACACATGACATTCACTGTCCATGTGGTTCCCTTTGCTCACCTCCACATGCAAGCAGCCCAGTGGACCCTTTCCTCTCAGTGGTCAGAAGCCTCGGGTCGACTAACAGACAAAATCAGAACTACTACACGTCTGATTTCGTCCCTGCAATGGTGGCAATTCCTGGAAAACCTCCTTGTAGGCTCTCCTTTCCAGCAGCCTCTATGCCAAACCACTCTGACGACAGATGTCTCCAAGATGGGTTGGGGGGGCCCACTTGCACGATCTCTCCACTCAGGGTCTTTGGACCTCACTGGAGGTTTCCCTTCACATAAACCTAGAGCTGAGAGCCATTTTCAATGCTATTCAAGTCTTCCAGGGCCATCTCAGCAACAAAACAGTTCTGGTCGAAAAACCGACAATCAGGTGGCCATGTTCTGTGTGAACAAGCAAGGCGGAACAGGCTCCCTATGGCTATGCAATGAAGCTTTGCGACTATGGGCCCTCGCCAGAGAGTTACAAATTCACCTGTTTGTGGTATACCTTTCGGGTGTTCAAAACTTGTGGGCAGACAAACTCGGTCCCTCCACTCATACCAGCTTGCTTGAGTGTTTCGAATCTGGGGAGCACCAGATATAGACCTCTTTGCAAGTCCACAGAATGCCAGACTTCCCGATTCTGTTCCAGAATTCCGTCTGAAAACTGTCAGGCAAGAGATGCTTTCCTACTCCACTGGGGACAGGACTTCCTCTATGCCTTCCCACCCATTCCCCTCATTCGCAAGAATTTATTCAAACTTCAGAGAGACAGAGGTTGTATGATACTCATAGCTCCACATTGACCACGGCAAACATGGTATCCTCTTTTTCTGCGTCTCTCTCAAACCACTCCTCTGGAGTTGGGGAATGCTCCTGATCTCCTGTCGCAGGAGGATGGATCTTTACTACATCCCAATCCCCAGTCCCTACATCTCAGGGCCTGGTTATTAAAAGCTTAGAATTCCAGGATGTTAACCTTTCTCAACAAGTAAAGGATATCCTCCTGGCTTCCAAAAAACCTTCCACAAGACGTTACTATGCTTTCAAGTGGAAAAGGTTCTTTATCTGGTGTTCACAAAAGGAACTTAACCCCCTTTTAGTACCTGTAGAGTTGCTACTGGAGTATCTTCTACAATTATCAACTTCTGGTCTGAAGATCAATTTAGTTAGGGTCTATCTTAGTGCTATTGCTGCTTTTCATAAACCTTTTGATGGACAACCTATTTCCTCTCATCCACTTATTTCAAGATTTATGAGAGGCCTGCTTTTAACAAAACCTCCCATTAAACCACCACCGATGGCATGGGATCTAAATGTTGTTCTTGATCAGCTTATGAAACCGCCCTTTGAACCGTTAACCACTTCAGACCTAAAGTTTCTTTCATGGAAAGTTATTTCCTAATTGTCATCACTTCTGCAAGACGCATTAGTGAACTGCAGCCTTTAGTAGCTGACCCTCCTTATACAAGGTTCCACCATGATAAAGTAGTCCTCAGGACTCATCCTCACTTTCTGCCAAAGGTGGTTTTGCCTTTTCATTTAAACCAGTCTGTTTATCTTCCTATATTCTTCCCTAGGCCTCATGCCTCCAATGCGAAAAGGAATCTTCACACATTGGATTGTAAAAGAGCCTTGGCTTTTTTATCTCCAAAGAACTAAGCCACATAGAAAATCTTCTCAGCTTTTTGTGGCTTTTGACTCTAGTCATTTGGGACTTCCAGTTTCTAAAAGAACTCTGTCAAATTGGATTGCAGATTGCATATCCTATATATATCAGAGTAAGGGACTTTCTCTCGAAGGCCATGTCACGGCTCACAATGTGAGAGCAATGGCAGCCTCAACGGCTAATCTTCGTTCTGTCTCTATTGATGACATCTGCAAGGCAGCCACTTGGACTTCGGTACATACCTTCACAGCCCACTATTGCTTAGACAAGGACTCCCTTTGGGATGGCTCATTTGGCCAGGCTGTTCTACAACATCTCTTCTATACTTAATACAACGCCTACTCACCATCCACAGTTTGGATGCCTAAGGTCCATGGGAGGAAGCATGACCCATCTCACCTGGGTTCGCAGCTAGCTGGGGACACACTCAGCTGGGGAGTCCCCATATGTGAAGACTACAATCTCCAGGAACAAGCAGGAATGAGTCTTCACATATGGGTATCATCGGTACCGACGGAGCCTGCGCCGGAACGCTCCCCAGCGTCCAATCAGAACGCTTTTGGGAGCATCCCACCACGCCTGCATGCTGCCTTCCCGCCTTTCCCAACTGTCTCTCCTCAGTTTTCTGTTTTCCGCGGAGCCGGCAGGACGTATTCCTGTCACCGCAGAAAATTCTTCTTTTTATTTTTACTTTTTTGTGGTCGCGTCTGCCTTCCCTCGACACTACCGGTACCGCCGGTACTTTTCTTTCTATTTCCTGAAGAATTTCCCAGTGGAGGTGGTAGAGATGAGGACAGTAACTGAATTCAAAAAAGCATGGGACCAACACAGAGGATCTCTAAAGGTAAAAAGTGGACTGTTGTAGTTGTTGATATGGAAGGACAGACTAGATAGACCATGTGGTCTTTTTCTGTCATCATGTTTCTTTCCTTAGAAATTTTTTCCTGTTTAGTGCCTGATGGTTCCTAGGCCACTAGGCCTCTACCCTTCCGTTATGGAAAAGCCAGCCACTATCCTTAAGAAATGCTCATAGTGTGGCGGTACAGATATTTTTTCAGACACCCATACTTGGTGTCTAAAATGTTTAGGTCCTGACCATTGCCCTCTGGAGTGTCTCTCCTGCTGGAGCTCAAACAGAAGAAGTCTTCAGAATCGAGCAGAACTCAATACCCGGTTCACATCCCCTTTGATGTTACCAGCTAGAATATCTTCTTCTTCACAGGATCAGGTAACCAAACAAAAGTCTGTAAAGACTAGCCAGTCCTCGAGTAGTAGATCTCCTTCCCAGCATTGAGATGGCTTCGGCCTTGCCCTCGAGGACATCTTGGCAATAAAGCTCCGGCGGGAGTCTTCGGGCTCCAAAGCATTAACGGGGCTCCGGGTTGTTCCCGAGGTTCTTACCTCGATGAACATACCTGGGCCATGCTCGGTGGTTGTGGCCGCTTCGGGCAGTACCGACACCCCGGCACTGGCATCGGCTATGGTGATGGACGAAACACTCTTCACCGATGAACGTAGTCTAGCACTCTCGGCTACTTCAGTACCGTTAGAGTTGCTGCAGACCGTTCCTCGAGTATCGGTATCGTTTTTGGTACCGGTATCGGCATAGGTGTCGGTACTGTCCATGCTTACTTCGACAGAATTGCTTCCCTCGATGCCGAGCCTGGAATCGATCTCTAGCATGGAAGATTCGGTACCGACTCGTCTCGGTACCGACCTCGGGCGGTACCAAAGACATCGCTTTAAAGAAAATCCGATGCTTCATCCTTTTCAGTCTTCCGATCCCGATGACTGGGATGAATCCATCGGTACCAAGGCTGATTTTTCAACAAATCTAGCCTTTACCCCTCATTTTAAAGAGTCCTCTTCGAGGGAGATTTATTTTCAAGCTTTTGTGCTTGATATGGCAAAGCTACTTGCGATTTCTATACCTGGTAAAGAATCCTTATCGGGGAATTCAGAGACACTGCAATTTCTCTGGATTCCAAATGAGGTGATCATGCTTCCTGTGCATCAGATCTTACAAGATCTACTATTAAGAATGTGGGAAACTCCTTTAACGGTATCCCCACATTCCAAGACACTCTTCTCCAGCTTTTCAAAAGACTCAAACTTCCTCATCATTCTATTGTTGTAGAATCAGCAATGAGGCGTATTAAGAGTGCAAAGAAGCACTCTTCTTATCCGCCAGGTCGTGAGTCTAGGACTTTAGATGCCTTTGGACGTCGATGCTTCCAGGCATCCATGCTTTCAGCAAAAATTATCTCATATATTTTCTATATGGGATTATCTCTTGAAGAGGTCACAAAGAACTTAAAGTTTTTGAACCCTTTTTTTCCAGAGCATAAAAGAGCAGACTCTTCCTTATTAGTCAATCATGCTCAAAATATCTTCCTTAATCATGCTTCCCTGGACTGTTTTGAGTCTATTAGCAGAACTTCTGCTATAGCCATAGGAGCACAACGCTTAGCCTGGCTCCAAGTTTCTGACTTGGACAGATGGGTTCAGGAAAGGCTGGGAAATACTCCTTGTACTGGTGAAAATCTCTTCAACAAGGAGGCTTTATTTCAAGCTAATCACTTTTGTCCAAACTCTTCTCTATCCCAGCTAATAAAAAATCTCATAAAAAGCTATTTCCAGGAACAAGCAGGAATGAGTCTTCACATATGGGTACGTCGGCACCGACGGAGCCTGCGCGGGAACGCTCCCCAGCTTCCCAAAAAGGAAAGCTTTTGGGAGCATCCCACAGCACCTGTGCGCTGCCTTCCCGCCTTTCCTAACCAACTCTCCTCAGTTCTTCTTTGCCGCGGAGCCAGCAGGTCGAGCCCTGTCACCGCTCAAGAAGTTCTTTATTTTATTTTATTTCTTTGGTCGCGTGTCTGCCTTCCCCGACTCCGGACCGGTACCGCCGGTCTTTTCTTTCTTTTTTTCTAAAAATAAAAAATATATATTGATATTTTTTCCTCACTTGGTGTATTTTTCTTCTTAAGGCCTCAGGGCCCACAAGAAAATTTCCCTCATGGAAAAACCAACCTCCGGGTTCAAAAAATGCACTAAGTGTAGCGGTACTATTTCTGTTACAGATACCCATGAATGGTGTCTTAAATGTTTGGGTTCTGAAAACTCCATTCTGGATTGTCCGTCCTGCTCCCTTATGTCTAAACGGGGGTTACAGAACCGAGCAGCTGAGGCACCGGCAGTAGCATCGACATCTTCCAGGTCTTCTTCTCCTGAAGGATCTCAGCTAACCAAACATAAACCTAGCAGGTCCTCGAAGGGTAGATCTCCCTCTAAGCATCGAGATGCCTCTGGGCTTGCCCTCGAGGATCCTGCACCAGCCAAACAACCCCGGCGGGAAGCTCCGGCTTCCAAAGCTCCTCCTATGGGGTAAAAGGTTGACATCGATGGCACGGCCTCGTTAGAATGTTAGAATGCTCTGGGGTACCGGCACAATCTACCGGTACCGACCTCCAGGCATTCATGGCGTTGATGGATCAGAATGTTCTGTCCATGCAGCAGGCTATTTCAGCCTTCATTCAAGCTGCGACGCCGGCGGTACCGCAACGAGCTCCGTTGTCGGTATCGGCTCCGGTACCGGCACCACCGCCGATGCCGGTACCGACGGCATCGACATGGACCAGGATACCGACTGCTGCGGTTCCTTGTCCAGGGCTACTTCTCGGTACCGATCCGGTACCGGGGACGCCCGATGTCGATACCGCTCGATAAGAACATAAGATATGCCATACTGGGTCAGACCAAGGTCCATCAAGCCCAGTATTCTGTTTCCAACAGTGGCCAATCTAGGTCATATGTACCTAGCAGTTTCCCCAAGAGACACAAGTTCCACAATGCTTGTACTGGGTCAAGCCTTGATATCTTCGGTCACTTCTTAATAATGGTTTATGGACCTTTCCTCCAGGAACTTGTCCAAACCTTTTTTAAACCCAGCTACACTAACAGCATTTACTACATCCTCCGGTAACAAATTCCAGAGTTTGATTACACGTTGAGTGAAAAAATATTTTCTTTTATTAGTCTTAAATAGTTTACCCTGTAGCTTCATTGCATGTCCCCTAGTCTTTCTATATTCTGATAACGTAAACAATCGATCTACGTTTACCCGTTCCACTCCGTTCATTAATTTATAGACTTGTATCATATCTCCCCTAAGCCGTCTCTTTTCCAGGTTAAAGAGCTCTAACCTTTTTAGCCTTTCCTCATAGGAGTATCCTTCCATCCCCTTTACCATTTTGGTGGCTCTTCTCTGAACCTTTTCTAAAATCGCTATATCCTTTTTAAGATACGGCGACCAGAATTGCACACAATATTCAAGGTGCGGTCTCACCATGGAACGATATAGAGGCATTATAATATCTTTTGTTTTATTTTCCATTCCTTTCCTTATCATACCTAGCATTCTATTTGCTCTCTTGGCTGCCGCTGCACACTGGGCCGAGGGTTTTAACATGGTATCCACAATGACGCCTAAATCTTTTTCCTGGGTGGTGGTTCCTAATGTGGAACCTTGCATCGTGTAACCATAGTTTGGGTTGTTTTTCCCTAGGTGCATAACCTTGCACTTGTCCACATTAAATTTCATCTGCCATTTTGATGCCCAGTCTTCCAATTTATCAAGATCCTCTTGCAATTTTTCACAATCCTCTTGGGTTTTAACAACTTTAAATAGTTCTGTGTCATCTGCAAATTTGATAACCTCACTCGTTATTCCACTTTCCAGGTCATTTATGAATATGTCAAAAAGCAGCGGACCCAGCACAGATCCCTGGGGTACACCACTATTCACCTTTCTCCATTGGGAAAATTGGCCATTTAACCCTACCCTCTGCTTTCTATCTTTTAACCAGTTCCTGATCCACAATAGTACACTGCCTCCTATCCCATGACTCTTTAGTTTTGCCAAAAGTCTCTGATGAGGGACCTTGTCAAAGGCTTTCTGAAAGTCCAGATACACAATATCAACCGACTCACCTTTGTCCACCTGTTTATTCACTCCTTCAAAAAAAACATAACAGATTAGTAAGACAAGATCTTCCTAGTCTAAAGCCATGTTGGCTGTCTCCCATTAGGTCGTGACTATCTACATGCTGAGTAATTTTATTCTTTATGATGGTTTCTACCATTTTTCCCGGTACTGACGTCAGGCTCACCGGTCTGTAGTTTCCCGGATCACCCCTGGAACCCTTTTTAAAAATTGGTGTTACATTGGCGATCCTCTAATCTTCAGGTATTAGAGATGATTTTAATGATAGTTCACAGACTACTAATAGCAGTTCTGCAATCTCATATTTCAGTTCTTTCAACACCCTTGGATGTATACCATCCGGCCCAGGTGATTTGCTACTCTTCAGTTTATCTAATAGTTGTAAGACATCTTCCCGATGTATCGATATTTCCTTCAATTCTTCCGCACCTTTAAATACCACTTCAGTCATGGGTAACATCCCTACATCTTCCTCAGTAAAGACTGAAGCAAAGAATTCATTCAGTCTCTCCGCTATCGCCTTGTCGCCTCTTAGTGCTTCTTTAACCCCTTTATCATCTAATGGACCAACTGACTCTCTCACAGGTTTTTTGCTACGTATGTACTTGAAAAGGTCTTTATTTCGTGTTTTTGCTTCCGCAGCAAGCTTCTTCTCAAATTCTCTCTTTGCCTTATCAATGCCTTGCATTTGACTTGCCAGTGCTTGTGCTGTTTCCAGGTTTCGTCATTTGGCTCTTTTTTCCATTTCCTGAAAGATGCTTTTTTGGCGTATCGAGCGTGAGAAGAGCACCCTGACAGGCGATACTTTGATTCCTCTGATGATTCTGATACATCAGATGAGTCTCCTGAAGTATCCATAGCCCTTCCTGAGGAGACTTCTTCTCCAAAAAGAAGAATGTCTCCTCCAGAGGACTTGTCCTTTCAAGACTTCATAAGAGAAGTAGCTAAAGGACTCTCTATTTCAGTAACCTCTGAATCAGAGCCTAGAGCAAAAAAATTAGATACTTTAGGATACTCTAGGGCTCCTAAAGAGGCAGTCACCTTACCAATTCATGAGATTCTTCATGAACACATGATTGATTTATGAGAGACTCCTCTCACTCTGTTTCCTCATTCTCGCAGGTTGGACACTATGTATCGTGTCCCTCCTTGTCCTGGGTTCCAGAAAACTCAGCTTCCTCACCATTCCATTGTGGTGCAGTCAGCTATGAAGAGGATAAAGAATACTAAGAGACACTCTTCTGCTCCTCCAGCAAGAGAATGCAGGACCTTGGATGCTTTTGGTAGGAAAATATTTCAGGAAAGTATGCTTATTGCCAGAATCAACTCATATAGCCTTCATATGGGTATGTTTCTGAAAGAAGTGGCAGAAAAGCTGCACACTTACCTCCCTTTTATTCCAGAAGAGAAAAGGGAAGCATTTCGCATGTGGCTTAAGCATACTCAGGACATCTCCAAGTTTTCAAACAGGGCAGGACTCCTTTGAATGTGCCAGTAGAACCTCAGGCATTGCCATAGCTGCTCGCCGAATTGTTTGGCTCCAGGCTTCTGATTTAGAGCCCTGGGTTCAAGATTGCTTAGGAAATCTGCCCTGTACAGGTGAAAATCTGTTTGGCAAAGAGTGGCAAATTAAAGCCACTCAAATGGATTAAGAGAATTCTGCTCTGGATAGACTTTCAAGGTCTACCTCCATTCCTGCCAAGAAAAAGACTTTTAAAAAGTCTTTTTTCAAACAGGGCAGGTTTCCTTCCACTTCTGGCCAACAATCCTCTACAGGTCGCTTTACCGCTAAGCGTCAGCAACCTAAGCAGGCCAGGCCTAAGTCTACAGGGGCTGCTGTAACCCAGCAGTCCCAACCCCCTCAGGGTTTTTGACTTGATGCTAGAGAACTTAGCCTTTCTGGCTTTAACACAGCCAGAACCTCTCACCATTCCAGGAAGGTTAGCTCATTTTGCTCCCAGATGGGAGCAAATCACATCAGAGCAGTGGACCCTCTCCATCATAAGAGAGGGCTACAAACTTCATTTCTCAGACCTTTCTCCCCACACCATGGTGAGACACTTCAATTCTCCCACATCTGTTCTCGACCTTTTAGGTCAGGAGATAACTACCCTTCTTGCCCAAAGGGCAATAGAAGAAGTTCCTCTTCTTCAACAAGGGTCAGGGTTCTACTCCCCCTATTTTCTCATTCCAAAGAAGACAGGGGGATACAGACCCATTGTAGATCTCAGAGAATTGAACAAATTTCTATGCAAAGAGAAGTTCAAGATGCTTTCTCTGGGCACTCTCCTTCCATACCTTCAAAGTCAGGATTGGCTTTGTTCTCTAGATCTCAAGGATGTGTACACACATGTACTCATCCATCCAACTCACAGAAAATTCCTATGTTTTCTTTTCCAGGGAAAACATTACCAATACAGAGTCCTTCCTTTTGGTCTGGCCTCTGCTCCGAGAGTGTTCACCAAATGCATGGCAATAGTTGCTGCATTTCTACGCACTCTGGGGATATTTGTCTTCCCATATCTGGACGACTGGCCCATCCGAGCTCCATCTCAATCAGAGGCCCAGATTTCCCTGGACCGCACAAGGCACATTCTGCAGTATCTGGGACTGGTAGTAAACCTCCCAAAGTCCCAGCTCATCCCTACTCAGTCCCTGGAATTCATAGGGGCCTGGTTGGATACCACCACTGCAAGGGCCTACCTTCCTCAGGCCCGTTGCCAACGTCTAGTGCAGCTAGCCTCCCAGATTCAGTCAAAGAGCCACTTAACTGCCAGGGAGATGCTACAACTGCTAGGCCACATGGCTTCCACAGTACATGTGGTACCCTTTGCTTGCCTACACGTGAGAGCAGCTCAATGGACTTTGTCCACCCAGTGGACTCAAGCTTCAGGAGCTCTCTCAGACCAAATAGGAACCTCCAAACGTCTCTTTTGGTCTCTCCAATGGTGGATGTCCACTCAAAACCTGTTGCTGGGGTCCCCCTTCCAACAGTTATTGCCCCAAGCAACCCTCACAACAGATGCCTCTCAAACAGGTTGGGGAGCTCATCTACAAGACCTCTCCACCCAAGGCACTTGGTCCCCACAGGAGACCTCTCTTCATATCAACCACTTGGAGCTTCGAGCAGTGTTTCTAGCTCTCAAGGTGTTTCATACCCTCCTCAGCTACAAGACAGTCCTTATTCATACGGACAATCAGGTAGCCATGTTTTACATAAACAAGCAAGGAGGAACTGGCTCTGTCGCTTTGCAACAAAGCTCTAAGATTATGGGCCTTCGCCAGAGAGCATCAAATCCATCTCCTGGCAGTATATCTCCCAGGAATCCAAAACTCTTGGGCAGACAGACTCAGTTGATTGGCCAGGCGCATGCCAAGCATGAAGAATCCCAGACTTCTCTCTCTAGCCTCCGCTGAGCTCTCCCAGCTGATGTTTTAAAGGGGCTGCCATGATGCAGTTTGGTGAAGTATTATTCTTTGTAAATAGCTGCACTATCTCATAACTCTTTCAGTGAAGTATTATATTTCTGTAATTAGCTTTCTAGTTATTTTCTTCTGTAAGTAAGTGCTTTTAGTTATCATTATTCTAATTGCTTTCTAGTTATCTTTTCTAACTATTCATGTGTAACTAAGAGAATTACTTGCCTTTCTGAATAAGTATCCTTGCTTTGTTTGTAAATAAACTGCACATCTTCATTTACAAGGTGTTAGCCTTTGATGTAGTAAGACAACTGAAAACTGAAAGTTTTGCTGACAGCCTATACCAACTCCCCCTGGTGACCATGCTCCAGTCTTTCAGTCCTCTGCAGCTGAACAGGACATGCGAACTGACAGGCTCCCTGGACAGGCAGAAAGGATTGGTTAGGAGTGGTTAGTATAGGACATTTAGCTCTAGCAGGGCTTTAACTCCGATATATTTCCCTTGTATTCCAGTAAAGTTAAAAAAAAAAAAAAAAAAGAACTTGAAGAGAAGACAGTCTGTGGGTGCAAATTTGACGGCAGCGAGAAAGGTAGAGCCTGCCTTGTTTTACAGGTCCCATCCGGTTGAGGGGGAAAGGTTCTCCAGGACCAAGCAGGAAGTCAGTCCTCACATATGGGTGACATCGACTTCGATGGAGCCCTTGCGGAGCATTTCCCCAGCTTTCTATGAAAGCCTTTGGGAATACTGCACGCATGCGCGGTCCCCTTCCCGCTTAAAGGTGCCATCTTGCTCAGTCTCTCTTTTTCCGTGGAGCTTGTCGGACGTTTGTCCTAGTTCACCCGGAAAACAGTTAGATTCTTTCGTCAAATTCTTGCGATTTCTTCGGTTTTTTCTCAGGTTCGACGCCGGTTCCCCTTCTCGCCGGGTTCGGTACACCGGTATCGAGCCCGATCTTCTTTTTTCGGTTTTTGCCCTTCGTGGCTGGCGTTCGCGCCCTTTTTTCCCTTTTTCCTGGAAGGCCGGTCCCTTGACCTCGCGGGGACTCTTTTTTTTTTTCCCCCCATGGCTTCCAGTGGTTTTAAGAAGTGTGATCGGTGCAAGAAACTAATGTCTCTCACCGACACACACGACTGCTGCCTTCGGTGCCTCGGTCCGGATCATGATCCTAAGATCTGTGGACCGTGTGGAAAAATGTCCACTAAGTCACTGCGAAGTCGTCAGCACCAAAAGGGAAAGGCTTTTCTCCGATTCTGCCTCCGGCCGGGCCTGGATCTCGTCTGAGGCCTCTACGAATCGGGAGTCTGACCCCGAGCATCGTCGGGGCTCCTCGGAGAGGGGTCCCCCGAGCGGGAGTGAAAGGAAGAAGCGGCTCGCGAGGGTGGCGTCGGAGGAGGTCCCTGGCTCCTCGAGGGCTAGGTCTCGGACCCCCGACCGCTATCCCGGGCCCGTGGAACAGGAGAAGCCGTCAAAAGTACCTCGAGTGGAACCGGAGTCTGCTGGACACATAAGTCCTGTTGTCCTCAAGGACTCTCCTCCCAGGGAGCCGACGTCGGGCCTGGCACCGTCGGGGCCAGAGTCGGTGGCTGCTGAGTCTCCTGAGCTGGGTCTCAGGCTGACAGCCTTGGAGTGCAGACTGTCTGCCTTCATGGATCTGCAGCGGGTGCTGATGGCCAGCCTCGCTGGCGCATCTGCCCCGACCACCAGGACATCGACGTCCAAGTCGACCCCGGAGACCGAGCCGATACTCGAGACCATGAAGGCTCGAGGTCGTCCTCGGTCACGGTCACTCTCGACCTCCCGGTCGGGACCGAGGGCATCGACGCTGGTGCCTTCGGCGTCAGAGCGGGTGCTGCCAGGCCCCGCGTGGTTGGAGCCCGACTCCTCTTCGGATGAGTCCGCCTGGGAGATGGAGGACGAGGAGTCCCCCGATACCTTCAAGACTCGGTGCATCCCATCAGACTCACCACAGTCTGAGCCCCGGAGTAGGTCCCCTCCGGAGGATACCCGGTTCTCGGAGTTCGTTAGGGATATGGCCACTGCTTTGGCGATCCCGAGGAGGAGCCTCGAACCGAAGAGCTCGAGTCACTCCAGTATGCCTCTCTTCCGAAGGAGGCCTTTACTGTGCCGGTTCCTCTGATGCTAGAACGGCTCCTCTTCCGGATGTGGGAGGCACCAGCCTCGGCGCCGGTTCTCAGCAAGCGGGTCGATTCCATTTATCGACTCCGTAAGAGCCCTGGTTTTCAGAAGGCGCAGCTACCACACCATTCCATGGTGGTGGAATCGGCCATGCATCGTCTGAAAAGTCAGAAGATGCACTCCGCGGTGCCCCCTGGCAGGGAGGCCCGGGACCTGGATGTATTTGTTAGAAAGTGCTTCCAGGGCTCGATGCTTGCTTGCCGTTTCCAGTCTTACCAGCTGTACATGGGCATGTACTTGTGGGACCTGGCAAAGGAGCTTGCCGGGTCCTCTGCTGGTCTCTCTAGGGAACCTTTGCAGAGGTTCAAGTCCTTGTCTTCGGGGATCCGGGAATGCTCTAAGTTCATGTCCCGAGCGGCCTACAATGTTTCCGAGGCCTTGGCCCGTGTTGCGGCAGCTGGCATCGCGGCTCGACACCAGGCATGGCTGCAGTCATCGGACCTCGAGCCATGGGTTCAAGACAAGTTGGTCGATGTCCCTTGCTGAGGTGAGAACCTTTTTGGCAAGCCCATGGCCGAGAAGGCTGCTGAGCTCGAGACCGAGCACCTCACGAGGACAAGGCTGTCTCGAAAGACTTCTGCCCCTTCACACAAAAAGAAGGGCTCGGGTAAAAAGGCCTTTTACCTGAGGAAGGCGACTGCCTACAAACAGTTACCACCTTCCCAGGCCTCCCCCGCTCCCCCACAGGGTCAGCAGGCCAAGGGGCAGGGACATGGGCCCCATAGGCAGAAGGCCCCCAAGCCTCCGGCTCCTGCTCCTACTCAGCAGGGTGGGGGTTTTTGACTCCCAACGCATAGCCTCTCCGTCTCTGCTGTCCCATCCTTGTACAGGAGGTCGACTAGCCCTGTTTGCCCACTGGTGGCCACCCATTACAGGAGACAGTTGGGTATTAAACATAGTCCACAAGGGCTACTTGCTTCATTTTCATCAGTTGCCTCCTCCCTACTTTCCAGGAGAGCCTACAAGGCCTCCTCTCCATACAGCCCTTCTCCTGCAGGAGCTTCAAGGTCTGTTGCGAGAAAAGGCGGTGGAGCCAGTGCCTCCCCACCTACAGGGTCACGGTTTCTACTCCAGGTACTTCCTTGTACCAAAGAGAACAGGGGACATCAGGCCTATTCTCGACCTCAGAAATCTCAACAAGTTCCTACAGAAGGAAAAGTTCAAGATGCTCACTCTTGGAACACTTCTGCCCTACCTCCAGCAGGGAGATTGGCTATGCTCTTTAGATCTAAAGGATGCGTACACTCACATCCTCATTCATCCAGACCACAGAAAGTACCTCAGGTTCATTGTGGGAGGAAACCATTATCAGTACAGAGTGCTGCCATTTGGCCTCACCTCCACCCCCAGTGTCTTTACCAAATGCCTGGCAGTGGTGGCGGCCTACTTAAGGAATCAGGGTATCTTTGTCTTCCCCTATCTGGATGACTGGCTCATCGGGGGTTAGACGTGCCAGGAGGCCAAGCAAGCCACCCTCCAAACGATTTCTCTACTCCAACACCTAGAGTTTGTCATAAACTTCGCAAAGTCCACTTTTCTCCCCTCCCAAAACTTGGAGTTCATAGGGGCAAGACTAGACTCTCTGCAGGCAAAGGCTTTCTTGCCAGAGGACAGAGCCCAACGTCTGATAGCCTTGGCAAACCAGTTTCTCAGCAGGTCACTGGTCTCTGCCAGGCTCTGCCTGAGGCTTCTTGGCCACATGGCTTCTACAGTACATGTGACCTCCAATGCCAGGCTTCATATGAGGCCTGCACAATGGTGCCTCAGAACTCAGTGGTCGCAGGCCACAGGGTGCCTCAGCGACAGAGTGAGGGTGTCCAGACCATTCCTGCACTCCCTACATTGGTTGCTGCATCCCCCCAACTTACTGAAGGGGATGCCTTTTCAGCCACCTGGGTTCACAGTGATATTGACCACCGATACCTCCCTGCAGGGCTGGGGAGCACACTGTCTGGGCAAGTGCACCCAGGGTCTGTGGTCTCCCTGGGAGGCAAAGCAGCAAATCAATCTACTGGAACTGCGGGCTATTCGCTTAGCCCTCAAGACTTTCTCTCAAACCCTGGCCCGCCATTCTGTCTTAGTACAAACAGACAATCAGGTAGCCATGTTTTTTGTGAACAGGGCGGCACTGGGTCTAGGCTCCTTTATCAGGAGGCACAGGACCTTTGCTTGTTTGCACTCAGGCGCAACATGTTTCTCAAGGCTGTTTATCTTCCTGGCCAGGAAAATTACCTGGCAGACAGGTTGAGCAGGATTCTGCAGCCCCCGAATGGCAGCTCCATCCTTTGGTGGTTCAGAAGATTTTCCTGAAATGGGGACTTACCTACATAGATCTGTTTGTCAGCCCCCTCAACAGACAGCTGCCAACGTTCTGCTCCAGGCAACCGCATCCTCTGCAGCTAGCAGCAGATGCCTTTCTGATCTCCTGATCCCAGGGCCTCCTGTATGCGTTTCCTCCCACGCCTCTGGTGGCCCGAACCCTGTTCAAGATTCTACGTGACAAGGCCTCGGTCCTTCTGGTAGCCCCAGGTGGCCGATGCAGCCTTGGTTCCCACTTCTGCTTCAACTGGCAGTGGACACCCCACTACCTCTGGGGCTCCAGCCCGACCTTCTCTCTCAGAATCAGGGGTCTCTTCTAACCCCAATCTCAAATCTCTCAATTTGATGGCCTGGAGGCTGCAAGGGTAGTTTTGGCTCCCTGGGGCCTACCTCAGGAAGTTGAAGAGGTCGTCCTGGCCTCTAGAAAGCAGTCCACCAGAAAAACCTATGCCCTGAAATGGGAAAGGTTTTCTGTGTGGTGTCAGCTGCGTACAGAGGATCCTTTCTCCTGTGCTGTACCAGTGGTGCTTCAGTACCTGCTGCACTTATCCAATCAGGGACTTGAGTCCAATTCTGTTCGGGTCCACCTCTCAGCTCTAGCAGCTCACCATTCACTGGTGGAAGGACACTCTGTTGGTTCACCCCTTGGTGTCCCGGTTCCTCAGAGGTTTGCTCTTGCTCAAGCCTCCTGTCCGTCCTCCAGCCCCTGAGTGGGAGTTGAATGTGGTCTTGCAGCAACTGACTCGCCCACCTTTTGAGCCGATGGCTACTTGTCCTCTCCGCTTCCTTTCCTGGAAGACACTCTTCCTGGTAGCCCTCACCTCGGCCAGGCGAGTGAGTGAGTTTCAGGCCCTGGTCTGTGACAGACCTTACACTCGCTTCTATAGGAACAGGGTAGTCCTTAGGACTCATCCAAAGTTCCTCCCAAAGGTTGTCTCCTCTTTCCACCTCAACCAGGAGGTGGTTCTTCCAACATTCTTCCCTAGGCCTCATGCAAGCCAGGCTGAAGCGGTCCTGCATACCCTGGACTGTAGAAGGGCTTTATCCTTCTACCTTGACCGTACGCAGGGGCATAGAAGGGCTACTCAGCTCTTCATATCTTTTGACCCTAATAATTTGGGGTTAGCTGTGTCCAAGCGTACCTTGTCCATCTGGGTGGCTGACTGTATCACCTGGGCTTACAGGGCGGCTGACCTTCCTTTGCAGGGTTGGGTCACGGCCCATTGTGTCAGGGCAGTGGCTGCCTCAGTAGCTCATCTCCGCTTTGTACCGTTGGCAGACATCTGCAGGGCTGCAACTTGGTCCTCAAGCCAGACTTTTGCGGCCCATTACTGCCTGGAGAGGGAGTCCCATAGGGACAGTGCTTTTGGCCAGGCAGTACTCCGGAATCTCTTTGAGGTTTAGGCAACTCCTGCCCTCCAGCCCTCCGTTGGGCTACCGGTAGAGGTTCTTTCAGTGAAAAGCCTTTCTTTGATGCTGGGACTAGAGGGAGTTCTCTTGTTCAGCCTGGGTTCTTGGTAGCCCAGAGCTAGGGAGTCACCCATATGTGAGGACTGACTTCCTGCTTGGTCCTGGAGAAAGAGTAGTTACTCACCTGTAACAGGTATTCTCCAGGAGCAGCAGGAATCAGTCCTCACAACCCTCCCTCCTCCCCTGGGAGTTGCAGTTGTACATAGTTTATTTTACATTTTTGTGTGCTGTTTTTTAGCTATGTCATTTGACTGAGCAAGATGGCACCTTTAGGCGGGAAGGGGTCCGCGCATGCGTGCAGTATTCCCAGAGGCTTTCATGGAAAGCTGGGGAAATGCTCCACAAGGGCTCCATCGACGTCGATGTCACCCATATGTGAGGACTGATTCCTGCTGCTCCTGGAGAACACCTGTTACAGGTGAGTAACTACTCTACCTGGGAAGCCCCAGTTTCCACCCACCTTTCTTTAGAGTCACTGTCTCCTTCTCTCGCTAGCAGCGGGTAGCGGAGGCTCGGAGTTCTGCAATCAGGTTGGTGCTTTTCCTTCTTTCGCTTTTGGAGGCCTTGTAGCTTATCGGTGAGTTTGCGCCGAGTTGGAGGCAGGCGGCGGGACCGGAGGTGCCGCGGCGGCTGGGCAGGCTTTTGCCGCGGGTTGCTCGGGATTCGGTGGGGTCCTGGTGGGCAAGTGGCGTTTCTTCGTGCGTGTCTCTGAGGCGCAGAATGGAAGGAAAGGCTAGTTTGGGGGAGTTGGAGAGACCTCTGCTCTCCTCAGAAAAGGCGTGAACGGCGGCCATTTTGGTGGAGCTGGTCTCTCCCGCGAAGCAGCACAAACAGGGGAAAAGGAAAACTAAATCTAATAAAGAAAATTCATCTGAAACTAAGGCTCAGCAGAGGGTACCTGAGGCTCAGGAGAACCTTTCTGCTTTATTTTCTCCAGAGTTTATTTTAGCGATGCATAAAGCCTTTACTTTAAAGGTAGCTCAGGCTGATTGTAGTTCTTCAGTTCCCAGTCTCTCTGAGAGTGAAGCCTGAATGGTGCGGGATGGACCCTGGAGAGGGCTATTCCCAGAAGGGAAAGATCTGCAGGATCGCAAACTGGAGGTGCTCCTCAAGCAGGCTTTTGATTCTTGTGCTCTTTCACTCCAGGTGTCCATTTGTGGAGTGTATGTGTCTAGAGCTTCCATCCGTTGGCTCCAAGGGGAGGCCAGTTCGGATGGTGGGGAAAGCCCTACCGCAGAGGAAGCAAAGTTAGAGTCTGCGGCAGCGTATCTGGCGGACGCCTTCTATGATTTGGTACGGATTTCTGCGAAGTCCATGGCATCAGTAATAGCTGCCAGACGGTTCCTTTGGCTAAGGAATTGGGCGGCGGACGCGTCTTCGAAGTGAAGGCTTAGTAAGCTCCCCTATAAGGGCAAGCTGCTTTTTGGGGAGGCCTTGGAAAAGATTGTGAAGGATTTGAGTGATTCCAAAGGGGGTTGCTTACCAGAAGATCGGCCTAAGGCTCTCAGACCGGGTATGGTGCAGCGAGGACAAGGTAAAGACTTTCGCAGATTCCGGGGAGCTCGGTTTTCTCCCCATCCAAGGGGTTGCTTCGTAGCTCGGGGTCAGCCCTTTCGAGGGGCTAGAGGGTTCGGCAGGGGCTATTTCAGTGCCCTGCAGAACTCGGCTAAGAAGCCACAATGAAGGTCTGTTGGTCCAGGCAGAGATTCTGGTAGGAGGCCGCTTGGGGGGCTTTCTCTCTGCCTGGACCGCGATAACTATGGACAAGTGGGTGCTGGAAATTATCCGAGACGGGTATGCGCTGGAGTTCGCTCACCCGTTGAGGGACGCTTGCGTGGTGTCTCCTTGTGGACTAGGGGGCAAGGGACAAGAAATAGAGGACACGCTTCAGTGTTTGCTGTGACTGCAGGCGGTCGTTCCGGTGCCTCCAGACCAGTGCGGATTAGGTCGATACTCGATTTATTTTGTGGTCCCCAAAAAAGAAGGGTCTTTTCGCCCGATTCTGGATCTCAAGCACGTGAACCGCTCCTTGAGGGTCCCGCATTTTTGGATGGAGACGTTGAGTTCAGTTATTTGGGCAGTGATGCCGGGAGAGTGGCTCTCGTCCATAGATCTCACGGAGGCCTATCTTCACATGTCGATCAGAGCGGATCATCAGCGATTTTTGAGGTTTGCCGTTCCCATGGGGCATTTTCTATTTCGGGCGTTGCCGTTTGGCCTGGCGACAGCTCCTCGGACTTTCACGAAGGTAATGGTGGTGGTTGCGGCGGCGCTGCGAAAGGAAGGCATTCAGGTGCATCCTTATTTGGACGATTGGTTGATCAGGGCAGAGTCTCTGCCGGAGTCGGTCGCGGCTACCTCACGCGTGGTACAGGTCCTGGAGCAGCTCGGTTGGGTCATCAACCGAGCAAAGAGTCCCTTGCAGCCGGGGACGTGTCTTACTTACCTCGGGGCCTTGTTTGACACGGAAGTGGGTTCAGTATTCTTGCCCTAAAACAGAGTGATAAAGTTGTTGAATCATGTGCGAGCGTTCTTACGCCTGCGGGCTCCGACGGCATGGAGATACTTGCAACTCTTGGGGTCCATGGCGGCGGCCTTGGATCTGGTTCCGTGAGCCAGGACGCATATGTGCCTGTTGCAACGGGCGCTGCTGTCCAGATGGTCTCCGCAGCGGCATCCGCTCTCACAAAAGTTGGTCTGCCCGGACATGGTACGAGACAGTCTGCTTTGTGGTTAGACACAAATCATCTTTGAGCAGGAGTTCCCTTGGAACACCCAAATTGGGTGTTGGTGACCACGGACGCCAGTTTGATGGGCTGGGGGGCTCATTGTCAAGCTCAAGTGGCGCAGGGGTCTGGTCTTCAGTGGAGAGTACTTGGTCCATCAATTGGTTAGAGCTCAGAGCGGTGCGTCTCGCCTTTCAGCAATTCGGAAGCCTGCTCGACGGAAGGGCAGTCCAAGTCTTCTCCGACAATGTGGTGGCGTTATCATATATCAATCAGCAAGGGGGCAGAGGTAGTGCTCCGTTGCTGGAGGAGAGCCAGGAATTGATACTCTGGGGGGAGATTCGTCTTGCGTCTTTGTTGGCTCATGTGGCCGGAAAGGACAATGTGCAGGCCGACTATCTCAGTCAGAATGTTCTTGATCCCGTAGAATGGGAGCTGAATGCGGCGGTATTTCCCAACATTACGGGGCGCTGGGGCCGACCGGTTATGGATCTGATGGCTACTCACGGCAATGCCAAGGTGTCTAGGTTTTACAGCAGACGCAGGGAACGCATGTCAGAAGGTCTAGATGGCCTAGTGCAACCCTGGCCATTAGGCAAGCTGCTGTACGTGTTTTCTCCTTGGCCGATGATCAGTCGTGTCATTCAGCACATAGCAGGACACAGGGGAAAGATGATTCTGATTGCCCCGGATTGGCCCAGGAGGCCTAGGTATGAGGATCTGATACAGCTTCTAGTAGATTCCCCTTGGAGGCTTCAAGCCCGACTCAACCTGTTGAGTCAGGGTCCCGTGCTGATGCCACAGGTGGATCGCTTCTTGCTTAAGGCTTGGCTCTTGAAAGGGAACGGTTAAGGCGCAAGGGATATTCGGCGTCGGTGGTGGCCACGATGTTGCAGTCCAAGAGGACGTCGACTTCTTTAGCGTATGTTCGCGTGTGGCGTATTTTTGAAGCTTGGTGTACGGAGCGTAGCATAAGGCCATTTTCGGCGGTCTTGCCGGAGACTTTGTGGTTTCTTCAGGAAGGGCTGCAGAAGGGGCTAGCGCTCAGCACTCTCAAGGGTTTACCTGGCTGCTTTAGCATGCTATAGAGGGGCAGTGCAGGGCCGGAGATTAACGGCGCATGTAGATGTGCAGCATTTTTTCGGGCGGCTAAGAATATCAGGCTGCCAGTAAGGCAAGTAGTGCCAACGTGGGATTTGAATGTGGTGCTGGAAACGTTGATGTAGCCGCCTTTTGAGTCAGCATCATTGGTGAGTTTGAGAGAACTTTCGTGGAAGACGGCGTTTCTCGTGGCGTTGTGTTCGGCGCGGAGAATTTCTGATCTGCAAGCACTTTCTTGTAGGGAGCCGTATCTTCAATTCTTGGCGGAGAGAGTGGTGTTGAGGCCGGTGCCCTACTTTCTGCCTAAGGTGGTGTCGTCATTTTCACGTGAATCAGTCGGTTGCGCTTCCCGTTTTTTCTAATCTACAGGGGTCGCCGGTGGATCGTTCACTGTGGAAGTTAGATCTGGGGCGAGTGTTGAAAAAGTACCTTAAGGCCACAAAGACCTTTCGCAGATCAGATAGGTTGTTTGTACTGTTTGGAGGTCCACGTAAAGGTCAGGTGGCGACTAAGGCGTCGATTGCCCGGTGGGTGAAACATGCGATAGTGGCGGCTTATGAAGCCGGGGGAAAGTCGCTGTCCGAGAGTTTAAGGCTCATTCGATGCGGGGTCAGGCAGCGTCTTGGGCAGAGTTTGCTTTGGTTCCACCGGTGGATATTTGTAGGGCGGCTACTTGGTCGTCGCTGCATTCTTTCATGAGGCACTACAGGTTGGATGTTCACGCCAGGACAGATGTGAGAGTGGGGGCCTCTGCCATTGTGGCGGGGCTCGCGGGTCCCTCCCGAGTTTAGGTACTGCTTTGGTACTGCCCTAAGGTTCCCTGGACTGGCCCAGAGAGACGAATAGGAAGGAGAAATTAGACCTTACCTGCTAATTCTTTCCTTGAGTTCTCTCCGGGCCAGTGCAGGGCCCACCCAGTTTTTCTCGAAAGGTGTTCGCGGAAGAGTAGACCCTACCTTACCACAAGACAAGTGTTCAGTGTAGATATATTGTTGGTAGGCGTGGTTGTTGGGGCTCCCTCGGGTAGATGGAGGGGGCTCAGTACAGAAAAAAAAGAAAAAAGAAAACGACTAAATTCACAAGGGAAGTATACATAGCTATCTGTGCGCTGGAAATAAGGAGTTAAGGCACGAATTAGACAATAGTATAGGAGATTCACGAAGTATAAGGCTTAGGTTTTCTTGTTTTTATTCTTCTGTTTCTCAGTTTCTGTTAGTGTTTACCTGCTTTGGCAATAAGAGACTGAAGCATGGTCACCAGGGGGAGTTGGTATAGGCCGTCAGCAAAACTTTCAGTTTTGAGTCCTTAGCTGCTGAAGGAGATTGACAACCCTAAGGTTCCCTGGACTGGCCCGGAGAGAACTCAAGTAAAGACAATTAGCAGGTAAGGTCTAATTTCTCCTTGTTCTATGTAAACTGCTTTGAATTCCAGACTAAGTGGTATAGAAAAACAGTAAAATAAATAAAATATATAAATTTGACATGCTCCTTAATCAGGATATAAATAATTGGCTTCATATATCTCAACGTTGTTAAAATAAGTCCTGAGAGGTCCTGGGAAATCTGTACTCCAGTGCTCTCACTTTTTGCATTATCCACTCATCAGCAAAGCTGAGGAATTGTACTAAAATGTTTCTAGGTTTGCCTCACATGGGTTTACCCTAGGCCTTGACGTTGTCTTAGAATCCAGGAACCCGCCTAAAGATTTATGAGCCGGCCACTGAGATCAGATCACTGTGTGTCCATGTCCTCCATCACCCCTAATGTGTATCCCAGTTCCTTTTTTGGGGCCTGATTTACTAAGCCTGTATTCCTATTTGCTGTGGGAAAATATAGCTTAATAAATCGGAACTTCAATGTACCATTGCACCATCCCACCACCCCCAGTGATGCCTTATAGCTGTACCTGAAGCAACTTCCTTTTTTGTTTCAGATATCACCACATATCCTTCGATATGCATGCAGAGTGCAAATCACAGTGGGAAAGTTGAAAATGCCGTGTTCTTCAGCAGTAGCTGTAGCCAAAAAAAAAAATTGGGGGCATGAAATTCTATACACCATGGTGATCTGGCACCTGGGATTTGTGAAGTGCTAGTTTACCAAGTGCCTTGTGTGCCCTCCCCAGGGGTATTTGTGTCCCGGCTGCCCCTGTATCATCAGCCTGGACAATCTCTTTATAAATAGCCCAGAAATTTGTTTTGGGGCTTTCTTTTGTGTTATATTCTAGCACCCCTTTGAACAAAATTTTTTCCTGCGCTCACAATTCACTATAACATTCATATGCCAAGTCAGCATTGCCCTGTGTCAGCTTATCCACTTTAATTCACATGCCACTGAACTTTGCCTCAGACTCCTCCACTCTGGGACCCTAAATATCTAATCTCAGAATATATATTAATATATATAATGTCCTTTTACCACTCCAGAGTCCTTTTTTCATTTCAGCCAAATACTTCATCACTTTGCTGTTTAGCGTGTTTGCTTTAAGAGGGCTTCTCTATGCTTCCAAGTGCTGCTCCTTTTCTGAGTCCATAGATGCCATGCTTACTATTGACATATGGATCATGGACGCTGTGCTACTCTTGACAACGATTCTGTCAGATCTCTGCTGCGATTTATTGGCCATATCATCACCAATTTTCATGACCATCACAATACTGTGGAGTGCCATGCTAATCCTTTGGAGCACTTTTATTGGCGATTTTACTGATCTCCAGGAACAAGCAGGAATGTAGTCTTCACATATGGGTATTGTTGGTACCGACGGAGCCTGCGCGGGAACGCTCCCCAGCGCCCAATAGGAACGCTTTTGGGAGCATCCCTCAGCACATGTGTGCTGCCTTCCCGCATTTCCAACTGTCCCTCTTCAGTTCTTCGTTTTCCGCGGAGCCGACAGGATCCATGCCCTGTCACCGCAGAAAATTCCGTCTTTAAAATTCTTTTCTTGTGGTAGCGTTTGCCTCCGCACGACGCTTACCGGTACCACTGGTTCCTTTCTTTTCTTTTTTCTAAAAAAAACAAAACAAACCTTATACTTTGAACTGTTTCTCTTCAGAAACTTTTCTTTTTCGGTGCTAGGCGCTATTTTGGGCACTAGGCCCCATATTCCTAAAACATGGAAAAACCAACTAGTGGTTTTAAAAAATGTACTAAGTGTGGCAGTACCATTTCCGTCACTGACACCCATGATTGGTGTCTTAAATGTTTAGGGCCTGAACATTCTCCATCTGAATGTCTCTCCTGTATGGGGATGACTAAAAGAGGAAGACAGAACCGGGCTGCAAAGCACAGTACCCTCTTTTCTTCGGATGCCAGATCCATTGCATCGACATCTTCAAGGGCCTCCTCTTCCTCCTATGGATCTCAGGTAACTAAACATAAAAGCCAGTCCTCAAAGGGTAGCTCTCCTGCTAAGCATCGAGAGGCCATTGGCATTGCACTTGAGGGAACCACACCGGCAAAGCAGCCCCGGCGGGAGGCTTCGGCTTCCAAAGCATCAGTGGGGCTCCAGGATGTTCTTGAGGCCTCGACCTCGCAAGAACTACCTGTGCCATGCTCAGGGGTCCTGGCTGTTTTCACTGGTACCGACACCCAGGCATCGGCAGCGTCGATAGACCAGAGGTTCCTCGCTATTGAACGCAGCATCGCAGCACTTCAATCAGCACCAATGCTGGTACCGCCGATACCGGTACCGATGGTACCGGCCTCGGTGGGAATTCTTCCCACGCCATCTTTGGCTGGAATCGACAGATCGGTACCGGATCAACTTGGTACCGACTTCGATCGATACCGTGACTCTGCTTTGCATGAGCATCGTGGTCAGGAATACTTTGAATCCTCTGATTCCGAAGACTCTGACAATTCTGCTGGTACTAGAGGGTTTCTCCCAGAAGATCCCTCTTCTCCCCAACGTAGAATGTCACCTCCAGAGGGCATGTCTTTTCAGGATTTTATTCGTGATATGGCCAAGGGCCTTTCAATCACAGTGGCTCCTGAAGAGGAACCCAGAGCAAAGGAATTGGAAATTCTCCAATATCCTAAAGCTCCAAAGGAGGCAGCCACTCTGCCCATCCATGAAATTCTGCATAACTTGATGCTCAGAATGTGGGAGACACCTCTGACTACTTCTCCTCACTCTAGGAGACTTGATAGTATGTATCGAGTTCCGCCATGTCCTGGATTTCAAAAGACTCAGCTGCCACACCATTCAATGGTGGTGGAGTCAGCCATGCGTAGAATGAAAAGTGCAAAGAGGCATGCATCCAACCCTCCAGGTCGTGAATGCAGGACTCTGAATGCTTTTGGGTGCCGAACCTTTCAGGCTTCTATGCTTTCAGCTAGGATCAGTTCAAATATACTATATATGGGAATGTTTCTCAAGGAACTTGGAGCTTATCAGCCCATTTCTCCCAGATGACAAGAGACAAGACTTTCTTGCTCTAGTTAAGCATGCTCAAGATGTCTCCAAGTTTGTAAATCGTGCAGCCTTTGACTGCTTTGAATGCATCAGCAGAACCTCTGCTATTGCTATTGGCGCATGACGGATTGCCTGGCTTCAGGCATCAGACTTGGAGACTTTGGTACAGGACAAGTTAGGCAACATTCCTTGCACAGGAGAAAATCTCTTTGGCAAGAACTGGCAGGAAAAGGCTAACGAGTTAGATACTGACAATACTACTCTAGATAGATTGTCGAAATCTAGAGCCTCTCCAGCCAAAAAGAAGCCTTATAAAAAACCCTCTTTCAGCAAAAAGAGGAAATTTTATCCTTCCTATACCCAGCAGAGTTAAACTCAGAGTCAGGTTGCCCAAAAGGGACAAACTAGACAGCAAAAGAAGCCAAAAGGCCCGAGTGCCCAACCAGTTCTGCAGGTTCAGCCCCCTCAAGGGCTTTGACTCCTTCCTAGAGAGCTTAGCCTTCCTGCCTCTGAGGGGTCCCCAACCCCCCAATATCCCAGGCAGGTTGTGCCACTTTGCCAACAGATGGCATCAGATAACAGCAGAAGATTGGACTCTGTCCATTGTAGGAGAGGGGTACAAGCTCCATTTTCACAACATGCCCCCTCCTACAATTCTAAAACAATTTAATTCTCCAACCTCTGCAGACGATCTGCTAGATCACGAGGTCTCTACACTTCTTGCCCAAGGGGCAATAGAGGAGGTACCCATTCTTCAACGGGGTGCAGGGTTCTACTCCCCCTATTTTCTTATTCCAAAGAAAACAGGAGGACACAGACCCATTTTAGATCTCAGAGAATTGAACAAATACCTGTTTCGAAAGAAGTTCACAATGATTTCTCTAGGAACTCTTCTGCTATACCTTCAAAGCCAGGATTGGCTTTGCTCTCTAGACTTAAAGGATGCATACACTCACATTCTGATCCATCTAGATCACAGGAAATTCTTACGATTCTTTTTCAGGGGAAAACATTTCCAGTACAGGGTTCTTCCCTTTGGTCTTGCTTCAGCACCAAGGGTATTCATGAAATGCATGGCAGTAGTAGCTGCATTTCTGCGAACCCTGGGGATATTTGTCTTCCCTTACTTAGATGACTGGCTCATTTGAGCCCCTACAGTTGCAGAGGCCAGCTCTGCACTGTCTTGCACAATGTGAATCCTCCAATATTTGGGGTTGGTAATAAACTTCCCAAAATCCCAACTTGTTCCTTCCCAATGCCTGGAATTCATAGGGGCCTGTCTAGATACCAGACAGGCAAAGGCTTTCCTTCCACAGGCCCGGTGTCTAAGCAAAATGCAACTAGCTTCTCAAGCAGCAGGGAAATCCTCCCTAACTGCTCGAGACCTACTACAGTTGCTGGGACAAATGGCATCCACAGTTCATGTAGTCCCATATGCTCGCCCCCACATGCGAGCAGCTCAGTGGACCCTATCCACACAGTGGACACAGGTCACAGGTCTTTTGTCAGACAAAATATTAAACTCTCAACGTCTAATTTTGTCCCTCCAATGGTGGCAATCACTAGAAAATCTGACAGTGGGGTCTCCTTTTCATCAACCCCTTTTTCAGGCCACCCTAACAGATGCATCACAGGTGGGTTGGGGAGCACACCTGAATCATCTCTCTACCCAGGGAACCTGGACTCCACAGGAGGCTGGTCTACACATAAATCCTCCTGGAATTAAGAGCAATCTATTTTGCTCTTCGAGTTTTCCACGCCCAGCTCAGCTACAAGACAGTCCTAGTCCAGACGGACAATCAAGTAGCCATGTTCTATGTGAACAAGCAGGACGGGCAGGCTCTCTGTCATTATGCAACGAAGCTTTATGACTATGGGCCCTCGCCAGAGACTATCAAATTCACCTAGTGGTATATCTTCCAGGCATTCAAAACCTTTGGGCAGACAAACTCAGTCGAGTACTGCTGCCTCACGAGTGGTCCCTCCACCTAGACCAGGTGAAAAAGATATTTCATCTCTGGGGCACTCCAGACATAGACCTCTTTGCAAGTCCACTGAATGCCAAACTTCCCCTGTTCTTTTCCAGGATTCCGGCTCACAATTGTCAGGCAAGGTATGCCTTTCTCCTTCACTGGGGTCAGGACTTCCTTTATGCCTTCCCAACCATTCCCCTCATCCCCAAAACACTCTTCAAGCTTCAGAGAGACAGCGGTTGCATGATTCTCATAGTGCCACGTTGGCTATGCCAAGCGTGGTATCCCTTGCTTCTACGTCTCTCTCACGCTGCACCTCTGGAGTTAAGGCATGCTCCAGATCTCCTTTCCCAAGAGGACGGGACGGTATGGCACCTGAATCCCCAGTCCCTGCATCTCATGGCTTGGTTGCTGAAGGCTTAGACCTCCAGGATTTCAACCTGTCCCCAACAGGTAAAGGATATCCTTCAGGCTTCTAGGAAACTTTCCACAAGAAGATCTTATGCCTTCAAGTGGAAACGTTTTACTATATGGTGTTCGAAGAAGGGATTAAACCCTCTTGTCATACCTTTAGAATTGATACTAGAGTATCTCCTTCACTTATCGAATTCTGGTCTAAAGACAAATTCGGTAAGAGTCCATCTTAGTGCAATTGCAGCTTCTTATAAGCCTCTGAATGGACAATCAATTTCCTCTCATCCACTCATATCCCGATTTATGGGAGGTCTTCTATTAACCAAACCTCCCATTAAGCCACCACTGGTGGCATGGGATCTAAATCTAGTTCTCGGGCAGCTCACGAAGCCATCTTTTGAGCCTTCAGCCACTACAACCCTTAGGTTTTTGACCTGTAAGGTCATCTTCCTAATTGCAATCACCTCTGCACGTCGCATTAGTGAACTGAAAGCTTTATTGGCTGATCCTCCTTATTCTAGATTTCATCATGATAACGTTGCTCTTAGAACTCATCCACACTTTATGCCAAAGGTAGTTTCGCCTTTTCATTTGAATCAATCGATTTATCTTCCTGTATTTTTTCCGAGGCCTCACTCTTCTAGTGCAGAAAGAAACCTTCATACTTTGGATTGTAAAAGAGCCTTAGCCTTTTACCTATAGAGAACACAGCAACATAGAAAGTCCTCGCAACTTTTTATAGCTTTTGACCCTAGTCATTTGGCACTTCCAGTCTCCAAAAGAACTTTATCTAAATGGATTGCCCAATGCATATCCTTTGCTTATGAGAGTAAGGGTCTTCCTCTTCATGGCCATGTCACAGCTCATAACATGAGAGCCATGGCATCTTCCATGGCTAATCTCCACTCTGTGTCTATCGATGACATTTGTCGAGCAGCCACCTGGGCTTTGGTACACACCTTCACAGCTCACTACTGCCTGGATAAAGCCTCCCGTCAGGATGCCTTCTTTGGCCAAGCTGTTCTTCAAAATCTCTTTCAGACCTAATTCAACTCCTACCCACCAACCCTAGTGGAATGCCAGAGATCCATGGGAGGGAGGACTCCCACCTTTCTAGGGTGGCACCTTCCTGGGGCTATCTCCCTGGCATCTTCAGCTAGGGAGTCGCCATATGTGAAGACTGCATTCCTGCTTGTTCCTGGAGATAGCCTGGTTACTCACCTGTAACAGGTGATCTCCGGAAACAGCAGGAATTTAGTCTTCACAACCCACCCACCTCCCCTAGCAGTTGTCTGTTTATCTCTTTGTCTCTTTCCTCTCTCCCTCTATCCTTTCACTCGGCTACAAACTTAACTGAAGAGGGACAGTTGGAAAGGCAGGAAGGCAGCGCACATGTGCTGAGGGATGCTCCCAAAAGCGTTCCTATTGGACGCTGGGGAGCGTTCCCGTTCAGGCTCCGTCGGTACCGATGATACCCATATGTGAAGACTAAATTCCTGCTGTTCCCGGAGATCTCCTGTTACAGGTGAGTAACTACGCTTTATATGGGATGGAGCATATGGACTCACACACCATTCAGGCCACTGAGATCACTTCTTCCCCTGGGTGAGCTAATTTAGTCCTTGTCCTTAGTGGAACACAGGATTTCACGTGAGAGGTAATTGTGTTGCGGCCAGTTGCTAGTAGTGATCTTAATGCTATTAAATTTGACTTAATAACTAGAGGGAGGGGCACTAAGGAAAACTGCTGTGCTAACATATATCTTTCCAATGGGAAGCTATTTAAAAATATGCTTAAGCGCAGCTGTAAAGATTGAGTTTATATCAGACATGAACATTGTTTAAAAATACCATCTTGGAAGCTTAGACTAGATGTATTCAGTGCATTAAAAGAGGTAGATGGAAGACCAAAGAACTGCCGACATAGTTAAAAGGAGAAGTGAAAAAGGAGATGATATAGCCAAAAGAAAATCTTTCAAAAAATGGAAAGCAGATCCAAATGAAGAAAATAGGAAAAAGCTCAAGCATGTTGGGGAGGGTTTATAATGGTGATGATTCAGAGAAACTGAAGCAAATCTTGGTGAAACTGGGAGATGTAATAGATAAATAAAAGAGGAGCTGGATGGTATACCTTCCAGAGTATTAAAAGGATCCAATGAAATTGCAGCCCTAGTATTAGTCATTTGTAACCAGTGATTAATATAGCCAATTTCTTAAAGGATTTAGTAGTAATCCAAAAGCATAAAAACATGACAGCAGATAAATGTATACCACCTTGATAACATGGAAGGGTGGTATAGAAGAAATGCTAAATAATCACCATACAGCCTATCCATTCTGCCTTTCATACCAACTATTAAGCTTTACAATTCCTTTTTTTTCTTTAGAGAGTTTGTGTGTTCCATGCTTTCTTGAATGCAGATGCAGTCTTGGTCTCTACTACCTCCACTGGGAGACTACTCCACTCTTTCCATAAAAGAATATTTCCACATATTACTCCTGAGTCTATCCCCTTTCATCTTCATCCTATGCTTCCTCATTACAGAGCTTTCTTTGAATTGAAAGAGGCTCTCCTCCTGTGCATGTATGCCGCAGAGGTATTTAAACTTCTTCAGGAACAAGCAGGAAGTCAGTCCTCACTCATGGGTGACATCGGCACTGACGGAGCCTGCGCGGAGCAATTCTCCAGGACCAAGCAGGAAGTCAGTCCTCACATATAGGTGAAGTCGGCGGCGACGGAGCCCTCATGCGGAGCATTTCCCCAGCTTTCAAAGAAAGCCTTTGGGAATGCAGCGCGCATGCGCGGTCCCCTTCCTGCCCAAGGGTGCCATCTTGCTCATCTTTCTTTTTCCGCGGAGCCCAAAGGACGTAGTTCGTGTCACCCTGGAAAAGTAGATTTTTTTCTGTTATTTTTTTGTGTCTCTTTATCCAGTTCGATGCCGGTTCTCCATCCCGCCTCGGCTCGGTACACCGGTATCGAGTCCGGAACTTCTTTTTCGGTTTTTGTCCTTTGTGAATAGCGTTCGCGCTTTTTCTGTTATTTTCACTGGCAGCCCTGTCTTTTGACCTTGCAGGGGCCCTTTTTTCCCCAATGGCTGCCAGCGGGTTCAAAAAATGTGATCGGTGTAAGAAACTTATGTCTGTCACCAACACACACGACTGCTGCCTCCGATGCCTCAGGCCCAACCATGACCCGCTAGTCTGTGGCCCAAGCGGCAAGATGTTGTCGAAGGCACTTCGGAGCCGTCAGCATCAACGTGTGAGAATTTTTTTGGAGTCCGCGTCTGGCCGGGCCCAGACTTCATCAGAGGCTTCGACATCTCGGGAGTCTGACCCCGAGCGCTGTCGTGGGTCCTCTGAGAGGGGGGTCTCCCACCCAGGAGCACAAAAGGAAGAAGCTCGTGAGGGCGGCGTCAGTGGAGGCACCTGGATCCTCGAGGGCCAGGTCGCGCAGCCCTGACAGCTGTCCTGGGCTCTCAGAGTCAGAGCGGCTGACCAAACTACTTCGCCTGGAGCTGGAGTCCCCAAGTCAGGTAACTTCTGTTCTCCTCGTTGACTCTCCTCTGGGAGAACCAACATCGGGCCTGACGCCGTCGGGGCCCAAGTCGGGGCTGCGGAGTCTCCTGAGCTCGGTATCAGGTTGACGGCCTTGGAGAGCAGCCTGGCTGCCTTCCTGGAGCAGCAGCGGGTACTGATCGCCAGTCTCACTGGTGCATCTCCCCCAACCACTGGGACCTCGACGTCTAAGTCAACCCCGGAGGCTGAGCTGATCCTCGAGTCAATTAAGTCTCGAGTCGATCCTGTTTGTTCTGAATCTGAGAGGAGTCACTGCTCCGTCCCGGCGAGCACTGGGGACCACGTGAGCAGAGCCCGCTATAAGATCGAGCCCCCACTGTGGGGCGCGTGCTCCGAAGGGGCGTGTCCTAAGGGGCTGGTTTGCCCCTTTGGAGCCCCTTTGGAGCACGTAGGAGCAATCCTGGTTATTCTGGGATATTGCGTTTATGGGGAAGTGTAAGAAGAAATCTTTTACCTCCATTGTCTTCTGGTAAGTCGGTTAAAATGGTTGGTCCCATGGACAGCCATTTTAAGTCCATGGCACCGCCTCCTATTCTTAAAACATCGTCAGAATCCTCTGTTTCTGCAAGTCCTGCTTCCCTGGGTCTGTCTCCTGAACCGCATAGGGTTCTGTCCCCACCCCAACAATCAGCCGCAATTACAGGATAAGGATTCTCTTCACTGCTCTGTGGATGGAAATTTACCTGTTTCCGTAACGCTTCCCGAATCTTTTTTGAAGGTAAACTCTGATATTTCCACAATATCTCGTCCAATTGAATTTTCTTCTTCAACTTTTGAAGATCCCCAACCCCCGAAGGATGTATCGTTGCAGGATATTTGGCGGATTGTTTCTAGAACTGAACTTTGGTTGAAATCTTCTTTGGTTAAGTTCTCTAAATTTACACAGGAGACTGTGAATACATTGACTGACCATCAGGATAGATTAGGAATTCTTGAGTCTCATAAAGCGAAATTGGATGGTCAGATTGTATCAATTCAAGGAGCTTTGACGTCTTTTGTTCAAGATTCCTTGCAATTACATTGTCATGATGAAATATTTGAAAATGCTCTGCATATGAAAAATCTTAGGTTGTTAAATTTTCCCCGTACGCACTACCTCTCTCCGAATATTTTATTTGTTAAGTATCTGAAGGATGTTTTAAAAATTCCTGACCCAGATTCTATAGCTTTATCTAAATTATATTATTTGCCAACTGGAATTAGAGAGAATTAGGAATTAGGTGGTGGTGTTACTGGGGAGATGGATCATTTATCTGTGCAGAGTTTGGGTCTGTCGGCTTTTTTAGAGTCTTCTGTTGAGGCAATTTCTACTCGAGCTACTTTGTTAGTAACTTTTTTGTTGGAAAGGGATAAAGAAATGATTTTACGTTCTTACTTTAAATTTAGACATGAGAAATTCTTTGGGCAAGTGGTACAGGTTTTCCCTGATGGATGTCATAATACACAATTGAAGAGGAAGGCTTTCCTTCAGCTTCGTCCTCGTGTTGTGGCCTTAGGGGCTTCCTATATACTTAAATATCCTTGTAAATGTGTTGTTATACTTGAGGGTAAATCGTATATTTTTTTTGATTCATCTCAGTCTGAGACCTTTTTACAAAGCTTGGGTTGAAGGATACTTTTCTTTTTAAAATTCTCAGCTTTTGCTTAGTATTAGGGGTCTGTTTAATGTGTGGCTCCATCTCAGTTTTGGGTTTAGTTATTACTTGCTTTATTTCATACTCCACTTTTGTGGGCTGGGAGTTGAGTGTAATGTGTTTATAATTACTGTATATTGAGAATTATTACTTTGTATTTCTTATGTTTTTCCTTAATGAAAGGATTGAAATTAAAAAAAAAAAAAAGAAAAGAAAGTCTCGAGTCGATCCTCGGCCAAGGTCTCCTTCGACCTCCCGTGCAGGGCCGAGGTCATCATTGCCGGTGCCCTCGGCATCGGGACGGGTGGCATTGAGGCCCACACGGCCGGAGCCGCTCGACGACGACTCGGAGGAGTTGGTGTGGGAGACTGAGGACGAGGAGTCTCCTGACACCTTCTGGACCCGGTGCATCCCGTCGGACTCCCTGGAGTCCGAGCCTCGGAGAAGGTCCCCCCCGGAGGATACCCGGTTCTTGGATTTGGTCAGGGACATGGCCAAGGCTTTGGCATTTCCGGCGGATGCCGAGGAGGAGCCTCGAGCCAAAGAGCTTGATGCCCTCCAGCATGATTAGCCTTTACTGTTCCGGTTCCTCCGATGCTGGAGCGGCTGCTCTTCTGTATGTCTGAAGCGCCGGTTCTGAGCAAGCGGGTCGATTTAATTTATCGAGTCCGTAAGAGTTCTGGGTTCCAAAAGGCACAGCTACCGCACAACTCCATGGTTGTGGAATTGGCCATGCACAGGCTGAAAAGTTAAAAAATACATTCCTCGGTGCCTCCTGGCCAGGAGGCCCGGAACCTGGATGCCCTCGGTAGAAAGTCCTTCCAGGGCGCTATGCTGTTTTGCCGTGTCCAGACTTACCAGCTGTACATGGGCATGTACTTACGAGACCTGGCAAAGGAGATTGCCGGGTTCTCGGCTGGCCTCTCCGAGGAACCCTTGCAGAGATTCAAAGCCTTGTCTTCAGGGGTCCAGGAGTGCTCGAAGTTTATATCTTGAGCAGCCTATGACGGCTTCGAGGCTTCGGCCCGGGAAGCCACGGCTAGCATCGGTGCACGCCATCAGGCCTGGCTACAGTCATCGGACCTGGAGTCATGGGTACAGGCAATGTTTCCTCTAATTTTCTGTAGGCTGTGTGTGCATAAAATATCAGCTGTGCAGCTTTTGAAGGAAGGTTAAATTTTTGTGCGCCACATAACGACACTCAGAGTTATATACTTTAAAATTTTACTACACGTCAGAATACAGTATGTACACCACATTGATTGCACTAGAAAATACTGTAGAACTTGTGAAAACCGTAAATACACAACAACTTTTAAATTTTAAGACGTCTGTGTTGTTTTCTATCAGAATCAGAACAGTAATTTTTGTGCGCTCTGTTGTAAAGTATGTGCACTCGCTCGGCGAGGTGTGTGTGCGCGCACAGCTTAGAGGGAACAGTGGGTACAGGACATGTTGGTCGATGTCCCGTGCCGAGGTGACAACCTGTCCGGCAAGCCCATGACTGAGAAGGCTGCAGAAATCGAGACCGAGACTCTCACCAGGACAAGACTGTCCAGAAAGACTTCTGCCCCTTCTCACAAAAAGAAGGGCTCGGGAAAGAAGCCCTTTTTCCCGAGGAAGGGTGCTACCTACAAAACCTACCCTCAGTATCAGGCCTCTTCAGCTCTTCAACAGGGCCAGCAGGCCAAGGGGCAGAGGCATGGGCCCCGTAGGCAGAAAACCCCCAAGCCGCTAGCTCCTGCTCCTGCTGCACAGCATGGAGGGGGTTTTTGACTCCCACAGCATAGCCTCTCCTCCACCGGTAGCTCCACTCAGCACAGGAGGTCGGCTGACCCTGTATGCCTACAGGTAGCCAGCCATCACAGGGGATACCTGGGTACTCAGCATAGTCCAAAAGGGCTATATGCTCCATTTCCACCAGCTACCCCCCTCCTACTATCCAGGGGAGCCTCCAAGACTCCCTCTACACAGGGACCTCCTCCTTCAGGAGTTGGCAAGTCTTTTAAAGGAACAGGCGGTGGAACTGGTGCCACACCACCTGTAAGGGCAAGGCTTCTACTCCAGGTACTTTCTACTACCAAAGAGAACAGGAGGCCTCAGACCTATCCTAGACTAGCAAAATCTGAACAAGTTTCTGGAGAGGGTAAAAGTTCAAGATACTTACCCTTGGGATACTGCTGTTCTACCTCCAGCAGGAAGACTGGCTATGCTCCTTAGACCTAAAGGATGGCTTATACTCACATCCTCATCCATCCAGACCACAGACAATATCTCAGATTTGTGGTGGGAGGAAACCACTTTCAGTACAGAGTGCTTCCTTTTGGCCTGACCTCTGCCCCCAGGGTTTTCACCAAATGCCTGGCGGTGGTGGCGACATTTCTCAGGAATCAGGGGATTTTTGTCTTCCCATACCTGGACGACTGGCTAATCAGGGGCCAGTCACTCCAGGAGGCCCGGCAGGCCACTCGTCGCACTGTCTCTCTTCTTCAGCATCTGGGCTTTGTCATAAACTACGCAAAGTCCACTTTGCTCCCCTCTCAGAACCTAGAGTTTATAGGGGCCAGGTTGTACACTCTTCAGGCAAGAGCTTACTTGCCAGAGGACAGGGCCCACAGACTTATGGACTTGGCCAACCAGTTCCAAGGCAATTCTCGTGTTTCCGCCAGGCACTACCTGCGGCTCCTGGGCCATATGGCATCCACGGTACATGTGACCCCGAATGCCCGTCTGCACATGCTGGCTGCTGAATGGTGCCTCAGAGATCAGTGGACACAAGCCACCGGCGACCTCTGAGACAGAGTAAAGGTGTCCAGACGACTTCTGAACTCCTTACGGTGGTGGCTTCATCTGCCAAACCTTCTCAGGGGTGTACCTTCTCAGGCTCCAGCACACACAAGTGTGCTGACGACAGATGCATCGTTAAAGGGCTGGGGTGCACATTGCCAGGGCACATGCACTCAAGGCCTGTGGTCCCCTCGGGAGGCCACACAGAGTAGATCAACCTTTTAGAGCTGCGAGCAATCCGCTTAGCTCTGCAAACCACCTGCCATGCTCTCTCTCAACAGTCTGTCCTAGTTTAGATGGACAATCAGGTAGCAATGTTCTATGTGAACAAACAAGGAGGCACAGGGTCCAGGCTCCTATGTCAGGAAGCACTGGACCTTTGCTCCTTTGCGGTCAGACAAGGCATGTTTCTCAAGACAGTTTATCTAGCTGGTCAAGAAAACTTCCTAGCAGACAAGCTAAGCAGGATTCTCCAGCCCCACGAATGGCAATTGAATCCATTGGTGGTCCAGCAGATCTTCCTCCACTGGGGACTACCATCCATCAATCTTTTTGCAAGTTCACTAAACCGTCAACTGCCCAGGTTTTGCTCCAGATAGCCGCATCCCCTCAGTATGGCAGCAGATGCTTTTCTAATCTCTTGGTTTATGGGCCTCCTGTATGTGTTTCCTCCTCTGCCCCTGGTGGCCCGAACTCTATTCAAGATCCTCCGGGACAAGGCCTCGGTGATTCTGGTAGCCCCCAGATGGCCGAGGCAGCCGTGGTTTCCACTTCTGCAGTTGGCGGTGGAAGCTCCATTCCCTCTAGGGCTGCAACATGATCTCCTGTCTCAAGAGCAGGGTTCCCTTCTGCACCCCAATCTCAGGTCCCTCAATCTGATGGCCTGGCTGCTGAAAGGATAGTTCTAGCTCCCTTACTTCTACCTAAGGAGGTTGAGGAGGTGGTATTGGCCTCTAGGAGGCAGTCCACCAGAAAGTCCTATGCCCTCAACTGGCGTAGGTTTACAGTATGGTGTGCTCGGCGCAATGAAGATCCTTTCTCTTGCCTTGTGCCAGTAGTACTGCAGTATCTACTTCACCTTTCAGACCTAGGCCTTAAGTCTAACTATGTTCAGGTCCACCTCAGTGCTCTGTCAGCGCACCACTCACCGGTTGAAGGACAGTCTGTCGGTTCACCCCTTGGTGTCCAGATTTCTCAGAGGTCTGCTTCTACTCAAGCCTCCTGTTCGTTCACCGGCGACTGAGTGGGATTTGAATGTTGTCTTGCAGCAACATGCCCACCGTTTGAGCCGATGGCTATTTGCCATTTGCGCTTCCTCTCTTGGAAAGCGCTCTTCCTGGTGGCTCTTACCTCGGCTAGACGTGTGAGTGAACTACAAGCTCTGGTTTCTGATAGACCATACACGCGGTTCTGTAGGAACAGGGTCGTCCTATGAACCCATCCCAAATTCCTCCCAAAAGTGGTCTCCTCTTTCCACCTCAATCAGGAGGTGGTTCTTCCGACCTTTTTTCCCAGGCCGCATGCCAGCTGTGCTGAAACAGTCTTGCATACCCTGGACTGTAAAAGGGCGTTGTCCTTTTACATAGAACGTACGCGGGAGCATCGAAGGGCTACTCGGCTCTTTGTCTTGTTTGACCCTATTAGGTTGGGGTTACTTGTTTCCAAGCGTACGTTGTCCACTTGGGTAGCAGATTGCATCACCTGGGCGTACAGGGTAGGCGACCTCCCCTTGCAGGGTCGGTTCACATCCCGCCGTGTCATGGTGAAAGCCGCGTCAGTAGCTCATCTCCGCTCTGTTCTGTTGGCAGACATCTGCCAGGCCGCAACTTGGTCTTCAAGCCAGACTTTTACAGCCCATTACTGCCTGGAGAGAGAGTCCTGGTGGGACAGTGTTTTCGGCCAGGCGGTACTCGGTAATCTTTTTGAGGTTTAGGCATCTCCTACCCTCCTGCCCTTTGTGTTGGGCTATTGTACGGGCTGCGTTCTCAGAGAAAATTCTTATCACGGATGCTGAGGCTCTTGAGAGGGAGCCTTTTTTTCAGCTCTGGGTTCACGGTAGCCTAGAGCTGGGGAGTCACATATGTGAGGACTGACTTCCTGCTTGGTTCTGGAGAAAGCGTTGTGATAGGCGATAGCGTAGTTACTCACCTGTAACAGGTGTTCTTCAGGAGCAGCAGGAATCGGTCCCCATGACCCTCCTTCCTCCCCTGGAGTTGCAGTCCTATCCTTCATTTTGATTTTTGCTGTCTTTTAGCTATGTCATCAGACTGAGCAAGACGGCACTCTTGTGCGGGAAGGGGACCGTGCATGCGCGCTGCATTCTCAAAGGCTTTCTTTGAAAGCTGGGGAAATGCTCTGCACGAGGGCTCCGTTGGCACCGACGTCACCCATATGTGAGGACCGATTCCTGCTGCTCCTGGAGAACACCTGTTACAAGTGAGTAACTACACTTTCCCCAGCTTTCAAAGAAAGCCTTTGGGATTGCTACCAGGCATGCGTGGTCCTCTTCCTGCCCAAGGGTGCCATCTTGCTCAGTCTCCCTTTTTCCGCGGAGCCCTTCGGACGCACGTCGTCGTCCCTTGGAAAAGGTTTTGTTTTCCTCACCTTAACAGGCTCTCTTTTTTTCCGGTTGCACCGGTCCTCTACCCGTCCTTTCCCCTGCTCTATTTTAGAGCTCCCAGGGATACTCATCTTCCTCTATTTTTTCTTTCGGGCTTTCCAGTGGCCATTTTTGCCCCCATGGCCACTGGATTTAAAAAATGTGATAGATGCTCTAGGAACATGTTGCTTACGGACACTCATGACTGTTGTCTGCGGTGCCTGGGAGCTGACAGTGACCCAGAGCTCTGCAAGAAAATGTCCTCTGAGGCGCTGCTCAGCCCTAAGCAGAAGTCCGAAGTCATTTTTTGAAAGGCCGCCTCGGAGTCCCCGCTGGTGTCCTCAGTCGTCTCCCCTACAGTGGGTTCTTCCCCTGTGGCCCCGCGTTCCAGCAGGCACTCCGACCAGGGGTTCCCTGAGGTGGAATGACGTAAAAAGAAGGCCTCGAAGTCGCTGTCTGGGGCTTCTGACAAGTGCGAGTGCTCTCGCGCCCGGTCGCTTAGCCCCCTTCGGCGTTCCCGAGAGTCAGACAAGAAGCGGCCCAGTAAGGTATCTCGCAGGGAAACGGAGGCCTCCGGCGAAGGTGCCCAGTCTGCTGAGGGTCATCCCGGTGAGGACCCCTTCTCCTCCTTGATGCCCGAACCGGTGACCCCAGTATTGGCGTGCTGGGGCCCCACTCCCGTGTGGAGTCCCATAACACTTTGAAATCCCCTACCCTCCAAGTCCAGCTACACAGCGTCCACAGACACACAAACAAAAAACCCGCAAAAACACAATTAGTTAACCATACACAGTCCTCTCACAGACAGTTCTCCCACAGACACACCAAAAATCCACAGACAGTTCTCCCACAGACACACCAAAAATCCACGAAAAAATGGAAATAAATTCCACCACACACACACACACACACACCCACACCCCCACTTGACTGACGAATACTCTACTCTATAACTCATTGTATTTTAACTTTTTTGTAAATAACCTCTGTAAATAACATTGGCAGTTCTTTGCCTATTCCCTGTAAAAAGTTAGAAACTTCTGATCAATATAACGATACAGAAGTATACAAAAGTATACACCTTGTAAATAGTTTTAAGCAGTTTAACGCACTTATATTTAATTTAATTTAATTTAATTAACAGATTATTTATATACCGCTCCTTCCATTGATCAGGTGCGGTTTCCATATAACAACAATAAACAGGGTGATCTGTTTTTACATATAACAATTTGTAGCTAGGTAATTACAGTTAACAAATAACAATTAACAATTAGTGAACTATGTACAGTTGAACAAAATTAAACTATATACATAGTTTTGTTTTTCATTTTTCTTAATCACTTTGTCTTAGGATACAGCGCTTCATTCTTTTGTTGAATAGTGTATTACCTGGGGTAGGATTATCCTTTATCTAGCTGGGGGGTGAGGGATGAGCTGGTCATAGATCCATAATGCTTTGTAAATAAGTGTGTTTTGAGTTTTTTTCTGAACTCCATTATATCAGGTAATTGTCTTAATTCTATTGGGATTGTGTTCCACAAGATGGAGGCTGCATGGGAGAAGGCTTTCTTGTTAGTGGATTTATTGGCCCTAATGAATTCTTTTGGTGGGGTTAGTTTATTTAACTGGTCTCTCCTTTGTAGATTATGGGTAGGTTCTATTTTGATGAGGTTATTTATGGACAGGGGTGCTGTTTTTGTTATGGCTTTGTAGGTGGTTAAGATTGTTTTGTATTCTATACGGCTTTGAATCGGGAGCCAGTGTAGATATTCTAAAATTGGGGTTATGTGTTGGAAAGGTGGGGCTCTCGTAATGGTCCTTGCTGCTGCATTTTGTGCTAATTGAAGTTTTTTTAAGGCTTCCTTAGTTACGCCAAGTTATATGTAAAAAGTTAAAAATTTCTGTTCAATGTAATGGTATACGAATGTATACAAAACTGTTAATTTGTTCCATGTAAACCGCCCCTGATCTCTGGAAGGGGCGGTATAGAAGAAATAGATAAATAAATAAATAAATAAATAAAATATGCTGGCGCTGGAACGCAGCGTTTCTGCATTCATTGCTTCCCAGCAGGCGCGCTCAGCCAGTTTTGCTGACTCGTGTCCAGAGACCGCTGGTCCCTCGCGTGGGACACCTAAATCCGTCCAGGAAACCCCCGAGAGCTGCGTGCCTCATGAGGGTCCTCGACTTTGGTCTCACTTGCCCTCCTGTTCCTCAGAGGCGAGATCGTCCAGGGCCTCCAGCTCCAGACCACCGGCCATTGGAAAGGGCGAACGGCCTGGCTTGGATCCCCCGACCATTTTTTCGGACTGGGAGCCCAATGGGGACACCACCCCGGAATCTCGTACCCACCGGGATCTTCCGTTGGACCCCTCACTGCCTGTACTCCAGCGATGTTCATTACCCAAGGATACCACCACCTTGGTGTTTATTCGGGATATGGCTCGGGCCCTCAACCTGGTCACCCAGGCCGACGAGGACCCTCGTGCTGAAGAACTCGATATTCTTCAGTATGAGTCCCCGCCCAGGGAATCCCTCACCATCTCTGTTCTGCCAATTCTGTCGCGGCTACTGCTCGCATGTGGGAGGCCCCATCCTCAGTCCCCATTGTGAGCAAGCGCCTTGATACTGTGTACAAGGTGCAGTGCGGGCCAGGCTTCCGGAAAACCCAGCTCCCACACTCCTCGATGGTGGTGGAGTCAGCCATGCGGAAGCAGAAAAGCCCGAAGTCACACTCTTCGGTCCCGCCGGGCCGAGAGTCAAGAGCCCTAGATGTCTTGGGATGCAAGGCTTATCAAGGTTTCATGCTCTCTTTTTGCATTCAGGCATACCAATTGTACATTGGTGTGTTCCTGCGCGAGTTGGCAAAGGAGATTGGGGTTTTCTCTGCGGGCCTCGAAGGGGAGTCCCTCGATAGATTCCACACCCTGCTGAAGTCCGTGGATGACTGCTTCAAGTACATCTTTTGAGCCTCCTATGATGGCTTCGAGACATTGGCTCGGGTGGCGGCCGCGGGCATTGGTGCCTTCTGCAAAGCATGGCTTCAATCCTCTGATTTGGAACAATGGGTGCAGGAGAAACTCCTGGACGTGCCCTGCCTCAGTGAATAACTTTTTGGTAAGCCGATGGAGGAAAAAGCTGCGGAGAAAGAGACTGAGTACGTTACTAGAACTCTCCCGCAAGACCACCTCTGTGCCTCGGAAGAAGCAGCCGACCAATAAGCCCTTCTTCCCCAGGAATGGTCTCCAGTATCGCGGCTACCCGCCATACCTGGTTACCCCACACACCGACTACTCAGGCACAGGGGAAGCCTGGCCAGGGGCACCGTAAACCAAAGGGCCTGAAGGTCCATATGCCAGCTCCCCCGCAACCCACTCAGGGGTTTTGACGCCAGCGGCATGGCCCCTCGCCCTCCGGCGACGCAGCAGCCAGTGGGTGGACACCTGTCCTGCTTCGCCTCGTCATAGGCACGCATCACTTCGGACACTTGGGTTCTCCAGGTCATCTGGGAGGACTATCGCCTCCACTTCAACCCTTTCTCCCCGGGGGAGCCTCCTCGACTTCTGGCGTACCAGCTTCTGCTGCAGCGGGAATTTCACTCCCTCCTCGCCCAACTGGCAGTCGAGAAGGTCCCTCCCCACCTTCGAGGACGGGGCTTTTATTCCCGTTACTTCCTCATCCCAAAAAAGACGGGGGGGGTCTGTGGCCCATTCTCGACCGCTGCAGGCTAAACAATTTCCTTGTGTGGGAGAAATTCAAGATGTTATCTCTTGGCGTGCTGCTGCCCTTCCTCCGGTAGGGCGACTGGCTATGCTCCTTGGATCTAAAGGACGTTTATGCCCATATCCTGATCCACCCCAACACAGGCAGTACCTGCATTTCCGGGTGCAGGGAGAGCACTTCCAGTACAGGGCGCTCCCCTTCAGTTTTGCGCCCGCCCCACGGGTCTTCACGAAGTGCCTCGTCGTGGCCGTCATCATCTTCGGCACTAGGGTGTGTTGGTTTTTCCTTTCCTCAATGACTGACTTGTTAAGGCCTCCTCCGTCTCGGAGGCCCAGCAAGCGATGTCGTGCACTGTCCTTCTCTTGGAGAGCTTGGGGTTCTTGGTCAACTACCCAAAGTCTCACCTCGAGCCAGTGCCTGCTCTCGAGTTCATTGGGGTGCGGCTCGATACTCGGCAGGCCATTGTCTTCTTGCCTGTGAACAGCTCCACCCGCCTCCAAGCTCTGGTGGCTCACGTCCAAAGTGCCCACCAGGTCACCCCTTGGTCCATGCTACGTCTCCTGGGTCACATCGCCTCGACTGTGCATGTGGTCCCACACACCTGCCTGTAAATGCAGCTCAATGGTTTCTCAATACCCAATGGAGTCAGTCCCTCGGACACCTCAGTGACCCCGTCAGGGTTCTTCCCAATCTCTGCTTGTCCCTGAACTGGTGGTAAAATCCCTGCAACCTCCTGCTGGGATCGCCCTTTCAGGCCCCATAGCACGATGTGGTGCTGACTACGAACGCTTCCCTGTTAGGTTGGGGAGTCCATTGCGGGTCTCTCTGCACGCAGGGGCAATGGTAACCCGCGGAGGCTCATTAACAGATAAACCTGCTTGAGCTCTGGGCCATCCGGTAGGCCCTGAGGGCCTTCGTGGATCTCCTCAGCGGAAAGTCGGGTAGCGACGTTCTACATCAACAAGGAGGGGGGCATGGGGTTGCACTCCCTCTGCAGGGAAGAAGTCCTCATCTGCTCTTTCTCCAACCGATGGAGGATGTCCCTCAGAGCGACGTACCTCCCGGGTCAGGAGAATGGTCTGTTGGACAGACTCAGCAGGATCCTTCGCCCCCACGAGTGGCGGCTGGATCCCAAAGTGGCAGCCTGGCTGTTTCTACGCTGGGGCACTCCAGCGTTAGACCTCTTCGCCAGCCCCCAGAACACACAGCTTCCTCGCTTTTGCGGTCCGGTGCCTCATCCGGGCAGTGAGGGCCCCGATGCTTTTCTCCTGGATTGGTCCTCCAGTCTTCTCTGTACATTTCACCCCTTTCCCCCTCATTGCGAGGACTCTGTTCAAGGCTCAATGGGACGGGGCATCGTTGATTCTCCAGGACCAAGCAGGAAGTCAGTCCTCACATATGGGTGTCATCGGCGCCGATGAAGCCCCAGCGGAGCATTTCCCCAGCTTTCCATGAAAGCCTTTGGGAATGCTGGCACGCATGCACAGTTCCCTTCCCGCCTAAAGGTGCCATATTACCTCAGTCTCTTTTTTTCCGAGAAGCCCATCGGACGTGTGTCCTGTTCTCCCGAATAAAAGTGATTTTTTTCTTCGGCGATTTTCGCTATTTTTTCTCCGGTTCGACGCCGGTTCCCCTCCCGCCGGGTTCGGTACACCGGTATCGAGCCCGTTTTCTTCATTTTTCGGTTTTTGCCCTTCGTGGCTGGCGTTCGCGCCCTTTTTTTCTTTTTCACTGGAAGGCCGGTCTTTTGACCTCACTGGATGACAGCCTTGGAGTGCAGACTGTCTGCCTTCATGGAGCAGCAGTGGGCACTGATGGCCAGCCTGTCGACTTCGAAGTCAACCCCGGAGACCGAGCCGATACTCGAGACCCTCGCGGTTCGAAGTTGGTCGAGGTCTCCCTCGACCTCCCGTTCGGGACCGAGGGTGTCAACGCCGGTGCCCCCCGGCATCGTGGTGGGTGCCTCGGGGCCCCGCGGGGTCGGACCCTGACTCCTCTTCGGACGAGTCCGCCTGGGAGATGGAGGACGAGGAGTCTCCCGATACCTTTAATACACGGTGCGTCCCGTCGGACTCACCGCTGTCTGATCCCCGGAGTAGATCCCCTCTGGAGGACACTAGGTTCTCGGAGTTCGTCCGGGATATGGCCGCTGCTTTGGCTATCCCTGCCAATCCCGAGGAAGAGCCTCGAGCCGAGGGGCTCGATGCTGTACAGTACGACTCTCCTCTGAAGGAGGCCTTTACTGTCCCGGTTCCTCCGATGCTGGAACGGCTCCTCTTCCGTATGTGGGAGGCCCCGGCCTCGGCGCCGGTTCTAAGCAAGCGAGTCGATTCCATTTATCGACTCCGCAAAAGCCCTGGCTTCCTGAAAGCACAGCTACCACACCATTCCATGGTTGTGGAATCGGCCATGCATCGTCTGAAGAGCCAGAAGATGCACTCCGCGGTGCCCCCCGGCAGGAAGGCCCGCAACCTCGATGGCGTCGGTAGGAAGTGCTTCCAGGGGTCTATGCTTGCTTGCCGTGTTCAGTCTTACCAGCTGTACATGGGCATGTACTTGCGAGACCTGGCCAAGGAGTTGGCCGAATTCTCTGCTGGTCTCTCCGGGGAACCCTTGCAGAGATTTCAGACCTTGTCCTCGGAGATTCGGGAATGCTCCAAGTTCATTTCCCGTGCCGCCTATGATGACTTCGAGGCTTCGGCCCGAGTTGCTGCTGCCGGCATCGCGGCTCGACGCCAGGCGTGGCTGCAGTCATCGGACCTCGAGCCATGGGTTCAGGATAAGTTGGTCGATGTCCCCTGCCGAGGTGAGAACCTTTTTGGCAAACCCGTGACCGAGAAGGCCGCTCAGCTCGAGACCGAGCACCTTACCCAGACAAGGCTGTCGAGGAAGACCTCTGCCCCTTCACATAAGAAGAAGGGCTCGGGTAAAAAGTCCTTTTACCCGAGGAAGGGCACTGCCTACAAACAGTACCCTCAGTATCAGGCTGCCCAAGCTGCCCCCCAGGGTCAGCAAGCCAAGGGCCAGGGTAATGGGCCCCGTAGGCAGAGGACTCCCAAGCCTCAGGCCCCTGCTACCACTCAGCAGGGTGGGGGTTTTTGACTCCTTGAGCGTAGCCACTCCGTCCCTGCTTTCCCAACCCTGCACAGGCGGTCGCCTTGTACTCTTTGCCCACCAGTGGCCTCTCATTACCACCGACAGTTGGGTGCTGGACATAGTCCAAAAGGGCTATGCCTTGCATTTTCATCAACTGCCTCCTCCTTACTTCCCAGGGGAGCCCTTGAGGCCTCCCCTGCACACAGACTTTCTCCTTCGAGAGCTCCAAGGTCTGTTGGTGGACAGGGCGGTGGAGCCTGTGCCTCCCCACTTGCAAGGTCACGGATTCTACTCCAGGTATTTCCTGGTACCCAAAAAGACCGGTGGCCTTCGACCCATTCTGGACCTTAGGAACCTCAACACGTTCCTGGAGAAAGAAAAGTTCAAGATGCTTACTCTTGGAACACTTCTGCCCTACCTCCAGCAGGGAGATTGGCTATGCTCCTTAGATCTAAAGGATGCGTACACTCACATCCTCATACATCCAGACCACAGAAAGTACCTCAGGTTCATTGTGGGAGGAAACCATTATCAGTACAAGGTACTGCCTTTTGGCCTGACCTCCGCGCCCCGGGTCTTTACCAAGTGCCTGGCAGTGGTTGCGGCCTACCTGAGAAATCAAGGCATCTTTGTCTTTCCCTATCTGGACGACTGGCTCATCAGGGGTCAGACGTGCCAGGAGGCCAGACAAGCCACCCTCAGAACCATTGCTCTGCTTCAGAACGTGGGCTTTGTCATAAACTTCGCAAAATCCACTTTGCTCCCCTCCCAGAACTTGGAGTTCATAGGGGCAAGATTGGATTCTCAACTGGCAAAGGCATTCTTGCCAGAAGACAGGGCTCAAAGACTGATGGACGTGGCCAAACAGTTCCTAAACAGGTCCCTAGTCTCCGCCAGACTCTGCCTCAGACCTCTGGGCCACATGGCTTCGACAGTGCATGTGACTCCCAATGCCAGGCTCCATATGAGGCCTGCACAGTGGTGCCTTCGGACTCAGTGGTCTCAAGCCACAGGCCGCCTAAGAGACAGGATAAAGGTGTCCAGACCCCTTTTGACCTCCTTCAGCTGGTGGCTGCATCCACCCAATCTGCTGAAGGGAATGCCCTTCCAATTGCCAGAATACTCGGTGGTCCTCACCACCGACGCCTCTCTGAAGGGCTGGGGTGCGCATTGTCTAGACAAATGCACTCAGGGCCTCTGGTCTCCCTGGGAGGCAGCTCAGCAAATCAATCTCCTGGAACTTCGAGCTATCCGCTTAGCTCTCAAGGTTTTTTCTCCGGCCCTGGCTCACTGCTCAGTCTTGATTCAAACAGACAACCAGGTAGCCATGTTTTATGTGAACAAACAGGGCGGCACTGGGTCCAAGCTCCTTTGTCGAGAGACTCAGGACCTTTGTTCCTTTGCCCTGAAGTACAACATGCTTCTCAAGGCGGTGTATCTTCCAGGCCAGGAGAACTGCCTGGCCGACTGGTTGAGCAGAATTCTGCAGCCCCATGAGTGGCAGCTGCATTCCTTGGTCGTTCAGAAGATCTTCCTGAAGTGGGGTCTCCCTTGAATAGATCTCTTTGCCAGTCCTCTGAACAAGCAACTGCCCGAGTTCTGCTCCAGGCAGCCGCATCCTCTGATGCTTTTCTGATGTCCTGGTCTCAGGGCCTTCTGTATGCGTTTCCTCCCACGCCCTTGGTGGCCCAAACTCTTTTCAAGACTCTTCAGGACAAGGCCTCGGTCCTGCTGGTAGCTCCCAGGTGGCCGAGGCAGCCTTGGTTTCCACTCCTGCTGCAGCTGGCAGTGGATTCCCCACTACCTCTGGGGTTACAACCCGACCTTCTCTCACAGGAGCAGGGTTCCCTTCTGCACCCCAATCTCAAAGCTCTCAATTTGATGGCCTGGAGGCTGCAAGGGTAGTTTTGGCTCCCTGGGGCCTGCCTCAGGAAGTTGAGGAGGTTGTCCTAGCCTCTAGGAAACAGTCCACTAGGAAAACCTATGCCCTCAAATGGAAGAGGTTTTCTGTGTGGTGTCAGCTACGTACAGAGGATCCTTTCTCCTGTACTGTGCCAGTAGTGCTTCAGTACTTACTGCACTTGTCCAATCAGGGACTTAAGTCCAATTCTGTTCGGGTCCACCTCTCAGCTCTAGCAGCTCACCACTCTCTGGTGGAGGGACATTCTCTGTCTGGTCACCCCTTGGTGTGTCGTTTTCTCAGGGGCTTGCTTTTGCTCAAGCCCCCCATCCATCCTCCTGCTCCTGAGTGGGAGCTGAATGTAGTCTTGCAGCAACTGACTCGCCCACCCTTTGAGCCGATGGCTACTTGTCCACGGCGCTTCCTCTCCTGGAAGACACTTTTCCTGATAGCCCTTACCTCGGCTAGGCGAGTGATGAGCTTCAGGCCCTGGTCTGTGATGGACCTTACACCAGGATTTATAGGAACAGGGTAGTCCTCAGGACTCATCCCAAGTTCCTCCCTAAGGTTGTCTCCTCTTTCCACCTCAATCAGGAGGTGGTTCTTCCAACATTCTTCCCTAGGCCTCATGCAAGCCCGGCTGAAGCAGTCTTGCATACCCTGGACTGTAGGAGAGCCTTATCCTTATACCTTGACCGTACGCAGGGGCATAGAAGGGCTACTCAGCTCTTCGTCTCCTTTGACCCCAATAAGTTGGGGTTAGCTTTGTCCAAGCGTACCTTGTCCATCTGGGTGGCTGACTGTATCACCTGGGCTTACAAGGCGGCTGACCTTCCTTTGCAGGGTAGGATCACGGCCCATCGTGTCAGGGCAATGGCTGCCTCAGTGGCTCATCTCCGCTCCGTGCCCTTGGTAGACATCTGCAGGGCTGCAACTTGGTCTTCAAGCCAGACTTTTGCAGCCCATTACTGTCTGGAGAGGGAGTCCCGTAGGGACAGTGCTTTTGGCCAAGCAGAACTCCGGAATCTCTTTGAGGTTTAGGCAACTCCTGCCCTCCTGCCCTCTGTTGGGCTACCAGTGAAGGTTGTGTCCTTGAAAAGCCTTTCTTTGCTGCTGGGACTAGAGGGAGTTCTCTTGTTCAGCCTGGGTTCCTGGTAGCCCAGAGCTAGGGAGTCACCCATTTGTGAGGACTGACTTCCTGCTTGGTCCTGGAGAAAGAGTAGTTACTCACCTGTAACAGGTGTTCTCCAGGAGCAGCAGGAATCAGTCCTCACAACCCTCCCTCCTCCCCTTGGAGTTGCAGTTGTACATAGTTTGTGTTTTTACATTTTTGTGTGGTCTTCTTAGCTATGTCATTTGACTGAGGTAAGATGGCACCTTTAGGCGGGAAGGGAACCGCGCATGCGTGCCAGCATTCCCAAAGGCTTTCATGGAAAGCTGGGGAAATGCTCCGCTGGGGCTTCATCAGCGCCGATGACACCCATATGTGAGGAGTGATTCCTGCTGCTCCTGGAGAACACCTGTTACAGGTGAGTAACTACTCTTTCTCGTGGCCCCGACAGCCTTATTTCCCGGACCTGCTGTCGACAGAGCCTCCGGTTCCCCTGGGCTCTGCCAGGGACTTGCTAACACAGGAGTAGAGTCGGGTACTACACCCGAACGTAACCTCCCTCTCCCTCACAGCCTCGTGGCTAAACGGGTCTCTTTAGTCCCTCTGGCCCTTCTGTAGGAGGTTGAGGAAATCTTCCTTGCCTCAAGGAAGGACTCCACTAGGCTGGCTTATGCCTTTAAGTGATAACACTTCTCCGCCTGGTCCTTGGAACACCAGATTGTCCCCTTCTCATGCCCAGTTCGGTGGGTTCTCTAGTACCTCCTCCACCTCTCAAGGGAAGGGTTGAAGTCGATCTCTGTCAGAGTTCATTTGAGCGCCATATCGGCTGCTAATCTCTCTATCGATGGAAAACCTCTATCGGGGCAGCCGCTAGTCTCCCACTTCATGCAGGGTCTTCTGCTATCCAAACCGCCCATCTGTCCCACTCCGGCAGAATGGGACTTGAACGTGGTGCTCACGCAGCTCACTCATCCACCCTTCGAGCCAATGGCAACGTGTTCGCTCTGGCATTTGTCCTGGAAGGTGGCCTTCCTGGTGGCAGTGACCTTGGCTCGCCGATTCAGTGGGTTTCAGGCGCTCATGGCTTGTGCCCCTTACACCAGGTTTTATAGGAATAGGGTTGTCCTCAGGACCCATCCTAAATTCTTACCCAAGGTCATGTTGGCCTTTTATCTCAAGAAAAGGTGAGAGCGGAAACCCAAAAACCACGGCCTACCACAAGGAAATTTCAAAAATACTTTTTTTGGTGGACCCAACTAAAAATGTTTCAGCCAGAGGCCGCCTTCAGGATTCACAAAGGATAGAAAAAAGCAAATAAAACATGGACCAAGCCACTCTTCCCAATCTTTGCAAGTTGTGCTTTGTTGAGGCCAGGTCGAGTCTGCAGCTTGTAATGCCTTTTATAACGTCTCAGTGTGTTCACCTGCAGCTGAAACAAGTCAACCTCTGGAACATCTGTCTCGTGTTCAGGAGAATCACCACCATCATCACTGGTCTTTCTCTTTCTTTTGTTCCGAACTCTCTGGATGTAATTTTTGTGAAAGTCACAGATGTACAGATGCCTCACCTTCAAGAGGAAACTGGAAAGCTGTGGTGCGGCCACAGGGAATGCAGACGGTGGCAGCCCATGTCGGAGCAGCAGCATGCGAACCACCCCCGGACCGTTCATGCGAGATCTAGTTGGGTCCACCAAATAAAGTATTTTTGAAATTTCTTTGTGGTAGGCCGTGCTTTTTCGGTTTCTGCTCTCACCTTTTCTTGCACTTTTGCGGACACCCTCTTCTCCTGTTGATTTTGGCCTTTTATCTCAACCAAGAGAGAGTGCTCCCAACCTTCTTCCCGAGGCCACACGCCGACCAGGCGTTGGCGGCTCTCCACACCCTCGACTGCAAGCGGCCCCTTGCCTTCTACTTGCTGCATTCCCAGACTCACCGCAATCGGCAGGGGCAAGCAGTCACCAAGCACACCTTCTGTTTGGATGGCGTACTGCATCGCTTTCCCTCATGCGAAGGCGGGTGTCCCTCTGGATCGTCGCGTCACCGCACATGGGGTCCGATCCAAAGTGGCCTCGGTGGCCTTGCTACGCTCTGTGCCCATGATGGACCTGGTCTTCCACGAATTCTTTCGCCACCCACTACTGCCTGGAGAGGGAGTCCCGCCGGGACAGCGCCTTTGGCCAGGCTGTACTCCGTAATCTGTTTGGGTATAAGCAATTCCTGCTCTCTGACCCTTCTCGGCTACCGAGGGCTTAGCTCCGAGGACCCTGGCTCCTTCAGGCTTTGGCTTCTGCTTACGGCCTCACGGAGGCGTTTTTTGGTTATAGGTTCGGTAGCCTGTAGCTAGGGAGTCACATAAGTGAGGACTGACTTCCTGCTTGTTCCTGGAGAAAGCGTAGTTACTTACCTGCAACAGGTGTTCTCCAGGGACAGCAGGAATCAGTCCTACCTCCCCTTATGAGTTGCTGTATTTTTGTCCTTCCCTTGCCATCTGCTTGGTAGGGCTCAAGCTAAGGGACCTGACTGAGCAAGATGGCATCCTTGGGTTGGAAGAGGACCATCTTTATCTTTATTGGCTCATTTAATATACCGCTCTTTACCAGTGGCACCAGAGCGGTGTAGAATAACAAAATATATAAGCTGCTGAAAAAGAAAAAGGAACACCATAAGAGATTAAGAAAAAAGGATAGAGTGGAGAGAAAGAATAAAGCAGCAGACAGAACAAAACAGAGTGCACGGTGTCCCCCTCAGCCCCCTCTAGTGGCGGCGTAGTGGTTCCACAGGGGCTGGGGAGCGCATAAGAATTAAAAGGTTCAGGGTTGATCTGTTGTGAGGGTCAATGGGATAGCAGGTCACATTGTCAGCCTCAGAGTCAACAACCTAAAAAAGTAACTCTTGCCAAGTGTAGGGTACAAAAAGGCTTTTATTTCCCCTTTTCGCATGAAGAAATTCAAAATATGAGGTAATGAGTAACAGAACATAAATTCAGTTGCATCAAAACGTGAGTCAGCAAAACACTCAAAATAACATGGTTCCTTCACCAACTTAAAGCATAAACTTTCCAGTACAGTTTGCACACATTAGATTTGTTTGCCTTTTACTCAAAGATATCTTCTTGTGCAAAAGTCACATTCCATTGATTCTATATCTTCAGTGCTCTCAGATTCCCCTGGCAGCCATTCCATGTCTATGGGATCTGAAACTGAGGTCTCTGAGATCTCTTGGATATTAAAACCTGGTTTCCTAAAAGCCTGCCATACTGTATCCCAGTGCTGGCTTGGTAGTTTGGGGCGTCGGCTTTTAGGTCTAGTATATCTCCCTGGGCTTGCTGTTGTTTCAGGACTAAAAGTTTGCTCCTTCCATTCTCTGGCAACATTAAACTTTTTCCTGTAAAACTTATCAGTTATATCTGGTTTAAAACAGTCCTTATTGTCCAGATAAAAACTAGCCCTTTGTTCCTCTCTAGGCTTCTTGAAAAAGGCTTGAGGCCTAGTCTGAGAGTTTTGTGCTCCAGGTATATCCTTTCTCTCAAGGCTATGAACTTTTCCTTTATCTTTCACGTTACTTTTGTAAAAGCTTTTAAAAGTACCTTTTTTCTCTTGAAGGTTTCTTCTCCAACCGGAGGGATAAGCACTTCCTTCCTTGGCTGCAGTCCGTGATACTGCCCCTTGAAGTTGTGTATGGCCTTTCTCTAGGCCTGCTCTCCCCGTAGCTTCCTTTCCTTTAGCTCTGCTGGGTTTGTCAGTGACCTCACCTCGGTCTCTGAGTCTGGCCTCTGGAGCTTCCCTTGGCACTGCCTCCTGTTCTTCACATGAAGGACTCTGCCAAGCTCCTTGCCGCCTCCTGTGCTTCTCCTCTGGGTTCTTCCCTTCGGGGTTTCTCTGTTGCCTTTCTGGCTCTCTTGACTGCCTTCCTGGCACCTTTGCCTCTCTTGGCTCTCTCCCTCTTGGCTCTCCTTCTTGCAGTGCTCTGTTCCTACTTAAATCCAGAGCAGCTGCTTCTGAGTCCTGCCCATAGAGGTGTGGTTCTTCCACTTTCAGGTTTGTTCTCCTGCTCCCTCTATGTGTCCCTTCTCGTAATTGCAGGCAAATCCTGTTTTTTTCAAGATTTAAAAGTTTCCTTTCTTGCATCAGAGGGCTTGCGGTATCACAACGGCAACAAAGAAATAGGTACGTCTAGGTTCAGCGAGGTAGAGGAGAAAGGGGAATGGAGGGAGGAGGAAGGTTGAAAGCAGTGCTGAAAAGGTGGGTCTTCAGTTTGGCCTTAAAGGTTTTATAGGAGGGCTCCAAACGGAGGGCGGGGGGAAGCGAGTTCTAGAGTCGGGGGCCCAAAAAGAAAAACGCTGAAGAACGGGTAGACTCAAGGTGGGCTTGTGATGGAGAGGGAAGGGACATACTGTTCAGGTGGACTGACCTAAGGGAACGGTGAGACGAATGAAGATGTATTAAATCGGCGAGGTAGAGGGGAATACCAGTATAGATGGTTTTGTGCACGTTTATAAGTACTTTGAATTGTATACGGTAGACCAGGGGAAGCCAGTGAAGATGAATCAGAATGGGGGTGATATGATCGAAGCGGGAGGCGTGAGTGAGAATATGTGCAGCTGTGTGGTGGAGAAGTTGTAATCTGCGCAACTGGGTTTGAGGAAGGCCGGCCAGGACAACATTGCAGTAGTCCAAGCGGGATACTACCAAGGACAGTAATAATGTAGTCATAGAGGAAACTGATATGAGGGGGCAAACGGCACGAAGTTGTTGTAAGGTGTGGAAAGACCGCTGTACGACAGAGGAAATATGTTCTTTGAAGATCAAGGCGGAGTCCAGAATGACTCTTAGGTAGCGCAGGGAAGAAACTACTGGCAATGGGGAGCAGGACAAAATGGGGGCGAGAGGGGGAATTGGGGCACCGGAGGTAAACCAAATGGCAGATGTTTTGGAGGGATTCACATGCAAAAAATTAGTGGAGAACCAGGAGGACACTGAAGCTAAGCAGGAGTTGAGGGGGTCGAGATCCGCGACAGAGGGGTCCATGTGGTGGAGAAGAATATCATCATCAGCGTAATAGTGGGCAGAAATGCTGTGCTGCTGAACTAGGAGTGCAAAGGGGGCCATGAAAACATTGAACAGGAGAGGGGCAAGGACAGAATCCTGGGGGACACCGCATGGGAGAGAGGTGGGAGGAGAAGAAGAGAGACCCGCGGAAACGGAGAAAGTTCTGATGGAGAGGAATGAGTGAAACCAAGAGAGAACAGTGCCAGAGAGCCCAGCGTCGTGTAAGCGAGCTAGAAGAGTAGAGTGATCCACAAGGTTGAAAGCAGCAGACAAGTCTAGGGAAACGACGATGGAGATGTGACCTCGATCATGAGCGGTACGCACTTCATTAAGGAAAGAGAGCAAAACAGATTCAGTGCTGTGATTGGGATGGAAACCGGATTGACGGGGATGAAGTGTTAGGGAAGCCTCAAGGTGAGAAGAGAGTTGTGCATAGACCAGTTTTTCAAGAATCTTTGAAAGGAAGGGAAGATTGGAGATAGGGCGCCAATTGGCTGGGGAGGACGGGTCAAGAGAGTCTTTTTTTAGGATGGGACGGATAGTGGCATGCTTCCAGACAGCAGGGAAAGAACCGGAAGAGAGACTAGAGTTAATAATGGAAAGAATGTAGGGGGAGAGGGCCAGGGAGGAATCCAGTAGCCAATGGGAAGGGATGGGATCTGAAATGCAAGTGGCCTTTCGAATCGAAGAGTATACCTTGGAGAGGTCGGACATAGTCACGAGTTGGAAGGAAGACCAGTTGTGAGAAAGGGGAGGGAAATGGGAAGAAGGGAGAGAAAGGGGGGAATTTGGAAGAAGGGGAGAGGGAGGGGGGGGGGAAGGGCAAGAGGAAAAAAGTGAGCGAAGATTTTGGATTTTAGTAGCAAAGTGTGAGGCCAGAAGAGCAGGATCAGGGGATACCGGGGAAGGGGCTGGGGAGGTGAAGGAATGAGAGGCAGAGAGAGAATGAAGGACTGAATAGAGTTGACGAGTGAAATTGGCTGATGAAGAGATGCGGGAAAAAAAATAATCCAGTTTAGCAGAATGAAGTAAGGATCGATAGTGGGAACGACAGTGTCGAAAATGTGCTAGGGAGGTGGGATTGCATGCATGGTAGCAATCCCAAAGGCTTTCTTTGAAAGCTGGGGAATTGCTCCACGCGGGCTCCGTCGGTGCCGACGTCACCCATAAGTGAGGACTGATTCCTGCTGTCCCTGGAGAACATCTGTTACAGGTGAGTAACTACGCTATCTTTATTATATCTCCCCTCTTCCGTCTTTCTTCTAAAGTATACATGTTGAGATCTTGAAATCTATACCCATATACCTTATAATGAAGCCCACGGACCATTTTGGTAGCCACCATCTGTACAGATTCAATCCTTTTTATATCATTTTGAAGGTGGATTCTTTAGAATTGTATACAATACTCTAAATTAGATCTCACCAAAGACATACAAAGGCACTATCGCCACCACCTTCCTGCTGGCCATTCCTCTCCCTGTGCACCCATGCTTTCTTCTGGCTTTTGCCGCCTCCATTTCTACCTATTTAGTCACCTTAAGATCATCGGAGACTATCTTCCCTAGATCCCACTCTTCTTTTGTTGACAGAAGTACTTCACCCCCTATTCTGTACCACTCCCTTGTATTTTTTCAGGGCATATGTATGACCCTGCATTTTTTTAGCTTTACATATCTGCCGCCAAATTCTTGATCATTTTTCAAGCTTAGCTAGATTCCTCCTCATATTCTTGAGGTAAGAGTGCGGTATAGAAATAATATAAATATATATATAAATAAATAAAATAGGTATAAATGACTTGCCCAAGCCACAAGGAGCATCTGTGGGATTTGCTTCCTGGCTTTTCTGGTTCCAATCCACTGCTTTAGCCATTATTTATTTAGTTATTTATTTATTTACCTTCTCTTATATACCGCGCTATTCTGCATCAGTGCGGTTTACATTGAACAAACTGAAATTACATTGAACAGGGCATTATAACTTGGAGATAACTATTTTACAGGGAACATGGGCTATGGAGGGTTAAGTGGCTTGCCCAAGACCACAAGGAGCACCTGTGGGACTAGAAACCCCCCAGTCCTTCCTGCCCAAGGTTGCTGCGCTCTAGTGGGATTTGAACCCCCAACCTTCCGGCCTGAAGTACCTTGCCCCAACCACTAGGCCACTCCTCCACTCTTCTATGCTACACATACATATAGCTCCATATTCAGTGCTCTTGGTCTATCCAGAAAAGAAATAACCTCCATGAATTTTTTTGAATTATGATATGTGATGAATGCTTTAAAGACTTTTTAGTTAAGGTGGGTTTATATGTTGGTAATTTGTCATGGTTTAAGGACAAGGGCTCTAACTCTCTTCTCTTACTCTGAACAAACACTACCCGAGTATCTTCATCTGTCTGGCCCAGAATTATACTTGAGCTACTCTGTGTAATTGGCATTTATTGCATGTACAGTTGTGGTTAGCATTATTGGCACCCAAAAAAAATAGTGGCCAGTGAAATGGATTTGGATTATATATGCACACATATTGGACACATGAAAGAATCAAAACAAGGACAATTAAAAAAAAAAGTAGTAAATAGTATAAAAACTGGGACACTACTTTGAGAAAGGACTCTCTCTATTACATTTATATATCCAGTGCTGTGTACACCTATACAAATGATCATTAATAGTAGTAGTTCAGTAGTTAGGAAATAATTATGTCTGTATCATATTAGATTCACCCCTGTCTAGGGCAGAATTAGCTAGTGCAGCCCATGCCCTTGGCACCAGTAGAATTAGTACTGCTGCGTTTTGTGTATCTTTTTTTATCTGCTTATTTGTTTTTTGTGTGCATGTTTTCATGTCTTTGTGGGTTGATATGCAGTGTGTTATTCCTAGGGGAAAAAAAGATGCGGTACTTATATGCAGGGCTCTATAATCAATACATGAGGACTATGGGTCAATTTTAGCAGGCAAGGAAAAAGATTCCAGTATTCCATACCAATGGGTATCCCCTCAAAAAAAAAGAAAAGCCCTGTGAACATGCCTGTGTTTGTATATCACTGCATATGTGCTTGCATGTGTAATTTCTTGCATGTGTGTGAATATATGTATGTGTTTGTGTGTGTTCTGTGTATCTGTGGTATGGAGAGGAGTTAAGGGGAGGGCTTTTTGACAGGTATAAGTTTATAATTGCTGTGTTACTGTGAATCATTGTTAGTATGTTGCAGCTTTTGGAACTGCTTTTCCTAGAAAGTCATTGAGGCTTGTTTCTATGGAGGGGCTTCACTTCTCTTCCATCTCCCATCACACACAAAAGCTAAACTTGTATTGTACAGAAACTTCTCCCAGCTCACCTCCTCCTTTTTCACATACACTGATGCCAGTCCGGACGTGCTCTTAGAAGATTTTCTGGGCATGTGCAAGAGTACCCACCTAATATGCCCATTGCTCCCTTTTCTTTCATTCGCTTGGCTAGGCAGAATGGATTTTGCTCTCCTCAAACATTTTTCTAGTTAAAATACTACTGCTTTCTGTCAAGTGTTTTCTAGAACTAATGTATTCAACATTACACATCACTAACAATGATCATAACCTTCGGTTTATAAAATGTGTCCTCTGTTTCTCCATGGACAAGCAGGAAGTAAGTCCCCAGTTGCCATTGGATGCTTTTGGGAGGGGCCATCGCGCATGCGTGCTTGCCTTCCTGCCTGTCAGCCAAAGCGTCATCTTATTTCCAGTTGTCTTTTTCCACGGATTTCCTGAGATGTGTTACTGTTGTCGCTGGAAAGAGTGATTTTTTTTTCTTTGCCCCCCCCCCCCACCCCCCGTAGGTTTCTTTTTGTTTCTAGTGCCTACCACTTGCTGGGTGTGTCGGCTCCCGCCACTGCTGCCTTTTCAATTTTTTTCTCCCTCTGGATTTTTTCTTTCTCATGCGGTTTTGCTGGCTGGAGACCTTGAGCTGTTCGATTTCGTGATGACCATCTTTCCAGTCAAGTCTAAGCCAGCTCTGCACCCCCTATTCCGCCGTCCTCTTCCAGTCCCACTCCGGCTGCCTTGCCCTCTTATTTTTCTGACAAGGTCCTCACCATTCGCCAGCTTTTCCTTTCTTGTCCTCCCCCTCTTTCTCCCCCTCCCCCCTTTCCCCAGTCCCATCTGTTTCTCTGTCCCCTTCTCCCACTCCCCCCCTCTCGCACTGCTGGTCTGTTTTTCGACCGATTACCCTTTCTGAGCTGTCCCATGCTCTTTCTATGGCCCGGAAAACCACCTGTCCTTCCGATCCTATTCCTTCGCAATGGCTTTCTGAACCTTCACTGGCACTGCTTCCTCTGGTTCTCTCTCCTTTCAATGCTTGTTTGTCCTCTGGCTCTTTACCCTCGCCCTGGAAGCACGCTCTGATCCGCCCCCTTTTGAAAAAACCCTCTCTGGACCCTTCCACTTTGTCTAACTGGCGTCCTGTCTCTAATCTTCCTTTTCTCTCTAAACTTCTTGAACGACTGGTTTTCTCTCAACTTTCTGCACATTCAGAGGATTCTTTGGTTCTTCACCCCCGTCAATCCGGTTTCCGTCCTGGGCATAGTACTGAATCTATTCTTATTTCTTTTCTTAATGAGCTGCATGTCGCTCATGATAGGGGTTCTATTTCTGTTGCTGTTGCACTTGATCTTTCCGCGGCTTTTGATGTTGTCGATCATTGCACTCTTCTTCTTTGACTCAGCTCTATTGGTCTCTCTGCGTCGGTTCTCCACTGGTTTCATTCTTTTCTCTGTAATCGTTCCTTCTCTGTTCTTGTTGGTTCTGACTCTTCTTCCCCAACACCTCTTCACTGTGGTGTTCCCCAGGGTTCTGTCTTGTCTCCTCTGTTGTTCAATATTTTCTTGGCTCCTCTTGCTTTACTTATACAGCAGCACGGTATCTCTGCATATTTCTATGCCGATGATATTCTTCTCTTTTTTCACACCTGTTCACTCACTCCAGATATTGGTCCTCTTGATGCTTGTCTTTCTGCAGTTTCTTCCTGGTTTTCGGATAACTTTTCACATGTCAATTTGGCTAAAACTTCGGCAATCTGGTTCACTGCAAGTGCTTCTATTCCTTCTTTGTCCCCGTCCTTTCCTGCTGGGCCTTTCCCTTGGTCACGTCTCTGCGTTATCTCGGCGTCACTTTGGATTCTGCTTTAACTTTTAAAGACCATATCTCTGTTGTGCAACGTTCTTTTCACACTTTACGTCAACTTTGAGCAATTCGGCCTTTTCTTTCCCCCACTTCTATGACTACACGTCTTCTCACTTTGATGGTTTCCCGTTTGGATTATTGTAATGCATCTCTAACCGGTCTTCCACTTACTCAGCTTCGTCGCCTTCAACTAGTTCACCACACTGCAGCCCGTCTTCTGACTCACTCTCTCCGGTCGGCTCACGTTACCCCTTTGCTTCTTCGTCTCCACTGGTTGCCTGTCCCTTTTCGCATACAGTATAAGATCCTGATTTTCGTACACCGGTGTTTGCACACTTTTATTCCACTCTATGTCTCTGATCTGGTCCATTTTTCTTGCCCTTCCAGAGTGCTTAGATCTCTCCATATGAATCGTCTTTCTTCCACCTCCCTCCCAGGCTCATCTTGAATCCACGCGTTCTTCTGCTTTCTTTTTCCTTGGTCCCCGTCTTTGGAACTCACTGCCGCTTTCGTTACGGTTGGAATCCTCTTTTTCCACTTTCAAAGCTTGTCTTAAGACCTATCTTTTCTGCACAGCTTTTGACCTTCCTTTTCCCCCTCCTTCTGCGACTACCTGACTGTCCGTCTGTCTTTTGTCTCTCTTTTATTTTTAATATACTTTGTTGGTCTATCTCTCTACTGCTCTTTTCTCTACATGAATGGCGTTCCTTTCTGTTTCTTTCTCAGTAGTTCCGTTTTGATTTTATTGTAAACCGCTGCATGCTTAATTGGTTTAGGCGGTATAATAAATTTTAAATAAAGATAAAGATAAAGCTAGAAGACTTAAAAAGTGTACTAGGTGTGCATGCAACATCTGGGTCACTGACCGACATAATTGGTGTTTTCAGTTCGTCGAGCCCTCCTACTGTAAACTTTCCTTACAGATGACCAGGAAGGACCCAAAGGGCCATGAGAAACAGTGCAAGTCCCTCTTTGGGCTGTCGGATTCTGCATCCTCAGTCCCGGCGTCAATACTGAAACCCTGGTGGGGCTCCATCCAGGCTTTGGCATCACGTGGTGCCCATGCTCATTTGGAGCAGCAGGGCCATGGTACTCTGGAGTGGAGGCTGGCCATCGACCTCCATTTGGAGCCACAGAAGGAACAGGCATTTGCTCCATTGACGTCGAAGGGGGTGGCGCATTGACACCAGAGTCCTTCTCGATGCGACATTGAGGGCAATGGCTGGGAAGCAGCCTGCAAAATTGCCCCAGCAGGCGTTGTCAACTCCAAGTTTCCGGAAGGCCACTGGCAGTCTCCTGATGCACTAACCATCATGGCATCTCCGAAACGAGTGCCAGAGTTGGTGGCCAAAGTTGTCATTCTGGCTCTCAGAGGTGGCAGTGCTGGCAAAGTGCCTTCAGGTCCTCGAGGTGCCAAAGGTGGCAGTCCTGGCCGCATGTACCCCGGAGACCTCGCTGTCTTCGGCAGCCTCGCAGCATGCTGTACAATTAGTCCTGGAAACCCCTGCACTCCCTGCCGATGTTGGGTCGGGACATTGGGTCGGTGGTCAGAGTCCACACCTGTCCTGGCCACCATCTCCCTGTCCAGTATCTCGGTCTCCAGTGCCCCAATGCATTGGCATCCTCTTAAGTAGCACCCCTCTTTACATCGGCACCAGTCTTCCCCTCCCGTGTTGCAGCAGCGCCACCAGGAGACCCGATGCTATTTTGTCTTCTCTCTGAGTCGGACTTCAAGGGATGGAATTATTGGTCTCCAAGTGGGAGTCTCCAGACCTGCCCTCAGACCCTTCCCCTCTGTATGAGAGAAGGAAGTCGCCCCCAGAGGACATGTTCTTCCAGGATTTTGTCTGGGACATGGCAAAGGCCATTCCGATCCTGCATGAGGCAGAGGATGAACCGAGGGCGGAAGAGTTGGAGATCCTCCAATATCCCTCGGATCCCAAGGATCATTGTGGTGCCCATGCACTGGATCCTACAGTGCCTGCTGCTCAGGATGTGGGAGAACCCTCTTACGGTGCCGGCCATCAGGTGGCGGCTCGATTCTATCTATTGGGTTTCAAAGACTCCAGGCTTCGAGAAGCCTCTACTACCCAACAATTCTTTGGTGGTGGAGTCTGCCATGAAGCAGATCAAAAGCACAAAGTCCTATTCCTCAGTGCCACTGAGCCGTGAGGCCAGGACCCTCGATGCCTTAAGGTGAAGATGCTTTCAGGGCTCCATGTTGGTTGCCCACATACTCTTCTACCAGCTTTACATGAGTAAGTTCCTGAAGGACATCATGGAGAACCTGAACGAGTTCAGTTCTCTCATACTGGTGGAGAGCCTTGTTCTGTGCTCTGGTGGGCCATGGCAAGGACTGCTTGAAGTCCAACAAAAAAACGTGGATGGCAAAGGAGGACGTATAATAACCTTTATTAACCAACATCAGCCATAGGCCCAACACAGGCCGTGTTTCGGAATACCCTTCTTCAGGGGCTAAATGGCTAAAACAAAACATAAAAATGAAACGACAAAGATAATTAGTTAAAAACAATTAAAATTAATTAAAACAAACTGGCTCAACCGGCGGACATAAATGAATGTATAATGTAGAAAATAATTAAAACCATATTATTTATGATAAAATTATATATAGGAAAATTATATGAATATAAATGTAAATACTGGAACAAATGTTTTAATGTTGGCATTAAGTTATAGTTTATTTGAGGTAAGGTTTATTATTGTAATATTTGTTCTTTGTTCAGCATATCCTTGAAGATATAAATTATTTTAGTCCCTCTTGATCAAGTTATACACTTTTTACTCAGGTATGTGTCATTTATATGTCCCTTTGTATGTAGTATTAACTTATTTATTGATTTAATTGTTGTATTAATTATCTATTTATTATTTTTTACATATTATAAAACAATGTTTTATTTATTTTAACTGTTTTTCGATGTGATATTTAGTTTCCCTTTTAGCTCTTGTGTTTTCATGTTAGCCGTACTTATTCGTTCCAGTATTTACAGTATTTGTTTTAGCCATTTAGCCCCTGAAGAAGGGTATTCCGAAACACGGCCTGTGTTGGGCCTATGGCTGATGTTGGTTAATAAAGGTTATTATACGTCCTCCTTTGCCATCCACGTTTTTTTGTTGGACTGTTTTGGTACGTGGTGTTGTGCCCCTTGTTGGACCAAGGACTGCTTGAAGTACATGGTTAATGCCACTTACAGTGCCTTCAAGTCGGCTGGCTGGGTGGCAGCCATAAGCATCGGCGCACGCCACCTTCCTTGGCTTCAGTCCTCTGACCTGGAACAGTGGGTACTAGACAAGCTGGCAGATGTGCCTTGCTGGGAGGAGAACCTTTTTGGCAAGCCAGTAGAGGAGAGGGCAAATTGAGAAAGGAGCATGCCACCATCCCCAGACTTTCATTTAAGACTACAGACCCTTCAGGAAGCAATACCAAGGGAAAAAGTCCTTTTACCAGTGGAAGCACCAGTACTACCAAAGCCATCAGAGTGCCCAGATGAAGGCACAGGTCCTGCGCCAGCAGAATTGCAGCAAGACTCAGAAGATCCAGCCTCCCCCCCACCCAGCCTAAGCCAGAGGTGGGTCTTTGACTGGTTCATCAGGAGTGTAGCCAGTCACCTGGTCCTCAATGGGGTGTCCCCTCAAGTGGTGGGGTGGCTTGTCCACATTGCACATAGGTGGCCTCTCTTCACCACAGACACCTGAGTCCTGAAGATCGTCCAGAGTGGGTACCTGCTACACGTCACCCAGTTACCGCCTCACTTCTACCCAGGAGAATACCCTCTGGACCTGCACTATCATGGGCTCCTCTAGGAGGAAGTTGCCGCCCTGTTGGCCGACCTGGTCATCAAGCTGGTGTCTTTGACTCAGGTCGGGTGGGGCTTCTACTCAGGTACTTCTCGGTCCCCAAGAAGACACGGGGGGAGGGGGAGTGTTGGTTTCTGCCCCATCCTGGATCTTCAGAACCTTCACCGCTTCTTAGTTAAGGAAAAGTTCAAGATGGTCTCTCTGGGGGGGACACGGCTCACTTACCTCCTCAAGGACGATTGATTATGTTCCTTGGATCTGAAGGATGCGTACACATGCATTCTGATCCATCCTCTTCATAGAAAGTACCTTTGATTTGTGCCGGGCGACCAGCACTTCCAGTAAAGAGCTCTTCCATTCAGACTGGCATCTTCCTCCAGGGACTTCATAGTCTTGCAGTAGTCACCACTTACCTCCGGAACCTGGTTGTCTTCGTCTTTCCTTACTTAGTTGGTTCATAAAGAGCTCCATGCCAGATGGGGTCCAGCATTCAGTCCACCTGACCATTCAGATGCTCGACCAGCTGGGGTTCATAATAAACTACCCCAAGTCACACCTCCAACCTTCTCAGCAGCTGGAATTCATCTGTCTTCCTCGATACCACTCTGGCCTGAGCCTTACTCCCGATGGACTGCCTGCAGTGGCTCACAGAGGTGGTCACCCCTGACCATCAGAGGTGTCACACTACAGTGCGGGGATGCTGAGGATGCTAGGCCACATGGCTTCAGCGGTTCATGTGACCTCATTGACCCGTCTCTGGATGCGACAAGCTCAGTGTCCCTGAGCACCCAGTGGCCTCCGGGATCGGGTACTTGTTACCATGCTCCTCATGGAATACCTCCAGTGGTGACTGGAGCTGCAGAATCTACTCCCGGGCCTCTGCTTTCATTCACCACTGACCCACCGGACACTCACCCTGGATGCATCCAAGTTAGGCTGAGGAGCTCATGTGGATGGCCTGTGCACAGAGCAGGAGAGCCTGTACCAGATAAACTTCCTGGAGCTGCGAGCTATCGTGAATGCCCTTGGAGCATTCTGAGCACACCTGACCAACCCAGGTGGCCTTATTCAAATAGACAATCAGGTGGCAATGTTTTACATCAACAAGCAGGGCGGCACGGGATTTTACCTCCTGTGCTGGGAGTGGCCCATGGGATAAAGCTGAGGGTGACCTACTTGCCTGGGGAATTAAATGCCCTTGTGGACCACCTCAGCAGGGTCCTCCAGCCACATGAATCGACCCACAATAGGAGGGTGGTGGATCACATCTTTGGAGAGTGGGGCACTCCATTGATAGAACTCTACCACACCACACAACACCTAGATGGATCAATTCTCCAGGAACAAGCAGGAAGTCAGTCCTCACTTATGGGTGATGTCGGCACTGACAGAGCCTGTGTGGAGCAATTCCCCAGCTTTCAAAGAAAGCCTTTGGGATTGCTACCACGCATTTGTGGTTCACTTCCCGCCTAAGGGCGCCATCTTGCTCAGTCTCCCTTTTTCCGCGGAGCCCTTCAGACGCACGTCCTCATCCCTCGGAAAAAGTTTTTGTTTTCCTTGCCTTAACAGGCTGTTTCTCTTTTTTCCGGTTGCACCGGTCCTCTACCCGTCCTCCCCCTGCTCTCTCTTTTGGAGCTTGTGGGGATACTCTTTCTAAATTTTTTGTTCCCGGGCTTCACGCCCTTTTTTCTCTCCAACCATTGGCCACATGGGTTTTCGACCTCAAAAGGACCATTTTTGCCCCCAAATGCGATTGATTCTCTAGGAACATGTCGCTTACGGACACTGATGACTGCTGTCTAAGGTGTCTGGGAGCCAAACATAACCCAGAGCTCTATTCACTCTGCAAGAAAATGTCTCTTAAGGCCCTTAAGCAGAAGTCCAAAGAAAGGCTGCCTCAGAGTCCCCGATGGCACCCTCGGTCGTCTCCCCGCCGGTGCAGCTACGCGTTCCAGAGAGCATTCGGACCAGGGGTCCCTCAAGCTGGAACGGCGCAAAAAGGTCTCGAAGTCGCTGTCTGGAGCCCCTGACAAGTGTGAGCGCTCCCACGCCTGTTCGCTTACCCCCATTCGGCATTCCTGAGAGTCGGACAAGGAGTGGCCCCGCAAGGTACCTTAAAGAGAAATAGAGGCCTCCAGCAAAGGTGCCCAGACTCCTGAGGGCCGTCCCGGTGAGGACCCCCCCTCCTCCTTGATGCCTGATCCGGTGACCCCGGTATCAGCGTCCCAGGGCCCCACGCCCGCATGGGAGTCCCATATGCTGGAGCTGGAATGCAGCATTTCTGCGTTTATTGCTTCCCATCAGGCACTCACAGCCAGCTTCGCTCACTCGCACCTGGAGACCGCGGGTCCCTCGCATGGGACACCCGAATCTGTCCAATAAACCCCTGAGAGCCGGTCCTCGACGTCGGTCTTGCTCACCTTCCCGTTCTTCGCGGGTGAGACATCCAGGACTTCCGGCTCCAGGCCGCCAGCTATCGGACAGGGCAAACCTCTTGGCTCGGATCCCTCGACTGATTTCTCGGAATAGGAATCTGATGGGGACACATCCTCGGAGACCCACACTCACCGGGAATTTCCGTCGGACCTCTCGCCGCCTGACCTCCAGTGGCGTTCACCGCCCGCGGACACCTCCTTTTTGGTGTTTATTTGGGACATTGCTCGGGCCCTCAACCTGGTTACCCAGACAGAGGAAGACCCCCGTGCTGAAGAACTCTATATTCTTCAGTACGAGGCCTCACCCAGGGAATCCCTCACTGTGCCGATGTCGCCGATACTGTCTCGGCTATTGCTCCGTATGAGGGAGGTCCCGGCCTCGGTCCCCATTGTGAGCAAGCGCATTGAAACAGTGTAGAAGAAGGTGCAGCGAGGGCCAGGCTTCCAAAAGACCCAACTTCCACAAACCTCGATGGTGGTGGAATCAGCCATGAGGAAGCAGAAAACCCCAAAGTCCCACTCATCGGTCCCGCCTGGCCGAGAATCGAGAGCCCTTGATGCTCTAGGCCGCAAGGCCTACCAAGGTTCCATGCACTCTTGTCGCATCCAGGTATGTTCCTCCACGACTTGGCAAAAGAACTTGCAGGGGCTTGGCGAGCCCCTTGGCAGGTTCCACACCCTGTTGAAATCAGTTGGGGATTGCTTCAAGTATATTTCTTGAGCCTCCTACGACGGCTTTGAGACATCGGCTCGGGTGGCGGCCATGGGCATTGGAGCCTGTCGCCAGGCTTGGCTTCAATCTTCGGATCTGGAACAGTGGGTGCAGTAGAAGCTCCTGGACATGCTCTGTCTTGGCGAGCAACGTTTTGGTGAGCTGATGGAGGAAAAGGCTGTGGAGATTGAGACGGAGTACGTCACTAGGACCCGTCTCTCCCGCAAGACCTTGACGCTGCCTCGGAAGAAGCAGCCTGCCAAGAAGCCCTTCTTCCCCAGGAAAGGCCTCCAGTACCGCGGCTACCTGCTGTACCAGGCTACCCCCACGCCGACCACTCCAGTGCAGGGGAAGTCTGGCCAGGGTCACCGCAAACCAAAGAGCCCGAAGACCCAGACGGCGGCTCCCCCACAACCCCCTCAGGGGTTTTGACGCCAGTGGCATGGCCCCTCATCCTCTGGTGGCGCAGCAGCCAGTGGGGGGACACCTGTCCTGCTTTGCCCCGGCATGGGCACTTATTACCTCGGACACCTGGGTCCTCCAGGTCATCCGGGAGGGCTATCACCTTCACTTCGACAGGCTTCCACCCCATTTCTCCCCGACGGAGCCTCCTCGACTCCCCATGCACCAATTCTTGCTGCAGCGGGAATTACACTCCCTCCTCGTCCAACGGGCAGTCGAGAATGTCCTTCCGCACCTTCGAGGTCGGGGCTTTTATTCCCGGTACTTCCTTGTCCCGAGAAAGACGGGTCTGCGGCACATCCTCAACCTCCGCAAGCTGAACAAGTTACTGGTGCGGGAGAAATTCAAGATGTTATCTCTTTGCGTGTTGCTGCCCTTCCTCCGGCAGGGTGACTGGCTATACTCCTTGGATCTAAAGGACGCTTACGCCCATATCCTGATCCATTCCCAACACAGGCAGTACCTGCGTTTCAGGGTGCAGGGAGAACCCTTCCAGTACAGGCTGCTCCCCTTCGACCTTGCATCCGCCCCACGGGTCTTCACGAAGTACCTCATTGTGGCCACCACTCACCTGTGGTGCTGCGGCGTGTTGGTGTTTCCCTACCTCAACAACTGGCTCATTACGGGCTACTCCGTCGAGGAGGCCCGGCAAGCGATGTTGTGCACTGTCCTCCTTTTGGAGAGTTTGGGGTTCTTGGTCAACTACCCAAAATCTCATCTCGAGCTGGCACAGGCTCTCGAATTCATCGGGCGCGCCTTGATACTCAGCAGCTATGGCCTTCCTGCCAGTTGATCGCTCCACCTGCCTCTGGACTCTGGCAGCTTGCGTCCAGAGCACCCACCAGGTCACCACTTGGTCCATGCCACATCTCTTGGGCCACATGTCCTCGACCATGCATGTGGTTCCTCACTCAGCCTGCACATGCGGACGACTCATTAGTGCCTCATTCCCAATGGTGCCAATCCCTCGGGCACCTCAGGGACCCCGTCAGGGTTCTTCCCGACCTTCGTTTGTCCCTGAACTGGTGGCAAAACCCCCACAACCTCCTGCGGGGATCGCCCTTCCAGGCCCTACAGCACGATGTGGTGTTTATCACAGATGCTTCCCTGTTAGGGTGGGGAGCCCATTGCGGGTCTCTCTGCACACTGGGGCTGTGGTCGCCAGTGGAGGCTCAACAGCAGATAAATCTGCTCAAGCTCCAGGCCATTCGGTGGGCCCTGAAGGCCTTCGAGAATGTCCTCAGCGGGAAGTTGGTTTTGGTGCAGACGGACAACCGGGTAGCAGTGTTCTGTATCAACAAAGATGGGGTCATGGGGTCATGCTCCCTCTGCAGGGAAGCAGTCCTCATCTGCTCTTTTGTCACCCGGAGGAGGATGTCTCTCAAGGCGACGTACCTCCCGGGTCAGGAAAATGGCCTGGTGGATAGGCTCAGTAGAATCCTTTGCCCCCTTGAGTGGCCCCTCAATCCCAGAGTGACAAACTCATTTCTACGCTGGGGCACTCCAGCGATGGACCGCCAGCTCTCAGAACTCTCAACTCCCTTGTTTCTGCAGCTCGGTGCCACACCTGAGTAGGGAGGGCCCCGATGCATTTCTCCTGGATTGGTCCGCCAGTCTTCTCTATGCATTCCCTCCTTTCCCCCTCATTGCGAGGACTCTGTTCAAGGCTCAATGGGATGGGGCAACGCTGATCCTTGTGGTCCCACATGTCCTTGGCAGACTTGGTTTCCAATCCTGCTCCGGCTATTGTCAGAGCCTCCGATCCCCCTGGGCTCTTCCAGGGACCTACTGACGCAGGAGGAGGGTTGGGTACTACACCCAAATCTACCCTCCCTATCCCTCCCGGTCTGGCGGCTGAACGGGTCTCTCTAGCCTCGCTGTCCCTCCCAGAGGAGGTTGAGGAAATCCTCCTTGTCTTGAGGAAGGACTCCAGTAGGCGAGCTTACGCCTTAAAGTGGAAAAGCTTCTCTGTCTGGTGCTCAGAGCACCAGATCGACCCCTTCTCATGCCCAGTTTGGTGGGTTGTCCAGTACCTTCTCCACCTCTCGAGGGATGGACTGAAGTCTAACTGTTAGAGTTCATCTGAGCGCCATATCGTCTAATCACCTCCCTATTGAGAGAGAGCCTTTTTTAGGGCAACCACTAGTCTCCCTCTTTATGCGGGGCCTTCTGTTGTCCAAGCCACCCATCCGTTCTCCTCCAGCAGAATGGGACTTGAATGTGGTGCTCGCAGCTCACTTGTCTGTCTTTCGAGCCGATGGCTGGCGCCCCTTACAGCAGGTTTTATCGGAACATGGTGGTCCTCCGGGCCCATTCTAAATTCTTACCTAAGGTCGTGTTGGCTTTTCATCTCAATCAGGAGATAGTGCTCCTGACCTTCTTCCTGAGGCCCCACGCCAATCAGGCGTCAGCGACTCTCCACACCCTCGACTGCAAGCAGGCCTTCACCTTGTACTTATAGCATACCCAGACTCACGGCAAGTCTGATAGACATTTTGTGACCTACGATCCCAATTTGCTGGGGCGAGCAGTCACTAAGCACACCCTCTCAGTTTGGGTGGCGTACTGCATCGCTTTCACCCATGCGAAGGCAGGTGTCCTTCTGGATCGTCGAGTCACCGCACACGGGGTCCGAGCCAAAGTGGCCTTGGTGGCCTCGCTGCACTCTGTGCCCGTGATGGACATCTGCCGGGCGGCAACCTGGTCTTCTACGAATACCTTCGCCGCCCACTACTGCCTGGCGTGGGTGTCCCGCCGGGACAGCGCCTTCGGCCAGGCTGTACTCCGTAACCTGTTGGGGAATAAGCAACTCCTGCCCTCCGACCCTTCTTCATGGCTACCGAGGGCTTCGGCTGCTTCTTATGGCCTCGTGGAGGCGTTTTTTGGTTACAGATTCAGTAGCCTGTAGCTAGGGAGTCCCATAAGTGAGGACTGACTTCCTACTTGTTCCTGAGGAAAGCGTAGTTACTCACCTGTAACAGGTGTTCTCCAGGGACAGCAGGAATCAGTTCTCACTACCATCCCACCTCCCCTGAAGAGTTGCTGTATTTTATTTGTCCTTCCCTTGCCATCTGCTTGGTAGGGCTCAAGGTAAGGGACCTGTGAGCAAGATGGCACCCTTGGGCGGGAAGAGGACCACGCATGTGTGGTAGCAATCCCAAAGGCTTTCTTTGAAAGCTGGGGAATTGCTCTGCGCGGGCTCCGTTGGTGCCGACGTCACCCATAAGTGAGGACTGATTCCTGCTGTCCCTGGAGAACACCTGTTACAGGTGAGTAGCTTCGCTTTCTGCTCCAGGATGGCTTCCAGCGACTGGCTGGCCTTTAATGCCTTCCTCCTGAACTAGGGAGTGTGGCTGCTTTACATATATTCCCCAATCCTGCTCATGGCGAAGATGTTACTGAAGTTCCAGGCAAGCTTGGGGTATCATGATGATACTCATTGCACTGTACTTGCCCAGGCAACCGTGGTTTCCCTTGCTGCTTCAACTCTCTGTGGGAGCCTCTCCATCTGGGCTGTGACCCAGTCCTCATTTCTCAGGAGCTGGGGACCCTGCTACATCCAAGTGTCTGCTCCCTGGCCCTCACGGCTTGGATGCCACGTAGGTAATTCCCTCAGAACCTAAGCTGCCCAGGAAAATGACGGACATTCTCCTGGCCTCCCGCAGGAATTCCATCTGCCGTTTCTACAACTTTAAGTGGTGAAGATTAAGCACAAGATATGCCATACAGGGTCAGATCAAGGTCCATGAAGCCCAGAATCCTGTTTCCAGCAGTGGCAAATCCAGGTCACAAGTACCTAGCAGCTTCCCAAAAAGAGACACAGGTTCCACGGTGCTTGTATTGGGGTAAGCAGTGGATTTCCTGGGTCCTCTTTAATAATGGTTTATGGATCTTTCCTCCAAGAACTTGTCCAAACCCTTTTTAAACCCAGCTACACTAACAGCCTTTACTACATCCTCTGGTAATGAATTCCAGAGTTTGATTATGTGTTGAGTGAAAAAATATTTTCTCTTATTAGTCTTAAATGGTTTGCATTGTAGCTTCGTTGCGTGTCCCCTAGTCTTATTGATGGCATAAACAATCCATCTACATTTACCTCTAATTTATAGACCTCCTATCATATCTCCCTTCAGCCATCTCTTTTCCAGGTTTAAGAGTGCTAACCTTTTAAGCCTCTCCTCAGAGAGGTATCCTTCCATTTCTTTTACCATTTTGGTGGTGGTTCTCTGTACCTTTTCTAATTCCGCTATATTAGATATCGCAACCGGAATTGCACACAATATTCAAGGTGTGGTCACATCATCGAATGATACAGAGACATAATATCCTTGGTTTTATTCTCCATTCCTTTCCTCATAATTCCTAGCATTCTGTATACCTTCTTGGCTGCCACTGCACACTGGGCAGAGAGTTTCAATGTACTATCCACTCTGATGCCTAAATCTTTTTCCTGGGTGGTGGAACCTTGCATTGTCTAACCATAGTTTGGGTTGTTCTTTTCTAAGTGCCTAACTTTGCACTTGTCCACGTTAAATTTCATTTGCCATTTGAACGTCCAGTCTTCCAATTTATCAGGGTCGTCTTGCAATTTTTCACAATCCTCTTGAGCTTTAACATCTTTGAATAATTTTGTGTCATCTGCAGATTTGATTACCTCACTCGTTATTCCCATTTCCAGGTCATTTCAGAAGATGTTGAAAAGCAGCATACTCAGCATAGTTCCCTGGGGTACGCCACTATTCACCTTTCTCCATTGGGAAAATTGGCCATTTAGCCCTACCCTCTGCTTCCTATCTTTTAACCAGTTCCTGATCCACAATACTAGACTGTCTCCTATCCCATGACTTTTTAATTAATTAATTTTATTTTTTATTTTATTTAATGGTAGTTCTATCCCGCCTTATCCTTTAATCAAGGCGGTTACACAGCAAACAATCAGTGGGAGTGGTGCTTGGGTTCAGTGTGTGCATCATGTACAGTGAAAGTGTGTGTGTGTGGGTGGGTTGATTAGTGTGTGCTATTTACAGCATGAGCTATATACAGGGAAAGTGTAGGGAGCGTGCAGGTAAGTTGTTGGTCCATGGTTGTATCACTCATTGAGTGTTCGGTCCGTAGTGCTCCAGGAATAGCAGAGTCTTTAGTTGTTTCCTGAAGTCTTTGGTGTCTTCAGTGGCTCGCAGTTCGTCCGGGAGTGAGTTCCACATGCCAGGTGCTGCCAGTGACGGTGCTCTTCGTGCGGTGGATGTACATGCTTTTGTGTAGGCTTTTGGCGTGTTGATTGTGTCTGATGTGGCTTTTCTTCTGGGTCTTGTACTGGTGTCGGGTTGTATGAGGGGTTGAAGGCTGTGGGCAGAGTTCCTTTGTTAGATCCTGAATATGTTTAGGATTGTCTTGTATTTTACGCGTGAGTTGATTGGGAGCCAGTGTAGGTCTTTTAGTATGGGGGTGATGTGGTCTTGTTTGGATGCACCAACTATTATTCGTGCTGTCGTGTTTTGGACCATTTGTAGTGGTCTGAGTGCCTGTTTTGACATGCCTGTGTAGATCGGGTTGCAGAAATCAAGTATGGGTGTTATGAGAGCTTGACAGACTGTGCGGAAGTGCTCGTGTGTGAGGAGTGGTTTGAGGCGTCTGATGATTCTCAATTTGAAGTATGCGTTTTTGGTGGTCTTGCTGATGTGTGATTGAAAGTCTAGCCTCTTGTCGAGTGTTACTCCGAGATATTTCACCTCATTTTTGAGGGGTATGGATGCGTTGTTGACCTTGGTGGAGTGTGGCAGGCTGAAGAAGTTGTTTCGTGTGATGAGCAGTGCTTCTGTCTTGTTGTAATTTATGGTCAGGTTGTTGTCGTGTAGCCAGTTGGACATGTTGTTGAGGCAGTCTATTATTGTGGTGTAGTCTGGGTTGTCGAGGTTCACTGGTGTGTAGATCATGATGTTGTCTGCATATATAGTGTAGTGTATCTTGTGCTCTTTTATGATGTTGCAGATTGGTTGTATGTAGAGGTTGAATAGTAGTGCGGATAGGGCGGAGCCTTGTGGTACTCCTTGCTTGATCTTTGCTTGTTGAGATGTGTTGGGACCGATCTTGACCTGGAACTTTCGGTCAGTTAGGTAAGAGTTGAACCATCTTAGGGTGGTGCCATTTATTCCAATGCTCTGTAGTCTGGTTAGGAGGATTTTGTGGTCCACTGTGTCGAATGCCGCTGATATGTCTAGGAAGATCATTAGTGTTCCTTTTTTGTGGTTATCTATGGTTTGGAATATGTCGTTGAGTAGGTAAAGCAGTAGAGTTTCGACTCCGTGGTTTGGACGGAAGCTGTGTTGGTGTAAGTCCAGTGGGGCATGAGTGTCTATATGGTCCTGGAGTTGGTGTTGTACAGTTTTTTCTATGATCTTTGCCATTAGTGGTATGCTGGAGATTGGCCTGTACGCTGCTGGGTTGCTCTTGTCTAATGTGGATTTCTTCGGGATCCGTCGTATGGTAGCTATTTTTAATTGGTCTGGCATGATGCCTTGTGTCAGCGAGTTGCGTACTATGTTGTATATGGTGTTTATGTAGCTGTCCTTTGAGGCCTTGATCCAGGTTACTGGGCATGGGTCTGTTGGCGCGGTGCTTGTGTTGAGTGCTGTGATGTCTGCCAGCTGTTTTTTGGATGGGGTGTTGAATTTCTCCCAAGTTGTGGTGATTCTGGTCGGGCTGGTAGTTCCGTTAGTAGGAGCTTGGGGTCTAGCGTCCAGTTTCTCTTGTAGGCGATCTGCGTAGGCTTGTGGGTCAATCTTCACGTCTTTTTCGCGATTGGGTTCATTTGTTAGGTTTTTTACTATCTTGGGTTTCTCATAAGGGACCTTGTCAAAGGCTTTCTGAAAATCTGGATACACTATATTGACCGACTTACCTTTGTTTACCTGTTTGTTTATACCTTAAAAAAATATATAACAGATTAGCAAGACAAGACCTTCCTTATCTAAAGCCATGTTGACTTTTTCCCATTAAACATGTTCAGTAATTTCGTTCTTTATAATAGTTTCTACCGTTTTGCCCGATAGTGATGTCAGGCTCACCAGTCTGTAGTTTTCCGGATCATCCCTGGAATCCATTTTAAAAATTGACTTTACATTGGCAATACGCCAATCTTCAGGTATTAGATGATTTTAATGATAGTTCACAGATTAGTAATAGGTCTCTGATCTCATATTTCAGTTCTTTCAACACCCTCTGATGTATACCATCCGGTTCAGTTGATTTGCTACTCATAAGTTTATGAAATAGTTGTCATACATCTTCCTGGTTTATTGATATTTCTTTCAGTTGTTACAATGCATCACCTTTGAGTACCATTTCAGTCATGAGTAACTTCCCTACATCATCTTCAGTAAAGACTGGTGCAAAGAATTTTCAGTCTCTCCGCTATGGTCTTATCCCCTCTTAGTTCTGCTTTTACTCCTCTGTCATCTAATGGTCCAACTGTCTTTCACATGTTTTTTGCTATGAATGTACTTGAAAAGCTTTTTATATGTTTGCTTCCGCGGCAAGCGTTCTTTCAAATTCTCTTTGCCTGCCTGATCAGTGCCTTGCATCTGACTTGCCAAAGCGTATGTTTCCAGTTTTTGTCATTTAGCTCCTTTTTCATTTCCTGAAATATGCTTTTTTGGCAACAGCCTCTGGCCTAACCTTTAAACTATGCTGGCAGTTTCTTGGACTTCCTTCCACTTTTCTTAAAGCATGGAATACAGCTGGTTATGGTTTCGAAGATAGTATTTTTAAACAATACCCATGCTTGATGTAAATATTTAACCTTTGCAGCTGCTCCTTTCAGTTTTTTCTTAACCATTTTCCTCATTTTATCATAGTTTACCTTTTGAAAGTGGAGTGGAGGAGTAGCCTAGTGGTTAGAGCAACTGCCTCGTACCCAGAAGATCAAGGGTTCGATTCCCACTGGCACTCCTTGTGACTTTGGGCAAGTCACTTTACCCTCCATTGCCTCGGAAGAAAAGGCTGGCAATCTACTTCCGGTGATACATTGCCAAGAAAACCCAGAGGTAGCTGGGTTGCTATGAGTCAACACTGACTTGATGGCACTAAAAAAAACAAAAAAAAAAACCTTTTGAAAGTTAAAAGGTAATACTGTGGATTTCTTTGCTGTCCTTCCTCCATTTATTAAATCAAATGCAATCATGCTATGATCAATATCGCCAAGTGGCCCATACACCCTTTGCTCTTGCACCGGATCTTGTTCCACTAAGGGCTAGGTCCAAAATGGCATCCCCTCTTGTCTGTTCATGAACCAACTGCTCCAAGACGCAGTCCTTTATTTCATCAAATAAGATGGGAGAGTTAGAATATATAGCACTAAATGAGAGGTTAGATATGATTGGAATATCAGAAACATGGTGGAAGGAGGACAACCAGTGGGGCACTGTGATACCCGGGTACAAACTACATTGTAATGATAGAACTGATCAAATCGGTGGAGGGGTTGCGCTCTGTTAGAGAGGGCATTGAGTCAGAAAGAATTAAAGTTTTGCAGGAAACAAAATTTGCTGTAGAATCTCTATGGATTGAAATTCCATGTAAAAAGGGGAAGGCAATGGCAGTGGGGGTGTACTATCGACCGCCTGGCCAGAATGAACAAATGGATGATGAAACGCTCAAAGAAATCAAGGAAGCTAACAAACGTTACAGCGCAGTAATAATAATGGGTGATTTCAATTACCCTGGTATCGACTGGGTCAGTGTCACGTCAGGACATGCTAGGGAGATAAAGTTCCTAGATGAAATAAATGACTGCTTCTTGGAGCAGCTGTTTCATGAACCGACCAGAGGGGAAGCCATATTAGACCTAGTCCTTAGTGGAACACCAGATCTAGTGCAAGAGATAAGGGTGTTGGGGCCACTTGGCAATAGTGATCATAGCATGATCGCCTTTGATTTAATTTGTGGAGGAGGGATAGTAAGGAAATCCACAGTACTACCTTTTAACTTTCGAAAGGGACACTGTGATAAAATGAGGAAAGTAGTTAAGAAAAAGCTAAAAGGAACAGTTGCAAAGGTTAAAGACTTACATCAAGCTTGGGTGGTGTTGAAAAATACTATCTTGGAAGCCCAGGCCAGCTGTATTCCACGCTTTAAGAAAAGTGGAAGGAAGTCCAAAAACCTGCCAGCATGGTTTAAAGGTGAGGTCAGAGAGGCGGCTGTTTCCAAAAAAAGCATCTTTCAGGAAATGGAAAAAAGAGCCAAACGACGAAACCTAGAAACAGCACAAGCACTGGCAAGTCAAATGCAAGGCATTGATAAGGCAGGCAAAGGGAGAGTTTGAGAATAAGCTTGCTGTGGAAGCAAAAATGCGAAATAAAGACTTTTTCAAGTACATTCGTAGCAAAAAAAAACTGTGAGAGAGTCAGTTGGTCCATTAGATGATAGAGGGGTTAAAGGGGCAGTAAGAGGCGACAAGGTGATAGCGGAGAGACTGAATGAATTCTTTGCTTCAGCCTTTACTGAGGAAGATGTAGGAATGTTACCCATGACTGAAGTGGTATTTAAAGGTGCGGAAGAATTGAAGGAAATATCGATACATCGGGAAGATGTATTACAACTATTAGATAAACTGAAGAGTAGCAAATCACCTGGGCTGGATGGTATACATCCAAGGGTGTTGAAGGAACTGAAATATGAGATTGCAGACCTGCTATTAGTAATCTGTGAACTATCATTAAAATCATCTCTAATATCTGAAGATTGGAGGATCGCCAATGTAACACCAATTTTTAAAAAGGGTTCCAGGGGTGATCCGGGAAACTACAGACCGGTGAGCCTGATTTCAGTAGCGGGAAAAATGGTATAAACCATCATAAAGAATAAAATTACTCAACATGTATATAGTCATGGCCTAATGGGAGACGGCCAACATGGCTTTAGACAAGAAAAATGTTTTTTTTGAAGGTGTGAATAAACAGGTGGACAAAGTTGAGTCTGATATAGTGTATCTGGACTTTCAGAAAGCCTTCGACAAGGTCCCTCATCAGAGACATTTGACAAATCTAAAGAGTCATGGGATAGGAGGCAGTGTACTACTGTGGATCAGGAACTGGTTAAAAGATAGAAAGCAGAGGGTAGGGCTAAATGGCCAATTTTCCCAATGGAGAAAGGTGAATAGTGGTGTACTCCAGGGATTTGTGCTGGGTCCACTGCTTTTTGACATATTCATAAACGACCTGGAAAGTGGAATAACGAGTGAGGTTATCAAATTTGCAGATGACACAAAACTATTTAAAGTTGTTAAAACCCAAGAGGATTGTGGAAAATTGCAAGAGGATCTTGATAAATTGGAAGGCTGAGCATCAAAATGGCAGATGAAATTTAATGTGGACAAGTGCAAAGTTATGCACCTAGGAAAGAACAACCCTAACTATGGTTACACGATGCAAGGTTCCACATTAGGAACCACCACCCAGGAAAAAGATTTAGGCGTCATTGTGGATGCCATGTTAAAACCCTTGGCCCAGTGTGCAGCGGCGGCCAAGAGAGCAAATAGAATGCTAGGTATCATAAGGAAAGGAATGGAAAATAAAACAAAAGATATCATAATGCCTCTATATCGTTCCATGGTGAGACCGCACCTTGAATATTGTGTGCAATTCTGGTCACCGTATCTTAAAAAGGATATAGCGATATTAGAAAAGGTTCAGAGAAGAGCCACCAAAATGGTAAAGGGGATGGAAGGATACTCCTATGGAAAAAGGCTAAAAAGGTTAGGGCTCTTTAACCTGGAAAAGAGACGGCTGAGGGGAGATATGATAGAAGTCTATAAATTAATGAACGGAGTGGAACAGGTAAACGTTGATCGATTGTTTACGTTATCAGAATATAGAAAGACTAGGGGACATGCAGTGAAGCTACAGGGTAAACTATTTAAGACTAATAAAAGAAAATATTTTTTCACTCAACGTGTGATCAAACTCTGGAATTTGTTACCGGAGGATGTAGTAGAGGCTATTAGTATAGCTGGGTTTAAAAAAGGTTTGGACAAGTTCCTGGAGGAAAGGTCCATAAACCATTAATAAGAAGGGACCCAGTATATCAATGCTTGACCCAGTACAAGCATTGTGGAACCTGTGTCTTTTGGGGAAACTGCTAGGTACATATAGAAACATAGAAACATGATGACAGAAAAAGATCACATGGCCTATCTAGTCTGTCCTTCCATATCAACAACTACAACAGTCCGCTTTTTACCTTTAGAGATCCTCTGTGTTGGTCCCATGCTTTTTTGAATTCAGTTACTGTCCTCATCTCTACCACCTCCACTTTGAGACTATTCCACGGATCCACTACTCTTTCTGTAAAGAAATATTTCCGCATATCACTCCTGAATCTATCTCCCTTCACCCTCTGAAAAATGTCTTACCCCCCCATTTTATTGCATTGGCTATTTCCTCCTCCTTTTGACTCTTTGCCTTCTTGACTACTTTGCTTGCTTCTCTAAGTTTTTCCAAATAAGATGCCTGTCTTCCTCTCTCTGTGATCTCTTGTATTTCATGAAGGCCTCCCTCTTTTTCTTCTACTTCCTTCGAAAACTATAGCGGTCTCCTTTTCCTTTTGCCTTTATTTACCATTTTAACAAAAAGGTTGGTTGCTCTTAAAATACCCCCTTTCAGTTTTGCCCACTGTTTTTCTACATCCCCCAGCTGTTCCCATCCCACTAACGACTCCCTGAGGTATTGGCCCATCTTCGCAAAGTTAGTCTTCCTAAAGTCTAAGATCCTCACCTTGGAATGGATTCTAACAACCCTAGTCCTAATACTGAACCACACCATCTGGTGGTCACTGGATGCAAAATGATCTCCCACTACAACATCAGAAACACTCTCACCATTGGTAAGCACCAAGTCCAGTATGGCCCCTTCACGTGTGGGGTCTGTTACCAATTGCCTGAATAGTTCTCCCTGTAGAGAATCCAGGATCTCCTTACTTCTAGATGATACTGCAGCAGGAATGTGCCAATCAACATCTGGCATATTGAAATCTCCTAGCAGTAGCACTTCCCCTTTCCTAGCAATGCTGCGTATGTCTTCAATTAACTCTGTCTACCTCTTCCTCTTGTGAGGGAGGTCTGTATATCACACCAATGCAAATAGATTTCTCTTTCCCTCTTTCTAGTTTAACCCACAATGCCTCCTCTCTCCCTTTTAAGCTCTGTAATTCCAAAGCTTTAATAGTAGTTTTTACATATAGTGCCACTCCTCCTCCCCTTCTTCCTACCCTGTCCTTTCTGAATAAAGTATAGCCAGGTATAGTTACATCCCAATCATGGTTTTCTGTGAACCATGTTTCTGTAACTGCCACTAAATCCAAGTCAGCCACTCCCACCAAAGCTTCAACATCAGGGATCTTATTTCCCATGCTACGGGCATTTATACACACTGCTTTCCATATGTTACCCCTGTTACCCATTTCCATAAAGGTATTTAATGTATCACCTACCTGGGGGCTTTCACTTACCTGGGGGCTTTCTTCACCCATCCCCAACGAATCTAGTTTAAAGCCCTCTTCAGTAGATTAGCCAGTCTAATACCGAAGATGCATTGACCTTTCTTGGACAGATGGATGCCATCTCCGCTCTGCAACCCTTGGAACAGCATCCCATGGTCTAGGAAACCAAAACGCTCTCGATGACACCATCCACGCAGCCATGCATTCATCTCCAGGATGCGAGCCTCTCTGCCTTGGCCTTTACCCTCAACAGGGAGGATTGAAGAGAACATCACCTGTGCACCTAACTGCTTCATCCTCTGTCCCAGAGCCATGAAGTCACTTTTGATACGTTCCGAGGTATACCTGGCAGCATCATTTGTTCCAACATGGATTAGCAACATTGGGTAATAGTCAGTGGGCTTGATGAGTCTCGGCAAACTCTCCGTAACATCTTGGATTTTGGCACCAGGCAGACAGCATACCTCTCTGGACATCAAGTCTGGTCGGCAGATGGACGCCTCAGTACCCCTCAGAAGAGAGTCTCCAACCACCACTACCCTTCGTTTCCTTCTGGTCACTGATTCTGCAACTTTGGGGTACTTGAACTCTTGTTGTTCCCTTTCCAGTGATGCTTTCACCTCCTCCACTTCCAGGGCTGCATAATGGTTCTTCAATTCAAGGGCTGGAGAAGTTGGATTGGTGATTTTGCAGGCCCTTGTGACTTGTGTCCAACCATCGGCATTCTGTTGGCATCCATCTTCTCCTCTGCTGGAGAGCTTGGTTGCTGCAAGAAGCATCTCATCAATGTACTTCTCACTGTCTTGAATGCTCCTCAGCCTCGCCGCCACCTCTCTGAGTTCCTCCACTTGTTTCCTCAGAGCTTCAGCATGCAGGCACCCTGCACATGGAACTGGTCCTTCAACTGGCATTAGGAGCTCTGTCTTGACCGAGGCAGAAGCTGTAACGGGGGCAACAGCTTTAGCAATACGATTTTTCCCAGCCATTGTTCTGTTCGTGGAGCTTAGGTATCTGTTAAAGCAAAAGTACCAGCCGGTTTCCCAGCTGTCCTTCAGAGAAAAAGCAGTTAAATCTCTTTAATTATATTCAAAACGTGCTGGTCCAATTCTCTGTGATTTGTTAAAGGGGGAGGTGCCCTATAAAGCAAGACTGCTCACTAGGGGTGGGTGGGAGTCGGGGTGGGTAGGGAGGGGGAAGTAACACTTGATTAGGTGTTAGCAGTTTCTAAACCTGAGGAGGTTTCTAGAGTTCAGCAACCTACTCTGCTCAAGGAAAGTTCCCCTAAAGCACCAAAAAGAAAGTAACCTTGCTTTAAAAAATATACAAAAAACCCTTTTAAGAGCTCCCAGTCAGAGAGCTAGCAATGTAATATAATAAAAACAAACAAACAAACCCTCAAATCCTTACTGTTTGTTGATCGGTAGAGCCCTGGTTAGGAAAGCCTCAACAGGGCAGGGCACTGGAGCCTTTTATGCAGGCCTCAGCTGCACTCAGGAAATCAGGCCCACTAACTCCTGATTAGCTGTTAGCAGTTTCTAAACCTGAGGAGGTTACTAGAGTTCAGCAACCTACTGTGCTCAAGGAAAGTTCCCCTAAAGCACGTATGACCTAGATACCCCTAAAGCAAGTATGACCTAGATTGGCCACTGTTGGAAACAGGATACTGGGCTTGATGGACCTTGGTCTGACCCAGTATGGCATATCTTATATTCTTATGTTCATCTAGAAACTGTATCTCCCTAGCATGTCCTGCCATGACACTGAATTGGTCAATACCGGGGTAATTGAAATTACCTATTATTATTACTGTGGTGTTACTCTTGTGAACTTCTCGTTTTGGTGTGCTGACAGGAAACTGGATCCCTTTCAAACTTGAACTCCAGTCCAACTAAGTCAGAGTTCGCCTGAGCGGACTTGGGGCCTACTTCATGCGGGGTCTACTTCATGCGGGGCTTACTTCTTTCTAAACCTCCTATTAAGCCCCTGCCATTGGCTTGGGACATCAATGTGGGACTGGCACAGCTCCTGTCGGCTCCCTTTGTGCCTTTGGTATTTTGCCCACTAAAATTCTTGACTTAGAAGATCATCCTGGTAGTGGATTAGTGTGCTCACTGGGTTAGTGTGCTTCAGGTCTTGGTGGCTGGCTCACCTGTTTATACATCAGGTTTCAGCAGAATATTCCACCTTAATCAGTTGGTGGTCTTGCCCACCTTTTTCCCCATGCCTCACCGACGCTGTTTGTTTCGGTTTTCCAGTTTTGTTGCCCCTGTAGCTTAGGAGTCCCTTATGTGAGGACTTGCTTCTTGCTTGTCCACAGAGAAAGCATAGTTAGTCATCCGTAGGAGGAGTTCTCTGTGGATAGCAGGAATAAGTCTGACAACCCTCCCACTTCCCTGTGGAGCTGTATTTTGGCTACTAGCTTGGTTAACATTTTAAAGATAAGATGGTGCAAAAGCAGTCAGTGGAGCCTTCCAAAAGCTTCCAGTGAAAGCTGGGGAGCATTCCCACCAGGGCTCTGTCAGGGATGTTACCCATACCAGAGGACTTATTCCTGCTGTTCACTGAAAACTCTTGCTACAGGTGAGTGAGTACGCTTTCTCTGAAGGATTGTGCTAACAATTAAGTGTGTGGTTTCTCCCATTCTCCAGGAACAAGCAGGAAGTCAGTCCTCACGGTTGACATTGACACTGACTGAGCCTGTGCGGAGCATTTCCTCAGCTTTCAAAGAAAACCTTTAGGAATGCCACCATGCATGCGTGTTCCCCTTCCTGCCCAATGGTTTCTTCTTACTCGATCTCCCTTTTTCCGCGGAGCCCTTCAGATGTGTTTCATCCCCGTAAAAAGATTTTTTCTCCTTCTAATACAAATTTGTCTTTTCTGGCTAATGCCGGTTCCCTTCCCACCATCTCGAGCACCACTGCCTTGGCTGTCAGTCTCTGGATCCGTTTTCCCATTTTTCGTCCTTTTTGCGCTTTTTCACCCTTTTTAACTGCTGGCCGTGTAGAGGGTCTTCGACCTTGCAGGGGTTCTTTTTGCCCCTAGGCCTTTGGTTTCAAAAAGTGAGATCGATGTTCTAAGAACATGTCTCTCACAGACAACCATGACTGTTGTCTCCAGTGCCTGGGAGCTGACCACAATCTGGAGCAATGCGCTCTCTGCAAAAAGATGTCTTCCAAAGCCATCCAGTGTTGCCAGCAGAAGCTAGATATTTTCCATAAGGCAGACTCGACCCTGGTATCCCCCAAGTGGGAGGCGTTTCTGCGTTCCTTGCTGCCTAGCAGGCTCTGATGCCTGTTTTCGTCAGCATGTGCCATGAGACCACATCGACCTCGACCACAAGGATTCCCCGTTCCGCCGCAGTAACTCCCGAGAGCCAGATGCCTCATGAGGGTCCTTGGCAAGGGTCTCTATCTCCGTCACGTTCCTCGGGTGCGAGATTATCTCGGGCGAGCGCCTTTGGCTCTGGACAGGTTCAGGCCTCGAGAGTCCAGTACGGGTCCCTGACCCCTCTGGAATCACCTGACCCCGAGTCCTCCATGGACTATTTGGACTGGGAATCTGATTGGGAAACCTCACCAGAGATTTGGTCTCACCAAGACCTTCCCTCGGACCCATCCCAGCTGACTCAGAGGCAGTGGTCTCCTGCCGAGGACACTTCTTTTCTAGAGTTTGTCCGGGATATTTATTTTATTTATTTATTTATTTAACAGCATTTCTATACTGCCTTATCTTACAATCAAAGCGGTATCACAGCAAACATTCAAAAGGAGTGATCGTGTTTTACATGCAGTGAGGTGTATATCGTGTTAGGAGTGTCTGATGTGTTATGTGTTTGATTAGGTGGAGCTATTTACATTGTGCGTTATAATACATCGTGTGCTATAATACATTTTTCTATACATTGTGAGCTATGCAATATCATGAGCTGTTATCCAATCTTCTATACGAGGGTCGGGGGGAGGAGGGGTATGTTGGTTGTTCTTGCTGGTTAGATTATGTGACATGTCCATAGTGCTCTGTGAATAGCGTTGTCTTCAGCTGTTTGCGAATGTCTTTAAGGTGCGTCGTCGTTCTCAGAACGTCTGGGAGGGTGTTCCAGATTGTTGGGGCAGCCAAGGAGAGTGCTCGTTCAGTGGTGTCCTTGCGTGTTTTTCTGAAGTCTTTAGGGGTGTTAACACAGTTGGAGGTGCTTTTTCTTCTTGGGCGTGTGCTGGTGTCTGGTTGTATGAGGGTGTGTAGGCTGTTGGCTGATGTGTGTTGTCTGATCTTAAATATGTTTATGATTGTTTTTTATTTGATGCGTGAGCTGATTGGGAGCCAGTGTAGGTCTTTCAGAATGGGTGTGATGTGTTCCTGTCTTGTTGTGCCAGTTATTATGCGTTCCGCCGTGTTTTGTGCTAGTTGTAGTGGTCTGAGTGTTTGTTTTGCTAGTCCAAGGTAGATTGGATTGCAGAAGTCCAGTATGGGGGTTATTAGAGCCTGGCATACAGTACAGGATATGGCACGGGCCCTTGCACTCACCACCGAATTGGAAGAGGAGCCCCGTATGGAGGAGCTCGATATACTCCAATATGAGGCACCACCAAAGGAAACCCTTACGGTTTTGGTCCCCTCTATCCTTAGCCGGTTCCTTCTCCATATGTGGGAGACTCTGGCTTCTGTCCCCATCATCAGCAAATGCCTGGACTCTATGTATAGGGTCCAGCGGGGACCTGGGTTCCAGAAGGCACAGCTTCCCCACACTTCCATGGTCGTTGAATTGGCAACGTGTAGACAAAAGAGCCCAAAGACTCACTTTTCAGTCCCCCAGTGCAGTGTGTCCCATGCTCTCGATGCCTTCGGGCAGAAAGCTTACCAAGGCTCCATGCTAGCATGCCGCATCCAGGTCTACCAACTATATGTCTGTATGTTCCTCCAGGACCTCACTAAGTAGTTTAGAGGATTCATGGCGAGTCTTGATGGGGACCACCTCTGGTGCTTCCAGGCGCTCTCAAAGTTTGTCGGGGAGTGCTCTCTAAGTACCTCTTGCGAGCAGCTTATGACTGCTTCGAGGAGTCCTCTCGAGTAGCGGCGGCCAGCTTCAGCACCCACTGGCAAGCTTGGCTCCAATCATCCAACCTTTAACAGTGGGTCCAGGAGAAGCTCCTACAGCTCCCTTGCCTCAGGGAGCAGCTCTTTGGTAAACCAGTGGAAGACAAAGTAGCTGAGATTGAGACAGAGTATGTCACCCGTACTCGGCTCTCTTGTAAGACCTCTCCCTCCCTCCCTCCCCAGGAAGAAACCGCAGGGCAAGAAAACCCTTTTTCACCAGAAAGGGGCACCCGTACAGGGGTTACCCTCCGTACCTATCTACACCTACCCTCATCCAGGGTGATGAGAGTAAGAGAGTGGCCCATGGACCTGCAAGCATAAGGGACAAAAGACCCAACCACCAGCCCCAGCACAGCTGGCCTCAGGGTTTTGACGCCACCAGCATAGCCTCTCGACCGCTGGACGATCAGCTGGTGGTAGGGAGAAGTCTGATCCACTTTGCCCTCAGGTGGAAATCCATCACCACAGAAGCCTGGGTCCTTCAGGTCATCTGGGAGGGCTGTGTCCTCCATCTGGACCAATTGCCTCCCCCTTACTTCCCCGGGGAGCCCCAGCAGCTTCACCTGCACCAGGTCTACTAACTCAGGAGCTCGCAGGCCTCCTCAAAGACTGGATGGTACAAACCATCCCTCCACACCTGAGAGGAAGAGGATTTTATTCCCAGTACTTCATCATCCGGTAGAGACCAAGAGGTCTCTGGCCCATTCTCAATCTGAGGAACCTGAGCAGATTCCTGATGCGGGGACGCTCAAAATGCTCTCCTTTGGAACACTACTGCCCTACCTCCAACAGGGAGATTGGCTATGCTCCTTGGACTTAAAGGATGCTTATATCCACATCCTTGTCCATCCTAAGCACAGACAGATCTGTGCTTTGTGGTAGGAGGGAACCACTACCAGTACAGGGTGCTTCCCTTCAGACTTGCCTCCGCCCCTCGGGTCTTCACCAAGTGTCTTGCGGTGGTAGTGGCCCACCTTCGTCTACAAGGCACCTTTGCCTATCCCTATCTAAACGACTGGCTCATAAAAGGGGACACGGCCTCGGAGGCCCTGCAGGCCACGTGCCACATGATCCGGCTTCTGTAGCACTTGGGATTCATGATCAACTACCCAAAATACCACCTTACTCCGGTACAGTCCTTGGAGTTCATAGGGTCTCGCCTGGATACTCTTCAGACCATGGCCTCCCTTCCCCAGGACAGGGCAGACTGCCTCAGATCCCTGGCGTCCGATGTATGGAGCCACCGCATGGTCGGTGCTTCGCCTTCTCAACCACATGGCCTCTGTGGTCCATGTCGTGCCCAACGCCTGCCTCAATATGCGGGCGGCGCAGTGGTGCCTCCGCACACAGTGGATCCAGGCGACCGGCCGACTTCGGGACCCCATCTCAGTCACACCTCACTTGAGGGAGTTCCTGACCTGGTGGCAGGACACACACAACCTGCTCCGAGGCATGCCCTTCCAGATTCCAACCCACCAGGCAGTCCTAACCATGGATGCCTCCCTTTCGGGCTGGGGGGCCTGCTGCAAAGAGCTGCGCACCCAAGGGACCTGGTCCAATGAGGAAAGTCGGCAGCAGATCAATCTGCTGGAACTGCGGGTCGTCATCCTCACGCTGAAGGCTTTCTGGTACTGCCGGTGGCACTGTGAGTGGTGCTTGTTCAGACTGACAACCAGGTCACAATGTTCTACTTGAACAAATAGGGAGGTACCAGCTCTTACAGCCTGTGCCTGGAGGCGGTGGCCCTGTGCTCGATTTCAGTGAGCTAGGGCATAACCCTCCGAGCCACCAATCTCCCAGGTGAGGACAACGCCTTGGTGGACTGGCTGAGCATAGTCTTCCAGCTGCACGAGTGGCCCCTGTGCCCTGAGGTAGCGCAGCGGCTTTTCCAGTGCTGTGAGACCGCAGACCTGGATCTCATCAGTCCTGCAAACACACAGCTTCCCTCTTGCACCCACGCAGAGTGGCTCCCAGACTCCTTCCTTCTCTCCTGGATGGCAGGCCTGCTGTGCGGGGGTTTCTTTCATAAGATTGATCAGAGGCATTTGTCATTTCTCCTAGTAGGTTGATAGACATGAGAGCCACAACAACAGTCATACTGGATGAGTTACTGTGCCTTAAGGCGGTGGTGCCAGTCCCCGGCTGAGTAGGGCAAGGACAGATATATTCCATTTATTTTGGGATGCCAAAGAAAGAGAGCTCCTGCTGACCAATGCTTTGATCTTCTGGCAGTCAGTACTCATTTGCGTGTCTTGTGCCTCTGACTGGAATCACTGTGATCTGTGATTTTGGTGATGTGCCGAAGGAAGTTCCTGGCTTTAGCTGATGCTTATTTTGATACTCCAATGAGAGAGCATCAGCAGAGCTGTCTGTGCTTTTGCAGTGTTTTAGTACTCACCTTCAGTACACTGCTCTTCCTTAAGCCTTTTACTGCCCCAAGTTTGGACTCCAGGGTCAAAGCAGAGGTGTCTGCTGCACTACTGTGCTAAGGACTATATATGCACCCATTTCTGGATGACTGGCTCATCTGAGTCCATTCTTTGTCGGAGACATCTCTAATTTCTGCCCATGTGCTGTTCTTCAAGAAGACCTTAACTGTGTTGTCAATCGGGAAAGTATCTGTTGGAGCCTTCCCAATCCCTGGAATTCCTGGGCCACAGTCTGATGCTCAAATGGGCAGAGTCTTCCTGCCAGAGGAGAGAGTGAAGAGTTTGTTGGAAGGACTTGGTGGTTTGTTCTCAACAGGCTTCCAGGATTTGGGATTATAGCTTCTTGGCTTGATGGCAGCAGTGATCAGGATGGTGCCATAGGTGCATGCCTCATGTGAGACCACCCTTGAGGTTCTCCCAGACTGGAATTTGAGCTCAGGCTTCTGCTCCAGCTGGGCGTGAGAGCCAGCTTGAAGTGTTGGCTACGCCCATGGTATCTGAAGGAGGGGCATGTCGCTGGATGTCCCCTTGTAGATTCTTTTAGCGACAGATGCCCAGCCTTATGGGCTAACTATCCCTTGTCAAGACCAAATGGCACAGGGCCATTGGTGCTGCAGGGAGGAGGTGTGGTCTATCAGTCATCTCGAGGCAAGGGCTATCTGGCTAGCCCTCTTGCGTTTCCCACCTTAGGTCTAGGGCAGGGCTGCACGAGTGTTTTCAGACAGCGCCTTGGCAATGCCATATGTCAGTTGTCAAGGCAGCATGAGGTGTGCAGGAAATGTCCCTGGGGATGAGACTGGTTCGCCTGGGCAGAAATAAGCCTCATAGTTCTGTCAGCTTGGCACATTGCCATTGTGGTCAGTGTGGAAGTGGTCTTCCTCTGTCAGTGCTCTCTCAATCCCAGAGAATGGGAGTTGAGTCTGGAGGCATTTCAGATGCTTCTCTGCCATTAGGGTCACCCGTGATGGAATTGATGGCGTCCCTCTCCAGTGACAAGCTGTGCCATTTCTTCAGTCACTGTAGGGATGGTAGGTCTATGGGTGTTGTCGCCCTGGTTCAGTTCTGGCCACAGCGATGCTGGCTGCATGCGCATAGAGCGCCATGTGGGCTGGATTGTTCTTGGGGTACTGGATTGGCTGAGGAGAACATGATTCAGGGACCTGCTGCAGTTCCTACAGAAACCTCCTCTTTGTTTGCCTCACTTTGTGGCTGGATGTGTCAGGGGCTGATTTTCCTAGATGTTTGGCTCCCTGCTTGCCCACAGCTTGGTTCTTGAAAGGGTGTCTGCTGATGCTTAAGTGCTGTTCTCCTGCAGTAGTTTCTGCTCTACTCGAGCCTGGGGTTCTATCAGCATGGCATACATGCAAGCCTGGTACCTCTTTGAGCATAGATGCAGCGCATGGTAGCTTGGTCCTAAGGCTGCCAAGGTGCCAGCTCTGTTGACCTTTCTGCAGGATGTTCTTTAAAAGAGGCTTTCCCTTACCTTCCTGAACATCCAGATGGAAGCTTTGTCCTGTTTCAGAGGTCCGGTGGCTGGAAAATCTTTTGCCTTGCTCCCGGATGTTTCACATTTTTCTTCAAGGAGTTCAGTGTCTGAACCCTCCCCTCCAGTCATTTATCCCTTTCTGGGATATCTGTCGCGTGCTCAGGACCCTGTTGTCAAAGGACTTTGAGCCTTGAAGGATTGCCTCTAAAGATTGTTTTCTTATTTGCAATTGTTCAGCAAGGTAGATTTCTGAGCTGCAGGCTCTGACTTGCCGGGATTTATATCTGTCTTTCTAGGAGAAGGCCGTCTCCATTTGGCCTGTGACTTGTCCCAAGACATTCTTCCTTCATGTGAACCAAGTGGTTTGCCTACCTTTCCGCTCTAAGGAGCAGAGTCAAGGGAAAGATAAGGATCTTCACCTTATGGCATCCAGAGAGTACTTCTCCAGTACTTGGAAGCTACAGATTCCTTTGGAAGTTGGATTATATTTTGTGCTGTTTGCTGGCCTGCTCAGGTGTTTCGTGCAGCTAATTCTATATTGGGGCACTGGATTAATTAGGCTCTTGCCTCAGTGTATCTGTTGCAGACGTGACCGGTTCTAGAGGGTTTGTGCAACTCTTCTGCTCGTCAAGTGTCCTTGCAGGAGGAACATAGCTTGGCAGCCCCTTCAGACATTTTTGGGTGGCTATGTGGCATCACTTTCTCCTTTTGTTAAGCATTAGTTAAGCATTACTGCTTGTATGTCCATGCTCAGGTGGACATGGCCTTTGGCTCCAAGGTTTTATGAGCTTCTATATCTTATTCCCGCCCAGTAGAGGTGTAGCTTTGCTGCATCCCACTTGTCTGGACTAGTCTAACAGAATGATATGGAAGGTTATGTTTTACCTACCAGATAATGTTTTTTCCTTGAGTTCTGCTAGACTTGTCCTGGACCCACCCCTGGATCTATTTTTGATCTTATGTTGTGGCAGTACCTTTGTGTCTGCTATGATCTCCATGCTTGAGTTTGCAGTCTCATATCGAACTGACAGATTTCTGTTCAGTTTCTCCGCTACATTGTTTCTCTACAGTGGATTAATCATTGATGCCTTTGTTGAGTTTGTATGAAATTGGCCAGGCCTTCCCATAAGCTTTGGAACAAATACAGAGTTGCACTCTTGTGTCTCAGGCTGATAAGGCATGGCAGTGATGTCATTGAAACCTAGGCATTTCATTGTTTCTCTGTCTCAACCAATCTGCTGGTAGGGGGAACAAAACCCATTTGTCTGGACTGATCTAGCAGGACTCAAGGAAAGGACATCTTGTAAATAAAATGTCATCTTTCAGAATCCTCCTGATGGATATATAATTTATGAATTGCTTCATTAGATAGTGTCTGCCATGTTGGAATCTCCCGATTTCTAGTATGTGTTGTCCATTCCACTCAGAATGTCCTTTTGGATCCTCTGATACAAATGGGCCCTATATCCTCTCTTTAGGTTGACCACAATCACACTGCGTAGCCTATGATGTCTCTGCATGACAGTATTTCTAAAACGATGCTTTTCTGATAACTGGATCAGCAACTACCTAAGTTTCCAAAGTGAAGTTGCTTATCAGCATCATATAACAGGAGATCTCGGGTATGGATCAGAGTTAGTGTGGATACAGCTCCCTCACTATTCAGTTTCCACTTTGTAGACCATCCCAAAATACCCCTTTGGGTTGCTTATTTTCAGAACTGCTGAAAAGGAGTATGGTTCAAAGACTGACTGTACTGGCAGTAAGCCTGCTCCTGGTGATTGATGTGTTTACTATGAATGTTTGACACAGAAGCCATTCAGCTCTTATGATGAGTGGCATATAAACGTATAAGTATGCCTCAATAACTAATTTCCCTTAGTGCTACTTTCCTCTGTCATACATGAGAAGAAACTATAAGAACTCGGATGGTGATCCATTGAACCCCCACAGTCTGAGGCAGTCGTCTGGTGCACCCCTTCCCCCATCTCACTATTGTGTTAGTTTCCATGTCACATGCATCTTGCAACCTCTACTAATAGATCATACACCCTCCTCTTTGGAAATGTCATGTAACAGCTTGGCTTTTCACTGGATTCTAAAGCACTCTAAAGAAATCATGTTCTCAACATTTATGGATTTCTGTTGGGACCAGATCTGCTATAAGTTCCTATGAGAAACTATCTAGCAGATATTGATCTAGTGTAAAATGAATATAATGCTCTGTTATCAACATTGATGCCATAATTTTTAATGACTATGAAAAAAAAAGTCTGGGGCAAATGTTAGAATTAATGCATCATTTACCACCTGTTTTAAACTTATGCAAGACAAGAGCCGTTTTTTTCTCCCTACCTAGAAACACGACAACAGAAAAAGACCACATGGCCTATATAGTCTGTCCTTCCATATCAACCACTAAAACAGTCTCCTTTTTTCCTTTAGAGATCCTCTGTGTTTGTCCCATGCTTCTTTGAATTCAGATACTATCCTCATCTCTACCACCTCCACTGGGAGACTATTCCACGGATCCACCACTCTTTCCGTAAAGAAATATTTCCTTATATCGCTCCTGAATCTATCCCCTTTCAAACTCATCCCATGTCCCCTCGTAGCAGAGTTTGCTTTCAAGTGAAAGAGGCTCTCCTCCTGTGCATTAATGGCATGGAGGTATTTAAACATCGCAATCATTATCACCTGTATCCCGCCTTTTTCTAAGGTGTACATATTGTGATCCTTAAGTCTGTCCTCATATGCTTTATAATGAAGACCACTAACCATTTTAGTAGCCATCCTCTGTACTGACTCCAGCCTGCTTATATCCTTTTGAAGGTGCGGTCTCCAGAATTCCACAGAATACGCCAAATGAGGTCGCACCAAAGACTTATGCAGAGGCACTATTGCATCCTTTCTTCTGCTGGCCATTCCTCTCTCTATGCACCCAAGCATCCTTCTAGCTTTTGCTGTCACCTTTTCTACCTGTTTAGCTACTTTAAGATCATCAGACACAATCACGCCTAAGTCCCACTTTTTTTTGTGGACAAAAGTACTTCACCCCCTATATTATATTTCTCCCTTGGATGGCTACAACCAAAATGCGTGACCTTGCATTTTTTGACATTAATTCTCAGCTGCCAAATTCTAGACCATTCTTCAAGCTTAGCTAGATCCCATCTCATGTTATCTACACCTTCTTGGGTGTCTCTCTGTTGCAGATTTTGGTATCATCCGCAAATAGGCAAACCTTACCTGACAGCCTTTCCACTATATCACTAACAAAGATGTTAAGAATCGGACCAAGGACAGATTCCTGGGTCACACCACTGGTAACCACCTCTTCCTCAGTCAGCTCCATTTAGCTGTACCCTTTGTCGCCTCTCACTCAACACACTTTCTAACCCAAGCAGTAACTTTAAGGTCCTTCCCTAGGGTGCTCAGTTTTGTTTATAAGTCGCCTATGAAGAATCGTCTCAAAGGCTTTACTGAAATCTAAATACACCACATCTAGGGCTCTCCCTCAGTCCATCTTCCTGGTTACCCAGTCAAAGCAATCAATCAGATTTGTCTGACAAGACCTGCCTCTGGTGAAGCCATGCTGCCTCAGATCCTATGGACGGATATCACAGGACCACTGCTTTTCACAGGAGCATCTGGCCTGCTCTTGCATAGGCAGACTGATTTGTCAAGACAATTAACTTTTGATGGTGCTTCTCATATATGATCCTTGCACTTATTTTATCAGATGGGCTGGGTTTAAAAAAAGGTTTGGGCAAGTTCCTGGTGGAAAAGTCCATAAACCATTATTGACGACGACTGGGGAAATCCACTGCTTATTCCAGGCAAGCACTGTGTAACTTGTGTACCTTTTTAGGAACCTGCCAAGTACTTGTGACCTGGATTGGCCACTGTTGGAAACAGGATACCAGGTTTGATGGTCCTTGGTCTGACCCTGTATGGCATTTCTTATGTTCTTATGACTGTTTCCAGGAAAATGCGTTTCCTGTTTCACAACATTTTCTATTACATGCTGAAAATAGTTATTCCTGATCGTCCCTCCAGTCTAGTCCCAAAACCTGTGGGTTGTCCTCCTCTTCCAGCAGTTTGGAGACTGAGACACGTCACTCTTTTGATGACCCTGGTATAAATACCCAGGCACAGCCTCCTTCCATCAGTTCTCTCAGTCTCCAAGCAGCTGGAGGGTAGTGAGCCCAGGATTTGTGGCCTCACTTAGAGGAGCAATTAAGGAAATTGGGGATAGTTAGAGGTTTTGATCAGGTCAATTAGTGGGTCCTTTCTCTAAATGTAGACTAACTTTTCTGCTGGATTCCGTTTTTATTTTGGCGGGCTTTACCACTTTAAATTTAGTTGGAGCGTTAAGGCCCACCCCCTCTCCTCCCAGTTTGATTAGGAGCTCGGTTGGGCAGGCTGTAAGGGCAGTCGGTGGAGGAAAGAGGCTCTGGTTACCCCATCCCACATTGAAGGGTGAGGAGCCGGAGCCTTAGACTCTGCAGCGCAGCAGACGTTGGTGCCTGTCACGGCTCAGAGCCGGCGTCAGCGATTTGGATGGTGAAAGTCGTGGCTGTGCTGGAAGCCGAGATTTACCTCTGCACGGCATTTCCAGAGATCAGGGGAGCTGGCAGAGACCGGACCAGAGGTGTGCAGTTCAAGAGCTCCTTGGAGATAAGCCGTGGGGGAGCAGACCACTGGATCGCTGATCGTGTGTGTCAGAGCAGGCCCGATCGCGTGGTCTCAGCACAGGAAGCACGTGAGACATCCGGCAAAGCTTTAACAGTGGATATTTTAGCGGTAAAGCTTCGTTTTTGAAAAAAAGATTTTTGGGGGGCGGCCCAGGAGGATACCGGGTGCTGTTTTAAGTGTTGAAAAAAAATGTTGATATTTCTGGCGGGAGCTGAAGCCTATCGGTATTACAGCGACAGTGCCGTTAGCCAGGGATGCCCTCTAAACCTCAATGTGTCCTCTGCGGGGTTAAGCGGGGGACACTCTCTGAGGCTGGTGTGTGCAGGGGGGGTGTATGTTAGAGGCATCTGCAATGCAGCAGGCTGTAGAAGGGGGCTCAGAGGGTTCCAAGTTGGGGGGTGAACCCTTGCTAGAGCCGGTTTCCCCGGCTGGGCCACTGCCGGAGCCGGTGGCAGGGCCCTCCTCGGCTCCCGATTTCTCTACTCCTGAGTCCATTGCCAGGCAGCCTGGAAGCGATTTTTTCCCCCAGAGTTTGTGGCACTTATGCAGTAAGCATTTGGGAGTGCCAGGAAAGGGTTTCCTTCCCCTACCTCTGAGGCGCGGATAGGAGAAGAGACCGGGGACGCCTATGGGGGTAGGAGGTAGTGGTGTGGTTAAGAAGGCCAGAGTAGACAACGATACGGATCTATCGGGGGTATCCGAGGGGGGTACTGTCCAAGGATGGAGATCTGGACCTAAAGCTGCAGGAGGAATTGGAAGAAGGGGAAATCGCGGAGCAGGAAGATCAGGCGTGTGTGGTGTGAATTTTCCACAGAGAGGAGTTGCCAGCCCTCATTGTGGAGATGCTCAAGGCGCTTAATATATACCGCAGGCAGAGGAGGCGACCTTGGAGGATCCCTTGTTGCAAACATTCCGAAAGACTCGGAGCGTTCCCGATACACATGTTGATCAAGGAGATGATCCTCGGAGAATGGGATTTGCCCGAGGCGGGGCTAAAGGGGTCCAGGATTATGGACCGACTGTATCCGCTAGTAGAGCAGGATAAGGAGTTGTTTCAGCCCCCAAGGGTAGATGCTGCGGTGGCGGCGGTTACCAAGAAGATGACTATTCTGGTGGAGGGCAGTGCGGCCCTTAAGGATACTCAGGATAGGAAGTTGGACGTGTTGTTGAAGCAGGTTTTTGACGTGAGTGCACTGTCAATTCAGGCGTCTATTTGCGGAGCTTGGGCGGCTAGAGCCTGTCTGCGTTGGTCTCAGCGTCTCCAAGGAGAGCAGGCGGAGGTAGAGTCAGCGGATGCGGCCAGGTTGGAGTCGGGAACAGCGTATCTGGCCGATATCCATTACGATCTTATTTGTGGTTTGGCGAACAGTGTGGCCTTGGTAGTAACGGCCCAGCGGTATTTGTGGTTGCAGAACTGGGCAGCTGATAGTTCGTCTAAGGCTAGGTTAAGTAAATTGCCCTTTAGAGGAAAGCTTTTGTTTGGAGAGGATTTGGATAAATTGGTGAAAGATCTGGGTGAGTCCAAAAGGGGGACGGTTGCCGGAAGATAAACAGAAGCAAGGGCAGACGAATGCACCTCAGAAAGACGCCTCAGAGAGTGTTTCGCTGGTTTCGTTCCCCTAGGTTCACCCAAAGCCAGAGGGGACGTTTCCCCTATAAAAACGAAGGATTTCGTGGTTTTAGGGGAGCAAGCAGAGGTTTTGGGGCTTCCTCCTCTAATCTTCAAAAGTCGCAATGAAGCGAGGTGGGCCCAGGTAGGAGTGGTACCTGTAGAGGGTCGGCTAAGGGATTTTTACCCTGCTTGGGTCCAGATTACTTCTGACTGGTGGATACTGGAGGTGATTCGAGAAGGATATGCGTTGGTGTTTTGTTGGCCGATTGCTGACACCTTCGTTCAGTCCCCCTGCAGATCGTGTCGCAAGTTTGACGCGGTCAGTCAGACATTAGAACAGCTGAAGACGCTCGATGCGGTGGTGCAGGTTCCTCAAGGGGAGTGCGGTTCCGGTCGGTATTCGATTTATTTCATAGGGCTGAAGAAAGAAGGATCATATCGCCCCATTCTGGATCTCAAGAGAGTGAATCGTTGTCTACAAGTGTCTCATTTTCACATGGAAACGTTGAGGTCGTTCATAGTAGCGGTGCGCGGGGGGAGTTCCTTACTTCCTTGGATTTGTCGGAGGTGTACCTACACATTCCTATTCGGCAGGAACATAAGAGGTTTCTCAGGTTTGCGGTGCCTATGGGTCACTTTCAGTTCCGGGCGTTGCCATTCGGCCTAGCTACGGCGCCAAGGACATTCACCAAGGTGATGGTGGTAGTAGCCGCGCCGCTCAGGAGAGAAGGTGTATTAGTACATCCTTATCTGATCGACTGTTTGATTTGAGCAAAGTCAAGAGCCGAGAGCGAGGTGGCCACGGCAAAGGTAGTCGCATGCCTTCAAAGCCTAGGTTGGGTAGTCAATATGACAAAGAGCATGTTGACGCCGATGCAGAATTTGGAATATCTAGGAGCACGGTTCGATACCGAGCTTGGAAGGGTGTTTCTTCCCCGGCAATGAGTGAAAGGGGTAAGAAAGTTGGTAGGTGAGTTTCTCGGCAGGTCTCTCCTTGCGGCGTGGCATTATTTACAGTTGCTGGGGACAATGATGGCAACGATAGAAGTACCGTGGGCGCGGGCTCATATGAGGCCATTGCAGAGGGCTCTGCTAAGGTGCTGGTCTCATCAGAACGATGCTTTAACCTGGAAACTGCTCTGTCCGATAGAAACGCGACGGGCGCTGAAGTGGTGGTTGCGTCCAGGGAATCTGGAGAAGGGGATGCCCTTGGAAACGCCAGACTGGATAGCTCTGACAATGGATGCCAGCCTATTGGGCTGGGGAGCGCATTTCCAGGGACGATTAGCACAGGGTCAATGGTCCAAACTGGAGAAGAGTTGGTCAATCAACAGGTTGGATCTCCAGGCGGTATGTTTGGTGTTCCGAGAGTTTCAGATGTATGTGCAGAACAAAGCGATTCAAGTGTTTTCAGACAATGCGACAGCGGTGGCGTACATCAGTCGGCAAGGAGGCACCGACAGTGTGTCGTTGGAGGCTGAGGCCAAGGAGTTGTTCGTGTGGGTGGAACAGCACTTGGAGGCGCTGTTGGCAGCACATGTAGTGGGGATAGACAATGTAGAGGCCGATTTCTTGAGTCGAGTGAAGATAGATCCCGGAGAGTGGGTTCTTCATTCCGAGGTATTCCAAATGCTCGTGTGGCGTTGGGGGATGCCGGTAATGGATCTCATGGCAACGTTCCACTCGGCAAAGGTCGATTGCTTTTTCAGCAGAAGACGGGAAAGAATGTCAGAGGGCCTGGATGCCCTCATTCAGGACTGGCCGGTGGAGCAACTATTGTATATATTTCCACCGTGGGTGCTGATAGGCCAAATGGTACAACGGGTCAAGCGGAACAAAGGCCTGGTGGTTCTGATAGCACCAGATTGGCCAAGGAGGCCTTGGTATGCGGATCTCAAGAGGCTTTTGGTGGAGCGGCCGTGGCAGCTTCCAGTCAGGTGGGATCTGTTGTCGCAGGGTCCACTGTTCATGCCCCAGGTGGATCGATTTTCGCTTACGGCTTGGCTCTTGAAAGGGCAAGGCTAAGAGCAAAGGGATATTCTGCGGCAGTAGTTACTATGTTGCTGAAAGCATGAAGGAAGTCTACGTCGTTGGCGTGCATTCGAGTTTGGCGCATATTTGAAGCGTGGTGTGCGGACAGGAAGGTGAAACCGTTACGAGCGTCTATTCCGCAGATTTTGGCATTTTTACAGGACGGCTTTCAAAAAGGGTTAGTGGCCTCGTCCTTTTGGGTGCAGTTGGCAGCGCTGTCCTGTTACAGAGGTAAGATCAAGGGGGAGGCCATGGGGGCGCACCCCAATGTAAAGCGTTTTTTAAGGGCAGTGTTGCTGTTGAGGCCACCTTGCCATCAAATAGTTCCGACCTGGGATCTTGGTTTAGTATTGGAGGCGCTTGGGCGTGGTCCGTTTGAACCTTTGGCCAGGTCATCATTGAAGGGCTCAAGGTGGTCTTCCTTGTAGCGATCTGTTTGGCCAGGAGAGTTTCTGAGTTACAGACTTTCTCCTGTCGGAAACCTTTTTCTGTCGTTTCGCGATTCTAAGGTGGTATTGAGGCCGGTACCGTCCTTTTTGCCTAAGGTGGTTTCTGCGTGTCATATGAATCAGGAAGTGTCATTGCCAGTTTTCAGAAGAAGTCCTGAATCTGTGGCAGCTGGCCAGTCACATCGCCTGGATGTTCGCCGAACATTAAAGGAATATGTTCAGCGGACGGCGGATTTTCGGAGGTTTGATAGGCTATTTGTGCTTTTTGGAGGGCCAAAGAAGCAGCGTCAAAGGCTTCCATAGCCAGATGGATTAAGGAGGCGATTGTGTCAGCGTATCTGCTGAAGGGCAGATTAGTTCCAGAAGGGCTGAGGGCTCATTCGACTAGAGCTCAGGCGGCTTCATGGGCGGAGAACAGGTTGGTGCCACCAATTTTTTATTTAACAGTTTATATTGAAACTTGTAAGGTGGCAAACCAGGTCTTCCTTAAATTCGTTTGTGCGTCATTACAGGCTGGATGTTCAGGCGGAACGGGATACCTGTTTTGGCACGGCAGTGCTTCAGGCGGGGATAGGAGGTCCCTCCCGTTGATGGGTTGCACTGCTCTGTTACATACCCACATGTTTCGGGACTAGACTGGAGGGACAATCAGGAAGAGTAAATTAGACTTACCTGCTAATTGTTGTTCCTGGAGTAACTCCAGTCTAGTCGCGTATTCCACCCGAGTATTCTGTTGGCGTGGAGCCTGAAGCAAGCAATTCTAACAGGTAAGCTGAAGTTAAGCAGAGATGGTTTTCGGGTTCCATAGGCAGACATGGCGCATCTGAAAATTTATTAAGGGGTCGCTTTGCTCCATGAGGGGAGGGAGCGGGTCTAGGAAGTTCTAACTATAGTTAGGAGGGGGCAAGAGTACTCTGGGGGAAAAAAAAATTAAACAGCCCCAGTAGTAGGTCATTGTTTTGATAGTTGCAGAGTTTTGAATAGGAGTTATTACTTAATTGTTGCTCCGGTGAGTTTGCTTTGTCAATAGGTTACTGATGGAAGGAGGCAGTGCCTGGGTATTTATACCAGGGTCATCAAAAGCGTGATGTGTCTCAGTCTCCAAGCTGCTGGAGGAGGAGCACAACCCACAGGTTTCGGGACTAGACTGGAGTTACTCCAGGAGCAACAATTAGCAGGTAAGTCTAATTTACTCTTCTTCCAAATGCCATTACAGAACCACATCTTTATAATGCTCCTTGTGCTCAGAACACCTGTCCCAACGTAATTCAGGAGATTCTTGCCGCCCATCTTCCCTTTTTTCCAACACTCTTACGATCATTCTTCAGCGTAAATGCTCCAATTACTCCTGAATTCCTTTTCTCTGAGAGAAGACTCCAAATACAAAGTACTCATTTAAGTCCATAATCCATTCCAGTATTGAGGGGTTTTCCCCATCTGATAGAAATCTGTGTTCCTCCAGTTTTGATGCGGATTTTATTCTGAAAAAAAGCACCATTGAGAATGTTAGGGAAAAATTAATTAATAATTCAATTACAGAGCATGCCGATTACTGGGAAGCCATGAGTCAAAATTCATTAGACTTCATATCAACATCATTCCCTTGTTTCCCTTCTCCTTTTTATTGTAATTATTTACTTGTTCTATTCCTGTTTTATTAATTTTTCTTTACTTTTTTTTGTATTATAAACTGCTCTTTTACACTGTGATAGGATGGTATATACTACCTGTAACTATATGATAATACTACCGTATAACTATATGATAATCATTGAACCACCTACTATTACACGTAGATTCCCTTTCAGCTTGCATTCGCTCCTCCCATTCCTCCTTGTCATATACAGATGGCACGGTAGTGACTATTATACCTTTATAAGCAGGGCTACTGATGTGGCACTGAATGGTTTCTACACACCATTCAGAACTCTGGACCACATTCTATGCTCTCAGTGTAATTCATGTGTGACTATCAACTTTGCTTTTGTACATGTTGTCCTTTTATTGCTAATCTTCATGCCATAAAACAGGAAGGACTTCAAAAAAATCCCTTCACCGGAGATGCTTGAAATACACCAAAAAATCCCCTGTATAGCCCCCCGTAAACATCAATTTTTTTCTTTTGTCGGACACCAATGAGGGAGGTTTAGATTGATTGCTAAACCACACCCGTCAGAAAGGGTCCATTTTAATCACACCATTCTTTAGTGAATATCATAAAAACTTAACTTAGAGTGGAAAACGTAGCTTGGAAGGTCGAAAGAAAAAGCACGACGTGCACGTTTCGGGATCCGTCGTCCCTGTATCAAGTGCCCACGCAGCTCACTCAAAATTATTCCTTCTCATGTAGATGTTCTTCTCATATCACATGTGATACAGGGGATTTTTTGGTATAAAACAGGAAGGGACATAGAGGCTCCAGCTTATACAGGGATGCATGCATCCATGCATTTATCATCCCTTGTTCTATGTAAACTCAATGTTGCTTGTATGCATTGCAGTATGTTGTGTTCATTGTACACTGCACTGATTTTAATAGCGCGGTATAGAAGAAATGTTAAATAAATAAAATAAATAAATAAATACAGGAATGCATAAATGCACAAGCATATTGTATCCATAGCCATCAAGCTAGTCCTTGTACAAATTAATAACAAAGGACAATGCTCATGCCAACAAGCAGAGAATATGAAGATCCTCCCTCCTGAGCTCATCCCTTGATTTCTCATGAATATAAATTGTATCCTGGTGATCCACTTCATAGCCAGGCATCATTTAAAGCTGCCAGTTGCCTTGCTTTGTTTATTTACTATCTACATAGTTGTTAATCACTGGAAAGGTAGCCAGTATAGTCATATATATAGATAGATAGATATAGTCATATATATATATATATATATATATAGATAGATATAAACCGCCCCTGATCTCTGGAAGGGGCGATATAGAAGAAATAGATAAATAAATAAAATAAATAAAATAAAAAATATATGACTATACTGGCTACTGGCTTCTTATATATATGAAGTAGAATAAATGAGATCAAGTCTGTCCTAAAGGGCCTATGGAAAGCAATACAGCCCAACCAGGGAAGCTCATCTTTATCTGAGGTGCCAACTTAGATTGTAGGTCCTCTGGGCAGGGCAATAAATACCATACCTGAATGTAACTTGCCTTGAACCTCTACTGGAAAGGCGAGGGCTAATAAACATTTCTCTCTCCACAATCCATTGATTAGTCTCTTCCTTTAAAGCATTTGTAGTTTGGGTGATATAACATTAGGGTAGAATTCAAAAGACTTGAAACTGAACAGTTCAGAGGAAGGTTACCAAAATGATTTGGAGCCTGTGCCAGAAGATGTCTGAGAAGAGACTTGAAGACTTAAATATATATACACTAGAGGAGAGGAGGGAGGGACAGGGGAGATATGAGGCAGACCTTTAAATATTTAAAGGGTAATCTCCAGGAACAAGCAGGAATGTAGTCTTCACACATGGGTATCGTCGGTACCGACAGATCCTGCGCGGGAACGCTCCCCAGCGTCCAATTAGAAAGCTTTTGGGAGCATCCTACAGCGCCTGCGTGCTGCCTTCCCACCTTTCCCAACTGCCTCTCTCCACTTCTTCGTTTTCCGCGGAGCCAGCAGGTCGTTTTCCTGTCACTGCAGAAATTATCCCATATTTTTCATTCTTTTTTGTGGTAGCTTCTGCCTTCCTCGACACCATACCGGTACCGCTGGTTCTTTCTTTAAAAAAAAAAAAATATTTTCTAATCTTTTATCTGGATTTTCCAGCCTTTTTTCTCTCAGGTACCACGTGCCATTTTGGGCACTAGGCCCAATTTTTCCTCAACATGGAAAAACCCGTCTCGGGTTTTAAAAAGTGTTCCAAGTGTGGTGGTACCATCTCATTTACAGACACTCACGAGTGGTGCCTCAAATGTTTAGGTCCTGATCACTCCATTTTGGAGTGTGTTGCCTGTGGGATGATGTCGAAGAGGGGTCGGCAGAACCGAGCTGCTAAGCTTAGCACCCTTTTTCCCTTCGATGCAGCATCCGTGGCATCGACGTCTTCCAGGGCTTCGTCTTCCTCCCATGGATCTCAGGTAACCAAACATAAATCTGGCCGGTCCTGAAAGGGTAGATATCCTTCCAAGCATCGAGATGCCTCTGGCGTTGCCCTTGATGGACTTGTACCGGCAAAATTGCCCCGGCGGGAGTTTTCGGTTTCAAAAGCATTATCGGGGCTCCAGGATGTTCTCGAGGCCTCAACCTCGGCAGAACTACTGGTGCCATGCTCTCGGGTACCAGTCGCTTCATCCGGTACTGACACCAAGGCATCGGCAGCGTCAATTGACCAGAGCTTCTTGGCTATTGAGCGCAGTCTGGCGGCTCTCCTTGCGGCATCGGTGCCTTCGGGACCGCTTCAGACAGTTCAACCGGTATCGACAGCATCAACATCAGCGAGTGTGCTACCAACACCGACTCATGCTATTTCCTCCGGTATCGACAGGCCGGTAGCGGACCCCTCCGGTACCGACTTCACAAGAGCACCCGGACAGAAGGTATTTTGAATCCTCTGATGACTCTGAGGACTCTGACAGCTCTGTCGATGCTGGAGTACTTCTCTCTGAGGAGCCACCTTCTCCTAAACATAGGATGTCTCCTCCAGAGGATATATCCTTTCAGAATTTCATCAGGGAGGTGGCTAGGGGTCTTTCCATCACAGTGGCTCCTGAAACAGAGCCCAGAGCAAGGGAGTTGGAGATCTTACAATATCCTAAAGCTCCCAAGGAAGCAGCTACTTTGCCTATTCATGAGATCTTGCATGATCTCATGTTAAGAATGTGGGAAACACCTCTTACCACCTCTCCTCATTCCCGTAGGCTGGATACCATGTATTGAGTACCTCCTTGTCCTGGATTTCAAAAGACTCAGTTGCCACATCACTCCATAGTGGTGGAGTCAGCTATGAGAAGGATCAAGAGTGCAACGAGACATGCATCTAATCCTCCAGGACGTGAATGTAGGACTCTTGATGCCTTTGGGCGTCGAACATTCCAGGCCTCTATGCTTTCTGCCAGGATTAGTTCCTACATCTTATGCATGGGAATGTTCCTGAAGGAGATTACAGGAGATCTAGAGCTTATGAGCCCTCTCCTTCCTGATGATAAGAGGCAGGATTATCTTACACTCGTCAAACTTGCCCAGGATGCTTCCAAGTTTGTTAATCTTGTAGCTTTTGACTGCTTTGAGTGCATAAGCAGAACCTCTGCCATTGCCATAGGTGCTCGTAGCATTGCCTGGCTCCAGGCATCTGACTTAGAACTCTGGGTACAAGACAAACTGGGGAATATCCCTTGTACAGGCAAAATCTCTTTGGCAAAAATTGGCAAGAGAAAGCTAATGAGCTGGATGCTGACACCACCACTTTGGATAGACTATCCAAGGCTACAGCTGATGCTGCAAGGAGAAAATGCTACAAGAAACCATTCTTCTTTAAAAAGAAGAGGTTTTATCCATCCTATACCCAGCAGGTGCATTCTGCAGGTCAGTCTGCCCGAAAGGGACAGCAGCCCCCAAAGCAAAGGAAATCAAAGACTGCTAAGCCTCAACTGTCTCAGCAGACTCAGCCTCCACAGGGGCTTTGACTCACATCCAGAGAACTTGGCCTTCCTGGCCCTGAATGGGCCCTAGCCTTCCACCATCCCAGGAAGGTTGTGTCATTTTGCCCCCAGATGGGGGCAGATAACAGCAGAAGAATGGACTCTTTCCATTGTAAGAGAGGGGTACAAGCTTCATTTCTTCAACATGCCCCCTCCTACAGTGGTAAGACAGTTCAATTCTCAGGCTTCTCTCAACACTCAGTTGAGTCAAGAGGTCAGTTTACTTCTTGCCCAGGGGGCAATAGAAGACGTACCCATTTCCCAACAGGGTACAGGGTTTTACTCCCCTTATTTCCTTATTCCAAAGAAAACAGGAGGACACAGACCCATTTTAGACCTCAGAGAACTGAACAAATTCCTGTTCAAAGAGAAATTCAAGATGATTTCTCTGGGAACTCTGCTGCCATACCTTCAGAGTCAGGATTGGCTTTGTTCTCTAGATCTCAAGGATGCGTACATTCATGTTCTCATCCATCCAACTCACCGAAGGTTCCTTCGTTTTCTTTTTCAAGGAAAGCACTACCAATGCAGGTTGCTTCCATGTGGCCTGGCCTCAGCACCAAGGGTGTTTACGAAATGCATGGCTGTAGTGGCAGCATTTCTTCGCACTCTAGGAATATTCGTCTTCCCCTACTTAGACTGGCTCATTCGAGCCCCATCAGAGTCAGAGGCCAGAATTTCCCTATCTTGCACAATACGTATCCTTCAGTATTTGGGCCTGGTCATAAACATCCCAAAATCCAGCCTAACTCCCACTCAGTCTCTAGAGTTTATAGGAGCTTTGCTGGACACCAGAAAAGCAAGGGCCTATCTTCCACAGGCCCGCTGCCTTCGCATTGTGCAGTTAGCCTCCCAGGCAGTGTTAAAAACTCATCTCACTGCTCGGGAAATGTTACAACTGCTAGGCCACATGGCATCTACTGTGCACGTGGTTCCCTATGCTCGCCTCCATATGAGTGTAGCCCAATGGACTCTATCCACTCAGTGGACTCAGGAATCAGGCTGCCTATCAGACAAAATAGCAAACACAAATCACCTTATTTTGTCTCTACAATGGTGGCAGTCAACCCAAAACCTGTTGGTGGGGTCCCCTTACCAGCAACCCCTACCCCAGGTTACTCTGACAACAGACAAGTGGGTTGGGGAGCTCATCTGCAAGATCTCTCTACCCAAGGCACCTGGACTCCACAGGAGACCCACTTACATATCAATCTCCTAGAACTCAGAGCAATCTTCCTTGCTCTTCGAGTGTTCCACACCCAGCTGAGCTACAAGACAGTCCTAATTCAGACAGACAATCATGTAGCTATGTTCTATCTGAACAAGCAGGGAGGAACAGGCTCTCTGTCGTTTTGCAACGAAGCTTTGCGACTATGGGCCCTCGCCAGAGAGCATCAAATTCATCTCCTTGCGGTGTATTTGCCAGGCATTCAAAACTCTTGGGCAGACAGACTCAGTCGAGTCCTGCTTCCACACGAATGGTCTCTCCATGCAGACCAGGTATCAAAAGGTTTTCAAATTTGGGGTACTCTGGACCTAGACCTCTTTGCAAGTCTGTTGAATGCCAAACTTCCCCGGTTCTGTTCCAGAATTCCGGCTCAGGGTTCTCAGGCCAGGGATGCTTTCCTCCTCCATTGGGGTTAGGACTTCCTATATGCCTTTCCACCCATTCCCCTAATTCCCAGACTCTATTCAAGCTTCAGAGAGACAGAGTCCACATGATTCTCATAGCTCCACATTGGCCACAGCAGGTGTGGTACCCTCTGCTCCTGCATCTCTCTCAAGCTCCATCTCGAGAGTTAGGATCTGCTCCAGATCTTCTGTCTCAGGAGGACGGGATGTTGTGGCATCCCAATCCCCACTCTCTGCATCTCAGGGCCTGGTTGCTGAGAGCCTAGACTTTCATGGTCTTAACCTTTCTCAATAAGTAAGGGATGTCCTTTGTGCTTCCAGGAAACCTTCCACAAGACGCTCTTATGCTTTCAGGTGGAAAAGGTTTTCCATATGGTGTTCGCAAAAGGGTCTCCACCCTTCTGCGATACCTCTGGAATCATTACTGGAGTATCTCCTTCATTTATTTAATGCAGGTCTTAACACTAACTCAGTAAGAGTCCATTTAAGTGCTATTTCAGCTTCTTTAAAGCCTTTAAATGGACAACCTATTTCCTCTCATCCTCTCATAGTGAGATTTATGAGGGGCCTTCTTCTAACTAAGCCTCCCATTAGGCCACCTCCAGTGGCGTGGGACCTGAATTTATTTTATTTATTTATTTAGACAGTTTTTGTATACCGCCTTATCCTTCAATCAAAGCGGTCACAATACAATTGGGGGATACATTTAACATGCGGGGATATGAGACACATACACTAATACTTGCAGGGAACATGGGCTATGGAGGATTCAGTGGCTTGCCCAAGACCACAAGGAGCATCTGTGGGACTAGAAACCCCAGTCCTTCCGGCCCAAGGTGGTTGTCCTCTAGTGGGATTTGAACCCCCGACCTTCCGGGGGTTCAAATCCCACTAGAGGATCCCACTGAATCTGGTTCTTGGGCAGCTCATGAAGCCGTCTTTTGAACCTTTAGCTACTACCTCCTTGAAATTACTTTCCTGGAAAGTTATCTTTCTCATTGCAATCACATCAGCACGTCACATTAGTGAATTGCAAGCATTAGTTGCCGATCCTCCTTACACGAGGTTCCATCATGATAAGGTAGTCCTTAGGACTTATCCACACTTTATACCAAAGGTGGTCTCACCCTTTCATTTAAACTAGGCGGTTTACCTGCCTGTAATTTTTCCAAGGCTGCATGCTTCAAATGCAGAAAGGAATCTTCATACTTTGGACTGTAAAAGAGCACTTGCCTTTTTACTTACAGAGGACACAGCAACATAGGAAAGTCCTCCCAAGTCTTTGTTGCTTTCGATCCTTCTCATTTGGGACTTCCAGTCTCCAAGAGAACATTGTCCAACTGGATTGCACAATGTTTTTCTTTTGTCTATCAGAGTAAGAACCTTTATCTGGAAGGCCATGTCACAGCTCACAATGTGAGAGCCATGGCAACCTCAATGGCTCATCTACACTCTGTCTATTGACGACATCTGTCGAGCAGCTACTTGGGCCTTGGTTCATACCTTCACAGCCCATTACTGCTTAGACAAGGACTCCCACCGGGATGCCTTGTTTGGTCAGGCTGTTCTACAGCACCTGTTCCATACTTAATCAACTCCTATCCACCTTTCCCCGTAGGATGCCAGAGATCCATGGGGGGAAGTGGAGCCCTTTCACAGGGGCACACAACTTCTGGGGTCTCTCCCTGGCATCTGCAGCTAGGGAGTCCCCATATGTGAAGACTACATTCCTGCTTGTTCCTGGAGATAGCATAGTTCCTTATCGTTCCTCCAACTTAGTCCTCTACGTATGGGTAGTGCACCTCCTCCTGCAGCATGAAGACTGGACCAATCAAATTTCAGCATCACTGGATCCAGCATCCTGGCTTTCCCTTGTACTCCAGTGTGTCCAGTCTTCATGCAGCAGGAAGATGTTTGTGAGCCTGGCTGGGCTCACTAGTCAGTCAGTTTAGGGCTTAGTTTTCTAGCTAACCTTTTGTTTTTTATTTCCTTGGTCCCTATTGGGGTTTCTTTTTCTTTGCTAAGAAAGGAGTACCTGTCTCTTTAAGATTTCTGTAGAAACCGGCACTCCGGAGGAAGGGGGGCTCAGCCGAGGTCTCTCTCCTGTTCAGCCACAAGCCGCTTGCAGTATCATTGCCTTTTCATTTAGTTTGGCTTGGATCTCTGTTCCCTGGACTGTTCGGGGCAGAGCTCCTGCGGCGGCTGTCCAGCGCTTCATTTCCTGTCAGGTAGGACTCTGTGCGCTTGGAAGTGCCGGCGGGCTTCGCGGAGACAGACACCGTTTGTGCCACTGTCCCTGTCTTGGCCTCTCTCGCGTTTTTACTTTTATTTTCTTTGATTTCATTTATTTCTTTAGTTTTTTTCTTTTGTGCGCTGTTTTCCTTTTCCTGGATCTTGGCTCTCCGTGAAGGGGCGTTCTTCATCATCGGGGCCTTCCCCCGTCCTGGCCTTTTCGGCGCCAAAATCCTGCAGCGTGCCTGAAATGGGTGAGTAACCGTGGCCATTTTGTCTGTCGCGGTTCTCTTCTCCGTGCAGCCCACGTTGCCGGGTTCGGCTGTCCCGGAGTCTCAGGCACCCTCTATGGAGGACCTATTTACTGTGCCTCTGTTGTTCTTTTATTTCTTTAATTTCTTTTATTTCTTTTCCATATCTCTGGACTCTCCCCTTCTGAGGGAGTGTTTTGGGCTGCTTGGTGCTGCTGCTTGGCGTGCTGGGGAGCCTGCCTACTTTTTATCAGCTTCCTTAATAAAAATAAATAAATAAATAAATAAATATAGCACACGAAACAACCACAAAAAAAAAAAAAAAGGAAAAGCCTGGGGTTCTATCCTTACTGACAGACCCCAGTGTTTTGCTTGTGGATCGCTTCTTCTGGGACTCCGCGTTGTCTCCCTTCATAGCTGGGGACAGGTACTGTCTTTCTTCGCCCTTGGGAGGACGGGTGTTTTGGCTTCCATGCCATCGGGGTCCCTGTGTGTTATTTGTGGATCTCGGAGGGGCACTTCTGCAGAGACGGGTATCTGTCAGCGCTGCGCCTCCGTGTCCCTCAGTATGGAGCAGCGGCTGGAGACTTCCTTGGCGGTTTCTTCTCAGTCAACTTCCGCGACTTTGGCGACGGACTCGCCCTTGGAAGGCCCTTCGGGAGCGGCCCCCGCTCTTCCTGTAGGCGCGGGGACGCCGGCTGATCTCGGGGGTGCTTCCTTCTTGGAGGATTTTTCTCCCGACTTTATTTTATTGATGCATCGACCGCGCATCCTACTGCTTCGGACAGTGTTTTATCAGGTGTGCGAGCGGCCAAACGGCAGCGCCTGCAGGAGCCCTTGTTGTCCGATTCGGATTGGATAGAGGGAGAGGATCCGGAGTTGGACGTGGAAGAGGAGGCCTTAGAAGAAGCCGAGCTCCCTGAGCCAGAAGATCAGGCGAAAATCATACGAGTCTTTCGCAGAGAGGAATTACCCGCGCTCCTTTCTGAGGCGCTTCAGACTCTTGGTCTGGCCCCAGCACTGCCGGCTGAGGAGGAGGATGGTGCGGATCCTATCATTCAGGCGATACGTCAGACACAGGTGGTCTTCCCCATGCACAGAGTCATTGATCAAATGATACAAGCAGAGTGGGATACCCCAGAATCGGGTCTCAAGGGGTTGAAAATCATGCATAAACTGTATCCGTTGGCAGACGAAGACCTCGACCGGTTCCGTTCGCCTAAGGTAGATGAGGCGGTCTCAGCTGTAACTAAGAAGACCACGATCCCTGTTGAAGGTAGTGCGGCCTTGAAGGAGCCTCAGGACCGGAAAATGGACGGTTTGTTGAAACAATAGTTTGAAGCGGACGCCGTAGCGTTGCAGGTCTCCATTTGTGGAGCTTGGGTTGCTCGAGCCTGTCTTCGCTGGGTGCAGCGTATTCGTCAGGCGGCGTCCGCAGAGGCCGAGGACTTGAACGAGCTTCAGCGCTTGGAGTCTGGTTCGGCGTATTTGGCGGATTTCCATTACGACCTTATCCGGGTGCTTTCTAATAGCATGGGTTCCTTGGTGGCGACTCGCAGAGCCCTTTGGTTGAAGAGTTGGGCAGCAGATGCTTCTTCTAAATCTCGCCTGGGCAAGTTACCTTTTTAAAGGCAAGCTGCTGTTTGGTGAGGATCTTGATAAGTTGGTCAAGGAGTTGGGTGAATCCAAGGGCTGTCGCCTTCCCGAGGATCGCCCAAGGCGAGGTAGTACCCTTCCTTCCCCTCGGGGTCAGTTTCGGGACTTTCGTAGATTTCGGTCTTCCCGCTTTGTGGGATCGCAGCGAGGTAGGTATCTCTCGAGGTCTCCGAGCTTTCGAGGTTTTCGAGGGACCTCTAGAGGATTCGCTGCCGCGACCTCTGCTGCCGCTCGCAAGCCCCAATGAAGGGCTGCCGGTCCAGGCAGAGATTACTGCGATTGGGGGTCGCCTTCGGCAGTTTCTCTCGGCTTGGACCCGTATCACGTCAGATTGCTGGGTTTTGGAGATTATTCGGGACGGGTATGCCTTGGATCTAGCCCGGCCCGTTCTCGATTCCTTCGTAGCATCCCCCTGCCGGGGCCCTCTCAAGACCGCTCATGTTCGGCAGACTCTCGATCGCTTGCTCCGGCTAGGAGCAGGGGTTCCCGTTCCGCCAGCGGAGTATGGTCTCGGCAGGTACTCCATTTATTTTGTGGTGCCCAAGAAGGATGGTGCTCTTCGTCCTATTTTAGATCTCAAGGGCGTGAATCGTTGTCTTCGAGTGCCACATTTTCGGATGGAAACCCTGCGGTCCGTAATTGTCGCCGTCTGCAAAGGCGAGTTTCTTACCTCTCTCGACCTGACCGAGGCCTATCTCCATATTCCTATCTGGGAGTCCCATCAAAAGTATCTCCGGTTCGCTCTTCCGTGGGGTCACTTCCAGTTCCAAGCCTTGCCTTTCGGACTGGCCACCGCTCCTCGGGTGTTCACCAAAGTCATGGTGGTGGTGGTGGCGGCGGCCTTGCGTCAGGAGGGAGTGCTGGTTCATCCTTATCTGGACGATTGGTTGATACGCGGAAAGACTCGCTCGGAGTGCGAGACAGCCACGGCGAGGGTCGTCGGGCTTCTGCAGTCCCTCGGCTGGGTAGTCAACCCAGGCAAGAGTCACTTGGATCCGACTCAGTTGCTCGAGTACCTGGGTGTACTATTCGATACTTGCAGGTTGGCCGTGTTTCTTCCGGAAAGGAGAGTGTTCACTCTCCAGACTCTAGTGCGCCGCTTTCGGAGGACCTCAGCCCCATCAGCTTGGCACTATCTGCAACTGTTGGGAACGATGGCAGCATCCTTGGAAGTGGTGCCTTGGGCTCGCTTCCACATGCGCTCACTACAGTGGGCCTTACTCCGTCGCTGGTCCAATCAGGTCGATTCGTTGAACAAGCGTCTTCCCTGTCCGCGGATGGTTCGCAACGATCTGAAATGGTGGCTGCGCCCATCCTCGCTTGGAGCGGGGATGCCCTTGGAACAGCCCGACTGGGTTCCGCTGTTGACGGATGCCTGTCTAACGGGCTGGGGCGCGCACTGCGGGGAGCAAGTGACGCAGGGTCTCTGGTCCCAGCGGGAGAGCGGTTGGTCGATCAATCGTTTGGAGCTGAGAGCCGTTCGGTTGGCTTCAAAGTTTCGAGGTCCAGGTAACGCACCGGGCGGTGCGAGTTCTCTCTGACAATGCCGCGACAGTAGCTTACATAAATTGGCAGGGCGGTACCGGAAGCGTGGGCTTGGAAGCGGAGGCCCAGTTGCTCTTCGCGTGGATAGAGCCCCGGTTGCTGACGATCTCGGCGGCGCACATTGCAGGGAAGGACAATGTCACAGCGGATTTTCTCAGTCGCGTTCATGTGGATGCCGGCGAATGGGAGTTGAATCCGGCCGTATTCCAACAGTTAGTGCGTTGTTGGGGGTCAGCCTGTCATGGACCTGATGGCCACCTTTCGGTCTGCAAAGGCTCCTCGCTTCTACAGTCGACGGCGAGAACCCATGTCCGAGGGCATCGATGCTCTGTTACAGACCTGGCCCACCGCAGGCCTTCTTTATGTGTTTCCCCCGTGGCCTCTTCTGGGGCGGGTGATTCAGCGGATCGAGTCTCACAGGGGACGGGTATTGTTGATAGCGCCGGATTGGCCCCGTCGTCCCTGGTATGCCGACCTGGTTCGGCTGTTGAGCGATTCTCCGTGGCGGCTTCCCCTTACTCTGGATCTGTTGTGTCAGGGTCCTCTTCGCATGCTGCAAGTGGAGAGATTCTCTCTTACGGCTTGGCTATTGAACGGGCGAAGCTAAGGAAGAAAGGTTATTCGAAGTCCATTGTGGCGACGTTGCTTCAGGCGCGTAGGAGGTCCACTTCGCTAGCTTATGTCCGGGTTTGGCGTATTTTTGAGGATTGGTGTTCCAGGCGTCAGGTTCGGGTGGCTACGGCCTCTCTTCCAGTGGTATTGGAATTTTTACAGGACGGTTTTGATAAGGGTTTGGCCGCCAGTTCCTTGCGGGTGCAGTTAGCGGCTCTTTCCTGTTACAGGGGTAAAGTGCAGGGGGTCGCGCTGGGCACCCATGCCGATGTTGTTCGTTACCTGAAGGCAGTTTCTAGACTGCGCCCTCCGCGCCGTATTTCCGTCCCGGCGTGGGACCTCAACTTGGTCTTGCGCGCGCTTACTGTCGCCCCTTTTGAACCTCTCTCTCGAATTTCGGTGAAGGATTTGACCCTTAAGACGGTGTTTCTTGTGGCAATTTGTTCGGTGCGGCGCATTTCCGAGCTTCAAGCTCTTTCTTGCAGGGAGCCTTTCCTATCTTTCTCGGATCAGAAGGTGGTTCTGCGGCCAGTGCCTTCCTTTTTGCCTAAAGTGTCTTCCCCTTTTCACTTGAATCAGGTGGTATCGCGCCCGATGTTGCACGCGTCGGGGGAGCAGACCTCTGATCGCGGTCTTAGTCGTTTGGACCTTAAGAGAGTTTTGCGTCGGTATTTAACGGTCACCGAAGCTTTCTGCAAGTCTGATCGTTTTTTTGTCCTGTTCGGCGGTTCCAGGAAAGGTGAGGCGGCAGCGAAAGCCTCCATTTCTCGGTGGATTAAAGAGGCGATTGCCTCCACCTATCTGTTGCAGGGGCGTGTTGCGCCGCTGGGGTTGAGGGCTCATTCTACAAGAGCTCAAGCGGCGTCCTGGGCGGAATATAGCTTGGTTTCGCCGGAGGAGATTTGTAAAGCGGCGACGTGGTCGTCCCTACACACTTTCAGTAAGCACTATCGTCTTGATGTCTTGGCGGCACGTGATGCCTGTTTTGGTTCCGCGGTCTTGCGTGCCGGTTGGCGGAATTCCTCCCGTTAAGGCTGCTCTGTTACATCCCATACGTAGAGGACTAAGCTGGAGGAACGATAAGGAAATAGTAATTACACTTACCTGGTAATTGTAGTTCCTTGAATGACGACAGCTTAGTCCTCCTTCCCTCCCTTGGGATACTGTTTTTGCCTCGGCAGGCATTTGGTACGGGAGTCTTTCAGGTGTTTCTTATTTGTCTTTTTTGCTCTCGCTGACTGCTTCTGGTGCGGCAGGCGAGGGACCCTTGGTTGGCTGTTTTTTGTTTTTTCCTTCCCCTCTTATAGGGATGGATGCAGTCTAATGTGATTGCTGTAGGTCTCACTTCAAAATAAAAAAAAAATAATAATAAAAGGATGTTTCGCAACTTATGCGGCATACTAAATTATTGCATTTTTTTCTTAAAGGTTAGCTATCTGTTTGAGTTTGCTTTGACAGTAGTTCACTGGAGTACAAGGGAAAGCCAGGATGCTGGATCCAGTGATGCTGAAATTTGATTGGTCCAGTCTTCATGCTGCAGGAGGAGGTGCACTACCCATACGTAGAGGACTAAGCTGTTGTCACTCAAGGAACTACAATTACCAGGTAAGTGTAATTACTATTTACTCACCTGTAACAGGTGATCTCCGGGAACAGCAGGAATTTAGTCTTCACAACCCACCCACCACCCCTAGGAGTTGTATATCTCTTTTCTTTTCTTTTCTTTCCCTCTCTCTCTCTCTTTGTCTCAGCTTTAAAACTCAACTGGAGAGAGGCAGTTGGTTATTTATTTATTTACCATTTCTTATATACCGCGCTATTCAGCATCAGCGCGGTTTACATGGAACAGAACAATCAGACAGGGTACATAAGTCTGAGTTTACAATTAACATGAGAACCAAACTTGGAATAACAAAAGGTAACTATTTACACAACGGTGTCATAGAAAAAGAAAAACATAGCATGAGATTCAATGGTCAAGGACCCCTTGCATGGTGAGGTCGCCTGGCTGACAGGGTGTGTTGGTATAGATGTAAGTATTTGAGTGGGGATGTGATTCATTGTTCTCTGGGAAGTATTTGAGGAAAAGGAAGTGTTTTAGGTTAAGGTGGGAAGGCAGCACGCAGACGCTGTGGGATGCTCCCAAACCTTTTTTAAAGACGGGAAAGGAGTAAAACTAGAGGGCATAACATGGAGCTGCAAGGTGGTAAACTGAAAGGCAATGTCAGGAAATATTTTTTCATTGAAAGGGTGGTGGATGTTTGGAATGCCCTCCCAATGGAAGTGGTCAGTGCAAATGCAGTGCCAGAATTCAAAATAGCATTGGGTAGCCGCAGTGGATCCCTTTATAGCAACAGAATAAAATCAAAATAAACATATCTATTTCTTATATCTCAACAAATAGGGGTGACCTGCACAGAGCAGTGGGTACACTGCTAAACAAAGGCATGGGGAGGGCTGACCTGCAAGGAGTGGTGGGTACAACTATTCTTGCCATCTTGCTGGGCTGACTAGATGGACCATACTGGTCTTTATCTTTTATCATTTACTATGTTACAGTGCTCCAGAAAGATCTTTATATCGCCCCTATTGATTCCCCATTTTAGGAGATTGTTACAAGACATACTTTGCTGTTATAATTGAAAAGAATGACACCGTTCCAAAACCTGGACATTTTTAGAGGTATAAGTGCTAAGGTTCATGTTATCATTCAGAGCTGTGACTGTTGGTGGCCAGCTGTTCACATTATCCATTGGACAGCATAGTGAATCAATAAAATATTATTGGTATGACAGAATTACTCTGACCCAGACAAAATGTAAATTAGGAATGTGAGCTCCACAAAGCTCTATCATATAATCTTATTGTCTAGAAAAGAGAAACTATTTGGGGTTTGGAACACACATTTGTCTCTGTCAGAGAGGCCTTATTGCTAAGCTGAGGAGGGAAGAGGTGCGGTGGAAGGGAGTTAGGCAGGTGGAAAAGTGTTGGGAAGCAGAGGAAGGAAAAAGGAGATGCTTGGAAACAGAGGCAAGAAAGTAGATGGAGTGTATTCTTTGATGTTGGGAGAGGAAGAGGGAAAAGCTGTGTTTAAAAGTGGAGGGGGTTGAAAGAGGAGAAACTTGAATGAAAAGGGAAGCAAAATGTAAAAATAAAGGAAAAAAAACACCAGAAACAACTTCCTCTCTCAACCATCCTCCTACTCCCCTCCACTAAAAATGTGGGTATGGGCCCCTTTTATTAATGCTTAGTATGTGCTAATGGGTATTTGTATGTGCCATCTGTATCTCCAGGAACAAGCAGGAATGTAGTCTTCACATATGGGTATCGTCGGTACCGACGGAGCCTGCGCGGGAACGCTCCCCAGCGTCCAATTAGAAAGCTTTTGTGAGCATCCCACAGTGCCTGCGTGCTGCCTTCCTGCCTTTCCCAACTGCCTCTCTCCAGTTCTTCGTTTTCTGCGGAGCCAGCAGGTCGTCGTTCTTTCACCACAGAAAATATTTTCCTTATTCCTTCTTTTTTGTGGTCGCGTCTGCCTTCCTCGATGTAATACCGGTACCGCTGGTGGTTCTTTCTTTCTTTTAAAAAAAAAAAAATAAAAAATATATATATATATATACACACTTTTTTTCCCCCAAACCTTTCTTTTCCAGGTGCATGCGCCATTTTGGGCCTTAGGCCCAAAATTTCCTCCACTATGGAAAAACCCGCTTCGGGTTTCAAAAAGTGCACTAAGTGTGGCGGTACCATCTCCGTCACCGACACCCATGAGTGGTGTCTTAAATGTTTAGGTCCTGACCACTCCATCTCCGAGTGTATGGCTTGTGCCATGATGTCCAAGAGGGTTCGACAAAACCGAGCTGCTAAGCTCAGCGCCCTTTTTCCCTTAGATGCAGCTTTTGTGGTATCGACGTCTTCCAGGGTTTCGTCTTCCTCCCATGGATCTTAGGTAACTAAACATAAGTCTGGCCGGTCCTCAAAGGGTAGATCTCCTTCCAAGCATCGAGATGTCTCTGGCATTGCCCTTGAGGGTTCTGTACTGGCAAAATTGCCCCGGCAGGAGGCTTCGGCTTCCAAAGCATTATCGGGGCTCCAGGATGTTCTCGAGGCCTCGACCTCGGCAGAACTACTGGTGCCATGCTCTGGGGTACCGGCTGCTTCCTCCGGTACCGATACCCAGGCATCGGCAACTTCGATAGACCAGAGGTTCCTGGCTATTGAACGCAGTCTGGTGGCTCTCCTTGTGGCATCGACACCCTCGGAACCGCGTCAGACAGTTCAACCGGTACCGGCACTGACGCCGTCACTGGTATCGGTACCGGTACCGGTACCGACAGCATCGGCATCGATATTGGTGTCTGCTTTGCCGGCACCCAGTCATGCAGTGCCTTCCGGTACCGATACACCAGTACCGATTACCCCTGGTACCGACTTTGGTCGACATGGGTATTGGGATCTTCAAGAGCATCCGGACAGAAGGTACTTCGAATCATCGGAAAAGTCCGAGGATTCTGACAGCGCTGTCGGTACCGGAATACTTCTCCCGGAGGAGCCTTCCTCTCCTAAACTTAGGATGTTTCCTCCAGAAGATATCTCCTTTCATGATTTCATCAGGGAGGTGGCTCGAGCTCTGTCCATTACTGTGACTCCTGAAACAAAGCCCAGGGCTAAGGAATTGGAGATTTTACAATATCCCAAAGCTGCTAAGGAGGCAGCTGCCTTGCCTATCCATGAGATCTTACATGATCTCATTTTGAGAATGTGGGAGATACCTCTTACCACTTCTCCTCACTCTCGCAGACTGGATACCATGTATCGAGTCCCTCCTTGTCCTGGTTTCCAGAAAACTCAGCTTCCTCACCACTCTATTGTAGTGGAATCAGCTATGAGAAGGATCAGGAGTGCAAAGAGGCATGTCTCTAATTTCCAGGACGTGAGTGTAGAACTTTGGATGCCTTTGGACGTCGTACTTTCCAGGCTTCCATGCTTTCTGCCAGGATCAGTTCCTATATTTTATATATGGGAATGTTCCTTAAAGAAGTCACAGGAGACTTGGAGATTTTAAGCCCTCCTTCCTGAGGACAAGAGGCAGGATTTTCTCTCACTAGTTAAACATGCCCAGGATGTTTCAAAGTTTGTCAATTGTGCAGCTTTTGACTGTTTTGAGTGCATAAGCAGAACCTCTGCCATTGCTATAGGTGCACGTAGAATTGCCTGGCTCCAGGCATCCGATTTGGTGCAGGACAAACTGGGAAATATCCCTTGTACAGGTGAGAATCTATTCGGCAAAAATCGGCAAGAGAAAGCCAATGAGTTGGATGCTGACAACTCCACATTAGTTAGGTTATCCAAAGCCACAGCTGATCCTGCAAGCAAGAAATATTTCAAGAAACCATTCATCTCCAGGAACAAGTAGGAAATGTAGTCATCACATATGGGTATCGTCGGTACCGACGGAGCCTGCGCGGGAACGCTCCCTAACGTCCAATTAGAAAGCTTTTGGGAGCATCCCACAGCACCTATGTGCTGTCTTCCCGCCTTTCCCAACTGCCTCTCTCCAGTTCTTCGTTTTCCGTGGAGCCAGCAGGTCGTGTTCCTGTCACCGCAGAAAATTTTCCTTCTTTTTTGTGGTCACGTCTGCCTTCCTCGACGCTTTACCGGTACCGCCGGTTTTTCTTTCTTTCTTTCTTTTCTTTAAAAAAAAAAAAAAGAAAAACATTTTCTTAGTACTTTTTCCATTTTTTTCCAGGTGTACGCGCCATTTTGGGCCGTAGGCCCAAGATTTTTTCCACAATGGAAAAACCCTCTTCGGGTTTTAAAAAGTGCACCAAGGGTGCCGGTACCATCTCCGTCACCGACACCCATGAGTGGTTTCTGAAATGTTTAGTTCCTGACCATTCCATCTCGGAATGTATGGCCTGTGCCATGATGTCCAAGAGAGATCGACAGAACCGAGCTGCCAAGCTCAGTACCCTGTTTCCCTCTGATGCACCTTCGGTGGCATCGACGTCTTCCAGGGCTTCATCTTCCTCCCATGGATCTCAGGTAACTAAACATAAGTCTAGCCGGTCCCCAAAGGGTAGATCTCCTTCTAAGCATCGAGATGCCTCTGGCTTTGCCCTTGAGGATTCTGTACAGGCAAAATTGCCCCGGCCGGAGACTACAGCTTCCAAAGCATTATCGGGGCTCCAGGACGTTCTCGAGGTCTCAACCTCGGCAGATCTACTGGTGCCATGCTCTGGGGTACCAGCGATCTTCTCCGGTACTGACATCCTGGCATCGGCAGCGTCGACAGACCAGAGAGTCCTGGCTATTGAGCGCAGTCTGGCGGCTCTCCTTGTGGCATCGACACCCTCGGAACCGCGTCAGACATTTCAACCAGGTACCTGCACTGACTCCGGCACCGGTATCAGTACCGGTATCGATAACATCGACATCGGTGTCCGCATTGCCGGCTCCCAGTCATCCGATGCCTTCTGGTACCGATTACTCCTGGTACCGACTTCGGTCGGTACAGGTATCGGGCTCTTCAAGAGCACCCGGACAGGCGGTACTTCGAGTCCTCAGAAGAATCTGAGGATTCTGATAGTTCTGTCGATGCAGGAATGCTTCTCCCAGAGGAGCCCTCCTTCCCTAAGCGCAGATTTCTCCTCCAGAGTATATTTCCTTTCCGGATTTTATCAGGGAGGTGGCTCGGGGTCTGTCCATTACTGTGGTCCCTGAAACAGAGCCCAGAGCAAAGGAGTTGGAAATTTTACAATATCCCAAAACTCCTAAGGAGGCAGCTACCTTGCCCATCCATGAGATCTTGCCACCTCCTCACATTCTCGTAGACTGGATACTCTGTATCGAGTCCTTGTCCTGGTTTCCAAAAAACTCAGCTTCCTCACCACTCTATTGTAGTGGAATCAGCTATGAGAAGGATCAAGCGTGCAGAGGCATGCCTCTAATCCTCCAGGACGTGAGTGCAGAACCCTGGATGCTTTTGGACGTTGTGTCTTCCAAGCTTCCATGCTTTCTGCCAGGATCAGTTCCTATAGTCTATACATGGGAATGTTCCTGAAGGAGGTCACAGGTGATTTAGAGGCTTTGAGACCTTTTCTTCCTGAGGATAGAAGACAGGATTTTCTCACATTGGTCAAACATGCCCAAGATGTTTCTAAATTTGTCAACCGTGCAGCTTTTGACTGTTTTTGAGTGCATAAGCAGAACCTCTGCCATTGCCATAGGTGCATGTAGAATTGCTTGGCTCCAGGCTTCTGATCTGTGGCTCTGGGTAGAAGACAAACTAGGAAATATCCCTTGTACTGGTGAGAACCTGTTTGGTAAAGATTGGCAGGAAAAGGCCAATGAGTTGGATGCTGACAACTCCACCTTGGATAGGTTATCCAAGTCCACAGCTGATCCGGCTAGAAAGAAATCTTTCAAGAAACCATTCTTTTCTAAAAAGAAAAGATATTATCCTGCTTATGCTCAGCAGGGACGTTCTGCAGGTCAGCTTGTCAGGAAAGGTCAGCAACCACCCAAACAAAGAAAACCAAAGACTGCTAAACCTCAGCCGTCCCAGCAGTCTCAGCCTCCACAAGCCCTTTGACTTTCAGCTAGAGAACTTACCTTCCTGGCTCTCGTTGGACCAGAGCCTTCCACCATCCCAGGAAGGTTATGTCACTTTGCCCCCAGATGGGGGCAGGTAACAGCAGAGCATTGGACACTCTCCATTATAAAAGAGGGGTACAAGCTTCATTTTTCCAGCATGCCCCCTCCCACAATGATAAGGCAGTTCAATTCTCCGACCCCTCTCATCAACCTGTTAGGTCTGGAGGTCACTATGCTTCTTGCTCAAGGGGCAATAGAAGAAGTACCCATCCATCAGCAGGGTACAGGGTTTTACTCCCCCTATTTCCTATACAGGCCTATCTTGGACTTCAGAGAATTGAACAAATTCCTTGTCAAAGAGAAATTCAAGATGATTTCTCTGGGAACTCTGCTGCCATACCTTCAGAGTCAGGATTGGCTTTGTTCTCTAGATCTCAGGGATGCGTACACCCATGTCCTCATACTTCCAACTCACCGAAGATTCCTTCAGTTCCTTTTTCAAGGAAAGCACTACCAATACAGGGTGCTTCCTTTTGGCCTGGCCTCAGCACCATGGGTGTTCACGAAATGCATGGCTGTGGTAGCAGCATTTCTCCGCACTCTAGGGATATTCGTCTTCCCCTACTTAGACGACTGGCTCATTCGAGCCCCATCAGAGTCAGAGGCCAGGACTTCTCTATCCTGCACAATGCGTATCCTCCAGTATTTGGGTCTGTTGATAAACATCCCAGAATCCAGTCTAACTCCCACTCAGTCTTTAGAGTTCATAGGAGCTTTGCTGGATACCAGAAAGGCAATTGCTCGTTGCCTTCGTATGGTGCAGTTAGCTTCTCAAGCAGTGCTAAAGCCTCATCTCACTGCCCGAAAAATGCTACAACTACTAGGCTACATGGCATCTACCGTGCATGTGGTTCTCTATGCTCGCCTCCACATGACTTTATCCACTCAATGGACCCAGGCATCAGGATGCCTGTCAGACAAAATAGCAAACACAAGTCGCCTTATTTTGTCCACTCAAAACCTATTGTTGGGGTCCCCTTTTCAACAACACATACCCCAGGCAACTCTCACAACAGATGCTTCTCCGATGGGTTGGGGAGCTCATCTACAAGACCTTTCCACCCAAGGCACCTGGTCTCCACAGGAGACTCATCTACATATTACCATCTACAGCTCTCCCCTGCACGGGGATAGAGCCTCCGGCAGAGAGGGCAGCAGCCGACCATCTTCCGCCCAATCCGGGCGCACCGAGGACACTTTAAAGATCGCGCCATCGGGCGCGTGCTCCTTCCTGCCCCCACAACCATCTACAGCTCTCCCCTGCACGGGGATAGAGCCTCCGGCAGAGAGGGCAGCAGCCGACCATCTTCCGCCCAATCCGGGCGCACCGAGGACACTTTAAAGATCGCGCCATGAGGCGCGTGCTCCTTCCTGCCCCCACAACCATCTACAGCTCTCCCCTGCACGGGGATAGAGCCTCCGGCAGAGAGGGCAGCAGCCGACCATCTTCCGCCCAATCCGGGTGCACCGAGGACACTTTAAAGATCGCGCCATCGGGCGCGCCCGCGCCTTACGGGCCCGCGCCTGAGGGCCTCGCCAGAGGGCCCTTTGGCGTGGCCCTTAGGCGGGGACCTGGTGGAGGCCTAGGAACAAGGGAGCGAGCAGACCGCACCGAAGCACCACCTCCAACAAGCCAGCAGCCCAATCGGGGCCTTTACAACTCCAGAAAACAGCGATACCAGCGGGCCCGCGCAAGTCGACCCACATTCCAATCGAACAGAAAGCTAAGTCTATCTCTCAACCAACCAATAGCTAGAGCTCCCCTGAGGTTGAGCTCGCTTAACGACAGCTCCGTACAGATCTGTCAGCTCTACTGTGCTTCCCTTATCTTGACCTCCTCTATTTTACCCTTGGAACCGAGAACGACCTTCAACTGAACCAACCACAGCAAGTATATAATTAAATGAACTAATCTCTCACTACCTACTGTACTACCCACTCTTCATGGACTGTTACCATAACTAGTCTATACTGTTGTCAGTACTCACACATGGACCATTACCATAACTAGTCTATACTGTTGTCAGTACTCACACATGGACTGTTACCATAACTAGTCTATACTGTTGTCAGTACCCAGCTATCTATACTATTGCCTGTATCTATACTGTTGCCAGTGTCTATACGGTCACTAGTGTCTGTATTTATACTGTTGCCAGTAATTATATCTATACTGTTGCCAGTAATACTGTCCCTAGGAGATAGTCTATTTATCCACTGGCAACAATATATCTATCACTAGTAGATAGATATACTGTTGCCAGTAATATTGTCACTAGGAGATAAATATACTGTTGTTAAGAACCAATTATACTGTTGTCAGTAGATAAAAACACTGTTGCCAGTAATCATACTCTCTGTTGCCATAGCTATACAAACTATCACCAATAGATAAATATACTGCGATCAGCTAATCCTGTAGAACTCCCTCCACTCAACCCCCCCAACCCAACACCACCACACAACAGTCCTCTCGCAAAGCCACCAATAAAGCCCTCCATAACTCAAAAACATAATGGCAGACCTAAAAACAAAAACATTGCAAACCTCTTTCCTACTAACAACCCTCCTACTCCAACAAATCTACACATACAAATTCAACAATCCCCCTTGCAACAGCATCCCCATAATTTATAACCCAAACCGCAATTTAGCACCCCCCCCAATACACAATAACCCATTCAACCTGCCACCACACAACAATACCCACAAACATTCCCCTAGACTAATACAGATAAACTGCAAAAACTACGCAAACAATAAAACCTCCCCCAATGAAGACAATAAATTAAAGCTGATCCTAATAAACATTCGCTCAATTCGAAATAAAATACCAATTGTAAATGACATAATAAAAGACGAACAGCCTGACTTCTTTTTCATCACGGAAACATGGCTAACATCCACAGACACAATATTATTAAACCAACTCAACATATCACAATATGATATTTTCAACTGCCACCGTGACATAAAAAGAGGAGGTGGCACACTTATACTCACCAAGAAAGACTTACAATACACCCTAACAAACTCAAACAATGTTGAAGGCATGGACATAATAAACATCGAAAACAGAACACTAGCATTCTCCCTTATCTATAGACCACCATCAGCAGATCACAAAAATCTTTCTCCTATCCTTGAACTAGCATGCACAGCATCCCAGAGAAAACCTCTTATAATACTAGGTGACCTTAACCTCCCATCCTTAAACCAATCACAAAAAAACAACTTCATAGACTCAATGACCCAAATGGGATATAACCAGATAATCAATACCCCCACACATAATAAAGGAAACTCACTAGACCTCATTTTCCTCCCTTCCCCCTTCAACCTACATCAACTACAATCTCCCCCAACAACTACAGAGGTACCTTGGTCTGACCACCATCTGATAACCTTTCATCTACTAACACAAGTACCATCACAGTCCCTAAACGCAACAGCTCACCGCTCACGTTTTACCCGCTTTGACAATGACACATTCCTTGACAAGGTACTACCTAAGCTCACTACAAGCCTATCTGACATCGACCTAACGATAGAGAACTGGAACCAAACAATCCAAGAAGCAGCTACCTCCACTCAAAACATCCCAGAAGAAAAAGAAAGAATCACAAAAATGGTTCACGAAAAACATTGCCCTACTAAAAAGACAACTACGTAAACAAGAAAAAACCTGGAGAAACACCAAATCACATGATAACAAAACCAAATATATAAACTTACTTAATAAATACAAAGAAACAATCAACAACTCAAAAAGAGATTACTATTCCAATCTAATAAATCTTGCTCTCAACCGACCAAGAGAACTCTTCTTAATCGTCAAAACACTAACAAAAACACATAACCCAGAACCGAACCAGGACATTATAAACGTCCAAACCTTAGCATCACACTTTGCTGAAAAGCTAAAGGTAAAATCTTGCTCCCCAACCGTCACGATAGAATATACACAGACCAGTAACTATGAATGGACATCATTCCACAAAGTTGATCGTAAACACATCCTCAACATCATAACAATGATCAACACTACAACTTCCCCGCTTGACCCATGCCCGGTGTCATGGATCAAGTATACTAAGGAATCCCTTGCAGAAAACATCCAATACATAGTAAACCAATCTCTCACACAAGGAACCATGCCCAACACCCTAAAGCTCTCCTCGATCCGTCCCATAATAAAAAACAATAAACTTGACCCAAAGGACCCCAACTCCTACAGACCAATTGCCAGCATACCGCTAATCGCTAAAATAATAGAAAAAACTATACAACTCCAACTACAGGAATACATAGATGAGCAAAAACTTCTTGATGCGCATCAATTCGGATTCCGCCCCTTCCATGGAGTGGAAACCCTCCTAATCGCCTTGACAGACCTCCTCATCCTTGGTACTAATGAAAATAGCAAAGGTTTCCTCCTCCTCTTCATAGACCTATCTGCTGCATTTGACAGCATTAATCACAAAACACTCATCAACAGACTTGAAAACCTAAAAATAGGAGGAACCGTCCTTGAATGGTTCAAATCATACATTTCAAACAGACTCATACAGATACAATTAGGCAAAGAAACATCAGAAACCTTCCCTCAAGGCCAGGGTATCCCTCAGGGATCGGCACTCTCTGCCCTCCTCTTCAATTTATACCTCCAACCAATTACAGACATATTCAAGAAGTATGAAATTAACCATTTCATATACGCGGACGATATCATGCTCGCCATCCCCATAAACACCAACAACCCCAAATACGATAGACTACTCCAATGCATGAATGAGACCACCATATAGCTTGAAAACAACCACCTAAGCATCAATCTCAAAAAGACTGAAGCAATGTTCATAACGAGAAAACCTGACATGGACCACAACTACCCTACCACAATCACAATAAATAACACACCAATACCTATTAAAAAGGAGGTAAAATACCTTGGAATAATTCTGGACCATTCACTCACCATGATCCCACACATAAAACATACAGTAAAAACGATATTCTATAAACTCAAGACAATACAACACCTGAGACCCCTACTCAACACACATGACTTTAGATCAGTGGTCAACTCCCTCATCACCCCCCACTTTGACTACTGCAATAGCATTCTAAATGGCCTACCACTAAAAAGCATATACCTCCTCCAAAGAGCACAAAACATATGTGCCAAGATGGTCACAAAAGCTAAGCTAACAGACCACGTGACCCCAATACTACTAGATCTTCATTGGCTCCCCATAAGCAGCCGAATAAAATATAAAATCCTCCTTACTACCTTTAAACTCCTCAATAACATCTCTCCCTCCCAACTATCTACCCTATTACAAACCCCATCAGAAACTAGAACACGAAGACAGAACGCAACCCACTCCCTCAACATAAAAACTAATTTCAGAAGGACCAGAGCAACGACAAGTGATAGAGCCTTCTCCTTTGCTGCCCCTACCCTCTGGAACGAAATCCCATTAACCCTCCGCAAAATAAAAGACCTTCACCAATTCAAAAAAGAACTAAAAACATACCTTTTCACAAAACACTTTGAGATCCCCTACCAACAAAAAACCTCTCCGATACAATCACAGAAACACATTCACAGTTCTCAAGACAGAACAAATGATAAACATAAGAAAGACACTTACTCTACTCTGCCTTACCCTACAGACAAAGATTTACACAAACAAATGGCTATATCTCTATTGTAAATAATACCGGTAACTCAATTATGTTGTGATGACCTGTACATAGTTTGAATAGTGTTATTCTAGTTAATGTTCAAAACATGTTCAATGTAACTAAACGTGTACATAGTTAACACAAGTTCCATGTAAAATATACAGAAGTATATTGATTTTTGTTCGATGTGAACCGCCTCTGATCTCTGGAAGGGGCGGTATATAAGAAACTGTTAAATAAATAAATAAATATTAATCTCTTGGAGCTCAGAGCAGTCTTCCTTGCTCTTCGAGTGTTCCACACCCTGCTCAGCTACAAGACAGTCCTCATTCATACGGACAATCAAGTAGCTATGTTCTACGTGAACAAGCAGGGGGGAACAGGCTCTCTGTTGCTTTGCAACGAAGCTTTGCGACTATGGGCCCTCGCCAGTGAGCATCAGATTCATCTCCTGGCAGTGTATCTTCCAGGCATGCAAAGCTCTTGGGCAGACAGACTCAGTTGAGTTCTGCTTCCACACGAATGGTCTCTGCATGCAGACCAGGTGGCCAAAATATTTCAAATTTGGGGAACCCCGGACATAGACCTCTTTGCAAGTTCGTTGAATACTAAACTTCCCCGGTTCTGTTCCAGAATTCCAGCTCAGGGCTCTCAGGCCAGGGATGCTTTCCTCCTTCACTGGGGTCAAGACTTTCTTTATGCCTTTCCACCCATTCCCCTAATTCCCAAAACCCTGTTCAAGCTTCAGAGAGACAGAGGCTGTATGATTCTCATCCTTCCAAATTGGCCACGGCAAGTGTGGTACCCTCTGCTTCTACATCTCTCTCAAGCTCCCTCCCTGGAGTTAGGATCTGCTCCAGATCTCCTTTCTCAGGAGGACGGAATGTTATGGCATCCCAATCCCCAGTCTCTGCATCTCAGGGCTTGGTTGCTGAAGGACTAGATCTTCATCATCTTAACCTCCCTCAGCAAGTAAAGGATATCCTTTATGCTTCCAGGAAGCCTTCCACAAGGCGCTCTTATGCTTTTATCCAATGCAGGACTTCAAACTAACTCACTAACTCCACCTTATACAAGGTTCCATCATGACAAGGTAGTCCTTAGGACTCATCTACACTTTATGCCAAAGGTGGTCTCGCCTTTTCATTTAAACCAAGCGGTCTACCTGCCTGTGTTTTTTCCAAGGCCTCATGCATCTAATGCAGTAAGTAATCTTCATACTTTGGACTGCAAAAGAGCTTTAGCCTTTTATTTGCAAAGAAAACAGCAACATTGAAAGTCCACTCAACTCTTTATTGGTTTTGATCCTTCTCATTTGGGACTTCCAGTCTCCAAGAAAACACTGTCCAGCTGGATTGCTCAGTGTATTTCCTTTGCCTATCAGAGTAAAAATCTTCCTCTGGAGGGCCATGTCACAGCTCACAGTGTGAGAGCCATGGCAGCTTCAATGGCTCATCTGCACTCTGTGTCTATCGACGACATCTGTCGAGCAGCCACTTGGGCCTCGGTTCATACCTTCACAGCCCGTTACTGTTTGGATAAGGACTCCCGCCGGGATGCCTTGTTTGGTCAGGCTGTTCTCCAACACCTGTTCCATATCTAATCAACTCCTACCCACCTTCCCTGGTTGGATGCCAGAGATCCATGGGGGGAAGTGGAGCCCTGTCTCAGGAACATACAACTTCTGGGGTCTCTCCCTGGCATCTAAAGCTAGGGAGTCCCCATATGTGAAGACTACATTCCTGCTTTTTCCTGGAGATAGCATAGTTACTCACCTGTAGCAGGTGATTTCCGGGAACAGCAGGAATTTAGTTTTCACAACCCACCCACCTCCCCTAGGAGTTGTATCTCTCTATCTCTTTTTCTTTCCCTCTCTCTCTCTCTCTCTCTCTCTCTCTCAGCTTTAAACTCAGCTGGATAGAGGCAGTTGGGAAAGGCGGGAAGGCAGCACGCAGGCGCTGTGGGATGCTCCCAAAAGCTTTCTAATTGGACGCTGGGGAGCGTTCCCGCGCAGGCTTCGTCGGTACCGATGATACTCATATGTGAAGACTAAATTTCTGCTGTTCCCGGAGATCACCTGTTACAGGTGAGTAACTATGCTTTCTCTACCGATAGGAATATAATGGGCTGAGGCTGCAGAGAGTACATGATGCCATTAGGGCATGCTAAGCATTAGTAAAAGGGGGTCATAAGAGACTGAAAGCAAATTGGCCATAATAAGAGTAAAAAAATATACCATTATTTCTAAAAGGAAAAAACGTATTTGACTGACATCTAAGTTGTTTTCTAAATATTTTTCTCCCCTTGTATCATTCATATTTCTCTGGTCATCAAGACTGTTGCTTTATAGACTTATTTCTGAAATTTCTTTACAGGAGTGGAACAAATGAAGCAGCAAAAAGGGGAAGTCAAAGAGGAGAAGGCCTCCAAATCGGAGAATTTGCTGATAAAGCGCCGTATGTCCTCACTGTCCCAGGGTCAGGCCATTTCTGTGCTGGGTTCAGGTGTGACAGTAACTGTACAGGAAGATACCCCTCAAGCCAAACGCCGGCCAGAGCCTATCATACCAGCAGCACCTATGAGGTAAGGCTAGCCTGAGTGCTTGCAGCCTTCCAAGAAAGAGGTGTAGCATGCACTTTAGGAGGTAGTGCAGGAGCTCAGGCTATGCTGCTGTTCATTGCTCCTTCAGTTCTAGCCTCTTCTAGCAGGAGGAACTGTATGGACTGATGTAATATCACTAGCTGTAGAGAGCTTGTATCTCCTGCATTTATAGCTTTATACAGTGTTACTCCTGCTGGAATTCTGCACACAGTTCAGAATTCTGTGTCAATAGTTCTGAATTATGCACAATTGTGTGTTTGAGTAATATTTTATTTCTGTATTGTATTTTAACCCGTTTTGGACAGCTCGCATATTCTTTCTCTTTTCTGGATGATTTATTAGATTTGTTACAATCAAACAACTATGAAATACCGGCAATAATAAAAAATATTAAAACTTTGCAGAAAATAGAAGTTTCACATAGTGTATGTTTTTCATACACTGGTCCAATATAGTATATTGTCCGGCTTCAGAAAAGATAAGGATTCAGTTCCAATATTCATTGACATAAACATACTGTATGATACTATTGAAACAGCAGTTTTCATTTAAAACACTTTATTATGATATAATGTAGTTTGTCAACAGTCCATTCTGATGGCGGAAGATGATACACGTGAAAACACTTCTGATGCAGTGCGTCAATATTGCACCATTGAGACACCTAGAAACAGAATGCTTGACAGCAATTAGTTTTGACAACATATTAGCCCAGCGTATGAAAAACATACAAGGCTGATATACGCACCAATAACTCTGACACTAAGTAACTTAGTTATCTAAACCTATTTTTTAAAGTCTACAAATAACTTTTATTTGCAAAATAGTAACTATTACAGCAAAATAAGCTTCTTACTATTTTTTGTGATCTTTTTATGTTGAGCCGCCAGTACCGTCAAAATCAGCAAACTTTGATTACCTATTAAACTAACTAGATCTCAGATTAAAAAATTTGTATATAACGCTTTTTGACATAACGATAATAGCTAAACATAGTTCCATTGAATTTATAACGATTAATTAGTAAACAGTTGAGTAGTAAGTATGGAAACCTTATGTATGTAAAACATACGCTGGTCCAAAACGGGTTAAATTAAATATCACAAAAAAGTGCCAAAATTTAAATTGTATGCAAAATTCCAACAGGAGTTCTCAAGCCAGGGATGCCTTCCTCCTTCACTGGGGTCAAGACTTCCTTTATGCCTTTCCACCCATTCCCCTAATTCCCAAAACCCTGTTCAGGCTTCAGAGAGACAGAGGGCGTATGATTCTCATAGCTCCACATTGGCCACGGCAAGTGTGGTACCCTCTGCTTCTACGTCTCTCTCAAGCCCCCTCCCTGGAGTTAGGGTCTGCTCCAGATCTCCTGTCACAGGAGGACGGAATGTTATGGCATCCCAATCCCCAATCTCAGAGCTTGGTTGCTGGAGGCCTAGATCTTCATGGTCTTAACCTCCCTCAGCAAGTAAAGGATGTCCTTTATTTTTTTATTTTTATTTATTTATACATCTTTTCTATACCGCCACTTCCAGAGATCAGTGGCGGTTTACAGGTAACAAACATTAATAATAGAGCACTATTATTTTACATAGAACAGATTTAGAACAAAGAACATTCAACTATTAAGTGTAACTTAAAAATACAATGAGATAACAGGAGGGGTAGGAACATTTGAACTGGGTATGAATTAGATAATGTTTCAAAACATACTACCAACAGTATATCAACAGTAAAGTCAAATATTTACATTAAATTACAGTTATTCACATTTATGCTTCCAGGAAGCCTTCTACTAGACGGTGTCACAAGCACAACGCCAAAAACACTAGTCTTCTAGTTGTTGAGGGCGTGGTGGTTGAGAACCTTCTTCTATCAGTTGTTATATTTATGCTTTAAGTAGAAGGATTGTAGTCGTGTTAAACCAAGGGTAAGGCTTATGACAGAAAAATAATTTATTTTTAACACAATAGAACAGATCAGGTTCCTGGTACCATTTACAGAATTTTAAATTATAGGATTTTTGCTTAAGGTTCAGCAAGTTGGTGGCAAAGCAAACAGAACTGAACATTGGCTTTTAAAGTCCTCTTCACTGCAGAAGCTTAGCCTTTTCACATATAACCGGATGCCACTTTTCTTATTGTCCTTTGTCAATCAGAGCAATAGAAAAACTAACTTTACTTCTTCTATGGCAAATTTATCTTCACTCAGCCATAATTTTCTCTAGGCTGCACTTCCAGGTGAAGAATTAAACTTAGGTTATGAAATAAGCATTCAAAGTGTCCTCAAGACTCTTATAGCAGGCTTTTCTTATAAACAGGAGCAAAGCACAAACACTTCTAGCAGCCAATTAACTTTCTCTCCGTTGTGGAGTTTAAACACAGCTGACACAGAAGCATGAATCACAGCCTTACTTCACTAGCTTATGCTGCAGTAAATTCCTCCTTTCAAAACACACAGTAATTTACTTTCTCACTGCTTAGCTCTGAGGTTACTTCAGCAAGAGGAACAGTTCATTTCAGGCTGGCCTTTCTTCAGACACTTGAAGTCTATAGCTTGGCATAAAGAACAATCCATCTTCTTTTTTTCCCTAGCTCTGACACTGGTTCTTCCAATTGCATAGGCTCTGACTCACCCACTTGATCAGAGTGCCCTGCTGGCAACCTCTCTGGTGGTCTGAAAGCTTCTCTACTTCCTGGCTCCCACCTTTGTTGCAAACGTGAATCAGGGAAATCACCTTTCTCAGCAATGGGTAGCTCAGCCTGTCTCCAGAAGTTAGCACCTGCTCTGGCTTCTCCAGCATTCCATCGTCCTTGCTGCTCTGAAGTCTTTCCTCTGCTGCTTCCTCTGCTCCTTCTCCAACTCCTCCTCCAGCTACTCTTCTCTCCATAGTTTAACCAAGGTTTATACTCACTGGGCTCCAACCCCACCTCTTTCTGTCCCAGGTGTTTGTAATCCCCCTGCCTTCTGACATCAGAATAATCAGTGCAGTTGTTAGAGTGAGGGTTTCTCCAGGACCAAGCAGGAAGTCAGTCCTCACATATGGGTGTCATTGGCGCCGATGAAGCCCCAGCGGTGCATTTCCCCAGCTTAATATGAAAGCCTTTGGGAATGCAGGCACGCATGCACGGTTCCCTTCCCGCTTAAAGTTGCCATCTTACCTCAGTCTCTTTTTTTCCGTGAAGCCCACTGGACGTGTGTCCTGTTCTCCCGGTTAAAATTAGATTTTTTCGGCGATATTCGCTATTTTTTCTCCTGGTTCGACGCCGGTTCCCCTCCCGCTTGGTTCGGTACACCGGTATCGAGCCCGATTCTTCTTTTTCGGTTTTTGCTTTCATGGCTGGCGTTCGCGCCCTTTTTTCCATTTTTCCCTGGAAGGCCGGTCCTTTGACCTCGCGGGGACTCTTTTTTCCCCGATGTCTTCCAGCAGTTTTAAAAAGTGTGATCGGTGAAAGAAACTGATGTCTCTCACCGACACACATGACTGCTGCGTTCGGTGCCTCGGCCCCGACCACGACCCTAAGTCGTGCGGGCCATGTGGAAAGATGTCTTCCGAGGCACTCCGAAGTCGCCAGCAGCAAAAAGAAAGGCTTTTCTCGGACTCAGCCTCCGACCGTGCTCGGACCTCGTCTGAGGCCTCAACATCTCGGGATTCCGATCCCGAGCGCCGTCGAAGCTCCTCGGACAGGGGGTCCCCCTACCGGAAACGCAAGAGGAAGAAGTGGCACGCGAGGGCATCGTCTGAGGAGGTCCCTGGCTCCTCAAGGGCCAGGTCTAAGACCCCGACCGTCGCCCCGGGCCTGTGGAACACGAGAAGCCTGCAAAAGTTCCTCGCATGGAGTCGGAGTCTGCTGGACACATAAGCCCTGTAGTCCTCGAGGGCTCTCCTCCCAGGGAGCCGACGTCGGGCCCGGCACCGCCGGGGCCCGAGTCGGTGGCTGCTGCGTCTCCCGAGCTGAGTCTCAGGATGACAGCCTTGGAGAGCAGATTGTCTGCCTTCATGGAACAGCAGCGGGCACTGATGGCCAGCCTGTCTGGCGCACCTGCCCCGACCACTGGGACATTGACTTCGAAGTCGACCCCGGAGACTGAGCCGATACTCGAGTCCATCGTGGCTCGGAGTCGACCTCGGTCGTGGTCTCCCTCGACTTCCCGTTTGGGACCGAGGGTGTCGACGCCGGTGAATCCGGCGTCGGGACAGGTGCTCCAGGGCCCCGTGGGGTTGGACCGTGACTCCTTTTCGGACGAGTCAGCTTGGGAGATGGAGGACGAGGAGTCTCCTGATACCTTCAAGACTCGGTGCGTCCCTTCGGACTCACCGCAGTCTGAGCCCCGGAGTAGGTCCCCCCCGGAGGATACTCGGTTCTCGGAGTTTGTCCGGGATATGGCCGCTGCCTTGGCTATTCCGGCTGACCCCGAGGAGGAGCCTCGAGCTGAAGAGCTCGAGGCCCTACAGTATGACTCTACTCCGAAGGAGGCCTTTACTGTTCCGGTTCTTCCGATGCTGGAACGGCTCCTCTTCCGTATGTGGGAGGCACCGGCCTCGGCGCCAGTTCTCAGCAAGCGAGTCGATTCAATCTATCGACTCCGGAAGAGCCCTGGTTTTCAAAAGGCACAGCTACCACACCATTCTATGGTTGGGGAATCGGCCATGCATCGTCTGAAGAGCCAGAAGATGCATTCCGCGGTGCCCCCTGGCAGGGAGGCCCGGAACCTCGATGGCGTCGGTAGAAAGTGCTTCCAGGGCTCGATGCTTGCTTGCCGTGTCCAGTCCTACCCAGCTGTACATGGGCATGTACTTGCGGGATCTGGCCAAGTAATTGGCCGGGTTCTCTGCTGGTCTCTCCAGGGAACCCTTGCAGAGATTTAAGTCCTTGTCCTCGGGGATTCAGGACTGCTCGAAGTTCATGTCCCGCGGCGCCTACGATGGGTTAGAGCAGGGGTGTCAAACTCAAATACACAGTGGGCCAAAATGTAAAACTTGAACAAAGCCGCGGGACAGCATTGAACAAATGAACCTTTTAATATGGACCCAAACAAGATTTGCTTTAACATTGAATATGAAGCAACACTTATTACTATACAATTTATAACTTAATAGTTCAGATATGCAAAAACCAATTTTAAATAAAAAAAAACATCAATGACATTCATTTATTAAATAAGATTTAAATAATAATAAATAATAATTTTTAAAATAAAATAACAATAATAAAATTAATCAACCATTCAAGCCCATGTCTTGGAGTAGCAAGAAAAAGTGCATAAAGAAAACGTTAATTATTGCTCAGTTTGCTGCACACTGATCTAATCTGATGTGCCCAAGCCAGATACCTGGCATCTCTTCTTGGATGATAGTTCATCAATGTCTGGGCTCAGGCTTTGAGCTGAGGAAATCCTCAGTATCGAGCGAAGGTGTTCATCAGTCAGACGTCTCCTGTGAGATGTTTTGGTCATCTTCATCGAGGAGAAAAGTTGCTCACATAGATAAGTGCTGCCGAACATGGAGAGCATCTGAGCAGCTTGGGTGCGGAGCTGAGGCATTGTGTCAGGGATGAACTGTGGAAACTGGGCGGCGCCCACAGCATCATACTTTGACTTCAGCGTGTCATTACACTGGAGTTCAATTAGCTCCATTTGGAGGTTGGTTGGTGCGTTTTCCACATTAACTGCAAAGGGATTACTGAGAAGTTCAAACCTACATTTCTGGACATCAAAGTCGGCAAATCGCCGGCTAAACTCAGCGCCGAGTACACTGAGTTTTTCAGCAAACTGTGCGCATGGGAACAAGTTGGTAAAGAACTGCGTTTTCATGGTTTGGCAGCAGGGAAAATGGCCAAGGTTTCCTTGCAGCATCTGATTCTCCCACAGGCACAGTTTAGTTTTAAAAGCCCTCACTGCAGCGTACATGTCTGTGATGATGCGCCCCCGCCCCTGAAGCTGCAGGTTCAGCGCATCGAGATGGCTCGAGATGTCACACAGAAAGGCCAGCTCACACAGAAACGTTTTCTCCCGAAGCTCTGCTGTGTCCTTCCCTTTGCTTTCCAGAAACTGACATATTTCCTCATGCAGCTCAAAACATCTATTCAGTACTTTTCCTCGGCTTAACCATCTCACCTCTGTGTGATACGGCACGTCTGCGTATTCCGAACCACACTCCTCCAGAAAAGACTTAAACTGGCGGTGATTCAGACCTTTGGCTCTTATAAAGTTAACTACTTGTGTTACTGTGGTCATAACATGTTCCATCTTTAGGGCTTTGCCACACAATGATTCCTGATGTATGATGCAGTGATAAACAGTTAGTTCACCTGCACAGTTCTCTTCCTGCATCTTCTCCCGGACCCTGCCCACCAGTCCACTTGTTTTACCGCACATCGCTGGCGCACCATCTGTCGTTAATCCCACGAGTTTATCCCACGGCAGCTTTATTTCAGTTACGCATTTGGAAACCTCCTCAAAAATTTCCTTTCCTGTGGTTGTGCCATGCATTGATTTGAATCCCAATAGCTCCTCCGTAACACACATATTTGAGTCCACTCCACGGATGAAGACTGACAGCTGAGCAGTATCAGATGCGTCGCTGCTCTCATCCACAGCAAGGGAGAATGCAACGAAATCTTTTCCCTTTTCCAAAAGCTGGTCATACAGATTGGTGGCAAGATCACATGTGCGATCAGCTACTGTGTTTCTGCTCAGGCTCACGTTTGAAAAGGCTTGCTTTTTCTCTGGGCACACAATGTCACAAACTTTCAACATGCACTTTTTCACAAACTCTCCCTCATTAAAGGGCCGGGCTGATTTTGCGATCTCTGCTGCCACAATATAACTAGCCTTTACAGCAGCCTCACTTTGTGATGTGGCTTTTTTGAACATATTCTGTTGTGAAACCAAACTTCTTTTCATCTCCTCCACTTTCTGGCTCCTTTGAGTCATGTCCAGGTCCTTGTACTTGTCATGGTGTTTTGTTTCATAGTGTCGTCGAATGTTATACTCCTTAGTTATAGCCACGTTGACTCCACAAATCAGACAAACAGGTCTGTCTTTTACATATGTAAACAAATATTCTGTCTCCCACCTGTCCAGAAAGTTCCTGTTGTCTGCCTTTCTTTTTGCCATTTTTGGGAAGGGGTTCCACAGTGACAGTTGTAGCTTGAGATCGCTATGACTTCTGTCACACAGGAGAGGGCGTTTCTGGGACCTGTCCTGATTGTCGCGCCAAAAAAAACAGCAAGGCATTATGGGATTTGTAGTATTAGCGATGAATGAATGCGCTGTATAATACCGGCAGGCTAGCTCTAGTAGTCATTTGGTATAGCCTCGCGGGCCAAATATAATTACACTACGGGCCAAATTTGGCCCGCGGGCCAGAGTTTGACACCTATGTTCTAGATGATACTGCAGCAGGAATGTGCCAATCAACATCTGGCATATTGAAATCTCCTATCAGTAGCACTTCCCCTTTCCTAGCAATGCTGCGTATGTCTTCAATTAACTCTGTCCACCTCTTCCTCTTGTGAGGGAGGTCTGTATATCACACCAATGCAAATAGATTTCTCTTTCCCTCTTTCTAGTTTAACCCACAATGCCTCCTCTCTCCCTTTTAAGCTCTGTAATTCCAAAACTTTAATAGTAGTTTTTACATATAGCGCCACTCCTCCTCCCCTTCTTCCTACCCTATCCTTTCTGAATAAAGTATAGCCAGGTATAGTTACATCCCAGTCATGGTTTTCTGTGAACCATGTTTCTGTAACTGCCACTAAATCCAAGTCAGGCACTCCCACCAAAGCTTCAACATCAGGGATCTTATTTCCCATGCTACGGGCATTTATACAATTACAGGTGAGTAACTACACTTTCTCCAGGAATAAGCAGGAATTCAGTCCTCACATATGGGGCTCCCTAGCTGCAGGCTACCGAGAACCGGTAGAAAAACCACAGCTTAGCCATGAGCAGCCGCAAGCAAATCTGAAGGAAGACACAGAGGATCCCAGTGTCCAGGGAGAACCATAGCTCCGGTAGCCTGAACTAGAAGGGTTGGAGGGTAGAAACTGCCTGAAGAGGTTACATACATCCTGGTCGAAGGCACTGTCCCATCGGGACTTCCTCTACAGGCAGTAGTGGGCTGCAAAGTGTGGACAGAGCACCAGGTGGTGGCCTAGCAGATGTCGGCCATCAGCACCGACCGGAGGTTTGCCACAGAGGTCACCACTGTGTGCCGTGACACGCTCCAGGGGGACTCCGGCAAAGTTATGAGCAAAGGCGATGCAATCCACCTCCCAGACAGATATAGTCTGCTTAGTGACCAACTGTCCCATGTGGCTGGGGTCAAAGGAGACGAAATGTTGTGAGGCTTTGTGGTGGCCCTGGGTCCGTTGTAAATAAAAGGACAGGGCTCATTTGCAGTCCAAGGTATGGAGGACAGCCAATGCCGTGTCGGCGTGAGGCTGCAGAAAGAAGGTAGGGAGAACCACCTCCTGATTGACGTGGAAGTCTGAGACTACCTTCAGTAGGAACTTGGGTTGAGTGTGGAACACCACCCTTTTCCTATAGAATCTAGTTTAGGGAGGCTCGGCCACTAGCACCTGGAGTCCACTGACCCTGCAAGCCGGAAGGTGATCTTCCGAGACAGGTGGCATAGGGAGCAGGTAGCCAAGGGCTCGAATGGCGGCTTGGCGAGCTGTGCCTGGACCACACTGAGATTCCGTTCCACTGGCAGCAGCCGCAAAGGAGGTCTGGAGAGCAAGAGGTCCCGCATAAACCTGGTGATGAGAGGCTTGCCCTCAATGGGGTGATGATTAGCTGAGAGAGAGCTAAGATTCACCCTGAGTTGGACTTAAGTCCGGACTATAATAGGTGGAGGAGGTGCTGAAGGACAGAGTGCACCGGGATAGAGAACGGGTTGAGGCGGTACTCCGTGCTCCACACGGTGAACCCACTGACACTTGAAGGCATAAGCCCATCTTGTGGAATTCTTGCAAGAGGCCAGGATGATTTCTTCCACCTCCCTGAGTGGTGTAGTGAGGCTAGGGTGACCTGCTCAGTCACCATGCTGTGAGGGATAGGGTTCCCAGGTTGGGATGGAGGATCGAGTGTCAGGAGACCCGGAGAGCTCCAGAGGAGAACCAGGGGCTCCAGAGAGAAACGGAGCAGCAGAGTGAACCACAGTTATCTGTGGCACTCCAGGGCTACCAGGATGATCGACGCCTTGTTGCACTGGACCTTGAAGAGGGTCCAAGCAATCAATGGCATGGGGAAATGCATAAAGGAGGCCCCCTGTCCACGAGAGTAGGAAGGCATCAACGGCCACCCGGGAAGGGTGGGGTTGAAGGCCGAGAACCATGGCAGCTGAGCATTGACTGGACTGGCGAAGAGGTCCATGCCGGAAGAGTCTGAACGCTACCTGGGGGTTCAGACGATACTCGTTCGGCTGGAGAACCCTGCTCAGCCTGCTCGCCAAGGTGTTGTCCTAACCCAGGAGATAGACAGCCTTGAGGAGTATCCCTTGGCTGGCTGTAAAGAAACAGAGGGCCACGGCTTCCTGACAGAGGGGGCAGGAGTCCATGCCACCCTTCTTGTTCATGCAGAACATCGTGACCTGGTTATCCATCTGGACAAGCATCGACTGGTGCCATAGGCAGTGTCTGAAGGACCCTCAGGGTAAGGAAGACAGCTCTGAGCTCAAGCATATTGATCTGTTGCTGGCTCTCCTCGAAGGACCAAGCCCCTTGGGTGCGCAACTCCTCGCAGTGGGCACCCAACCCGTCCGGGAAGCATCAGTTGTGAGGATCCTGTGGGGGTTGGGAAGAGCATGCCCACCAACAGATGCTGGACATCTTGTCACCAGGTGAGGGACTCCATGAGCTGCAGAGAGACAATGACCCTGTCCCGACACCCACCCGTGGCCTGGGACCACTGGGAGCAGAGGGATCACAGAGTCGTCCGCATGTGGAGACGTGCGTTGGGGACTACATGGAACATGGAGGCCATGTGGCCCAGGAGGCAGAGGAGCACTTGAGCTGATATGGCACAGTGCCTCTGTACCTTAGCCGAAAGGGCCATGAAGCAGTCTGCCCTGTCAAGTGGAAGGAAAGCCCTGGCCTGCACAGAGTCCAGGCAGGCCCCGATGAACTCCAGAGCCTGTGTTGGAATGAGATTGGATTTTGTGGAATGAGATTGGATTTTGGATGATTTATCACAAAGCCCAGGTACTTTAACACCTGAATGGTGCAGCCGGTGGCCTGTCTGGCCTCTGAGGCTGTCCCCCCTTTGATGAGCCAGTCGTCAAGGTAGGGGAAGACGAAGGGCCCCGTGGAGGCGGAGATAGACTGCCACCACTGCCAGGCACTTGTTGAAGACTCTTGGGGCAGAGGTAAGGCTGAAGGTGAGTACCCTGTACTGGAAGTGGTCGCCTCCTACCACGAACCTGAGGTACTGCCTGTGACTTGGGTGGATCAGGATGTGGGTATAAGCATCCTTCAGATCAAAGGAGCATAGCCAATCTCCCTGCTGGAGGTAGGGTAGCATGTTCCAAGGGAGGGCATCTTGAACTTCTCCCGCACCAGAAACTTGTTGAGGTTAATCAGATCCAAGAGAGGCCACAGGCTAACACTGCAAGACAATGGCTCTGGATAGCCTTTGCAGACATTGTCTTGCACAAGGGGTATTCGTCCGGGTCATGGTCAGCACACAGAAACCAGAAGCAACAATCATGCGTGTCGAAGATATTTTTTGAACACCGATCACATTTTTTAAAGTAGGTGGCCATTGGTGTGAAAAGAACCCTCACGAAGTCGAAGACCCGCGCCACAGCCAGCGGTTTTAAAGGGCGCGAAAGCGCTGAACAACAAAAAATATGACAAAAAGCAAAGATTTTGAGGCCCGGTGCCACAGCAGTGGGTCCCAAGGTGGGAAAGAGCTGGCGCAAGCTAGAAAAATACAAGAATGTATGATTTAAGAAAACCTTTTTCCGGGGACAAGATGAATGTCTGCAGGGCTCCGCGGAAAAAGGGAGACTGATCAAGATGGCACCCTTGGGTGGGAAGGGGACCATGCATGCGTGGTGTTATCTCCCAAAGGCTTCCTTTGAAAGCTGGGGAGATGCTTCCGAGAGGGCTCTGCTGGTACCAGCGTCACCTATATGTGAGAATTGACTTCTGCTTGTTCCTGGAGAGTAATAATTTAGTTAAATTGGACTCAAATTACATTTTTTTTTTTTTTTTTTTTTTTGCTATTACTAGTACTTCTGCTATAAAAGATAGTTTGGCTATTCACAGATGCCTGGAGGCAATGGAGAATGCCCAACGTGTTCATAATTTGAAGTTTCTAAATTTCCCCCGCAAGCATTATCTTCTATTATTCTTTTACAGAAATATTTCAGGGAGATTCTTGTTCTCTCTGCGGTGGAAACTATAGCGATCTCAAATATCTATTACCTCCCTCAATGAAAGGTAAATCCTTATGTTACAAATTCTGGTGCTGTGAGTCCAGGTTTGGATCTACTGTCTCCTATTGATACTTTAGATGTTTCTGCCTTCTTAGAAAATTCAGCTGATATCATTCCATTTTGTGCTACGTTAATTGTTTCTTTTGTATCTCTTATAGATCGTAATGTTTTACGTTTATTTTTTCAGAAAAAAAGATATCTTTTTGTGGGCAGAAAATAAATATTTTTATGAATGTATCAAAGGTAACAAATGAGGAGGTGGTCCTTCCTAGCACTGAAGTCTGCTGTCTTGGCGCTAGGGGCAACCTTCTTCCTCAAATTCAGCGTAGTTACTCACCTGTAACATGTGTTCTCTGAGGACAGCAGGAATCAGTCCTCATATATGGGTGACGTCGACGCTGACAGAGCCTGCGCGGAGCAAATCCCCAGCTTTCAAAAAAAAGCTTTTGGGAGTTGCTATCACGCATGGGTGGTCCCCTTCCCGCCCAAAGGAGCCACCTTGCTCAGTCAAATGACATAGCTAAAGACGGCTAAAACAAAATACTGAAGATAGGAGGACTGCAACTCCAAGGGGAGGAGGGAGGGTGTGAGGACTGATTCCTGCTGTTCCCGGAGAACACCTGTTACAGGTGAGTAACTCCGCTTTCACTGGGAACAAAGCAGGAAGTCAGTCCTCACATATGGGACTCCCCAGCAACAGGCTACCATTAACCTATAGCCCAAAAAGGGCTCCCTCATCCAGAGCCACAAGCAGTCGCAATGAAAACCTCTGCATCCAAAGGAATTAGCACTCCCGTAGTCTGAACACAGAAGGGTCGGAGGGCAGGAGCTGACTAGACCTCAAAAAGGTTACGGAGTACAACCTGGCCGAAGGCACTGTCCCGTTGGGACTCCCTATCCAGGTAGTAATGGACTGCGAAGGTATGAACTGAAGACCAGGTGGCAGCCCGGCAGACGTCTGCCAGGGGAACGTAGCGCAGATGAGCCACTGATCCCGCCATGGCCCTGATCTTGTGAGCGGTGACATGGCCTTCCAATGGAAGCTTCGCTTCCTAATAGGCCTGGGGCAATACAGTCTGCCACCCACGTGGACAGCGTACGCTCGGTCACCACCTGCCCCAGCTTAATGGGGTCGTAGGAAACAAAAAGCTGAGGTGCCTTCCAGTGACCTTGAGTATGTTGAATGTAGAAGGATAAGGCCCTCTTACAGTCCAGGGTATGGAGGGCCACCTCTGCCCAACCAGCGTGTGGTCTGGGAAAGAAGGTAGGGAGGACTACCTCCTGATTGAGGTAGAACGAGGACACCACCTTAGGAAGGAACTTGGAGTGTGTGCGAAGCAGCACCCTACTCTTGTAGAACCTGGTATAAGGCCTCTCTGCCATGAGGGCCTGAAGCTCACTCACCCTTCGGGCAAAAGTGAGTGCAACAAGGAAAATCACCTTCCAGGAGAGATAGCGGAGATGACACGTTGCCATCAGTTTGAAAGGCAGCAGGGTGAGCCGCCCCAGCACTACATTGAGATCCCATTCGGTCGCCGGGGGGTGGACCGGGGGCTTAGACAGGAGAAGGCCCTTAAGGAACCGGGACACCGTTGGGTGAGTCGAGAGGAGCTTCCCAATCAACCTGATGGTTCGCTGCTAGGGCACTGAGATGCACCCTGATGGAGTTGGACTTGAGCCCCATGCTGGAGAGGTGGAGAATGTATTGCAACACCATAACCAAAGGGCAAGAAAAGGGGAAGACCCCCCGTGCCACACACCAAAGTGCAAACCTGCGCCACTTAAAGACGTAAGCCCATCTGGTAGACATTCTGCGTGAAGCCAGCAGAACATCCTCCACGTCCTTCGGAAGTAGGAGCGGAGCTAGTGACACCCTCTCAGCAGCCATGCCGTCAGCGAAAGGGAGCTGGGTTGGGGTGCAGGAGAGCGCCCCCCTCCTGGGAAAGGAGCTGCGGAGCTGTCCCCAGGGGGAATGGGGGTCTCCACTGCTAGCTGCAGGAGGAGTGGGAACCCCGATTGCCGAGGCCACCGTGGGGCTATTAGAATGACTGAAGCTCTATCGCGAAGAATCTTGAACAGGGTCTTGGCGATCAGAGGCGTGGGGGGAAATGCATGCAGAAGACCCACTAACCATAAATTTAGAAAAGCATCGGCAGCCACTATGGCAGGGTGTGGTTGCCTGGAACAGAAGCGGGGTAACTGGTGGTTGTCCGGGCTAAACAGGTCCATCACCGATTCCCCCCCAGATCTGGAAAAGCCCGCAGACCACTGCTGGGTCCAGCTGCCACTCGTGCTGCTGGAGCAGCCTGCTGAGTCTGTCGGCCAACCAGTTGCCTGGCCCAGCAGGTACACTGCCCTGAGAAGAATGCCCTGCTCGACTGTGAACGAGCACAAGTCCAGGGCTTCCCGACAGAGGGCACAGGATCCCGTGCCCCCTTGCTTGTTCACATAGAACATGGCGACCTGGTTGTCCGTCTGGAACAGGATGGACCTGTGGCTCAGGGACTGCTGGAATGCCTTTAGGGCGAGATGGATTGCACGCAATTCCAACAGGTTAATCTGTTGGGCACTCTCGTCTGGAGACCAAACACCATGGGTGCAGTACCCATGGCAGTGGGCTCTCCAGCCCAGCAAGGAGGCATCTGTGATGAGGACCTCGAGTTTTGAGGGGCCTGAAAAGGCATCCCTGCTTGCAATTGACGGTGCGAGAGCCACCACGTCAGGGACTGCGCAAAGTGACTCTTCCCTGAAGATGCCCTGTGGCCTGGGGCCACTGGTCCCTGAGGTACCTCTGCGCAGTTCGCATGTAGAGGTGGGCAGCTGGTGTGACATGGACTGAGGAGACCATGTGCCCGAGGAGGCACAACAGGTGTCTTGCTGGTACCGAGGGGCGGCGCTGTATGTCTTTGGCCAGCACCATGAGCCTGCCTACCCTGTCTGCAGGTAGGAAGGCCTTGGAGTGAAGAGTATTGATCCTTGCCTCAATAAATTCCAGCTCTTGAGTCGGAAAAGGTTGGACTTTGGATAGCTGATAACGAAACCCAAGTGCTGAAGGACCTGGATAGTGCGTGCCGTGGCCTGCTGCGCCTCGGGGGCCGTGGTGCCCCTGATGAGCCAGTTGTCCAGATAGGGGAAGACAAAGATCCCCTGAAGCCTGAGAAAGGCGGCGGACCGCTGCTAGGCACTTTGTGAATACCCTGGGGGCCGAGGCGAAGGGAAACACCCCATATTGAAAATGATGGGCCACCACCACAAAGCATAGGTATTGCCTGTGGTTCGGGTGGATTAGGATGTGTGTATAAGCATCCTTTAGGTCTAAGGAGCATAGCCAGTCTCCCTGGCGGAGGTAAAGCAGCAATGTTCCAAGGGATAACATCTTGAACTTCTCCCTCAGCAAGAATCTGTTGAGGTTGCGCAAGTCAAGGATGGGCCTTAGGCCCTCTGTCCTCTTTGGGATGAGGAAGCACCTGGAGTAGAACCCCTTGCCCTTGAGATGGGGGGACACCGGTTCCACTGCTCGGTCCTTGAGAACACCTGCCAACTCCTTCAAAAGAAGGTCCCGGTGAAGGGGAGACCAGAAGGGCTCTCTGGGGAATTAATGCAGAGGCACTTCGGCTAGGCAGAGAAGGTGATCACCTGTAATGCCCATGCATCGGTGGGTGATAGCTCCCCATCTGTGGGCGTACAGGATGAGCTGACCTCCTGTGGGCTGACAAGCCTCGATTGGGAGAGGGGCCATGCTGCAGGAGTCAAAAGCTCCCCCCAGGCTGGGCGGGGAGCCAAAGCCTGGGGCTTGGGAGCCTTCTGCTTATGTGGGCCATGCCCTTGTCCCTTGGCCTGGGGAGCCGGGGAGGTAACGGTGGTAGTTTTGGCAAGCAGTGGACTTCCTCGGGTAGAAGGGTTTTTTACCCGAGCCCTTCTTTCAGGAAGGGGCAGAGGTCTTCTTAGAGAGCCTAGTCCTGGTCATGAACTTGGTCTCCAGTTTGGTGGCTTTGTCGGTCATGGGTTTGCCTTAGAGATTCTACCCTCGGTATGGGACACTGACCAACTTGTCTTGTACCCATTGCTCAAGGTCTGACAACTGTAGCCACGCTTGGCAGAGTGCACTAATGCCCACCATGGCTGCCCTGGCCACCGACCCGAACCAGTCGTAGGCTGCCCAGTGGTAAATAACTTGCATATAGTTACCCTGTTCTGAATCCAAGTTGCTCCACCCGTTCGATGTAAGTGCAGAGCAGGCTCTTCCTAATCTGCACAAAACGTTATCTGAAAACCGCACTGATTTTAAAGAGCACAGTATATAAAAGCATTAAATAAATAAATAAATAAATAAATAAAACTTGGAGCATTCACCGATGGCTCTGGATAGGCCCTTGAAGCGCTGCAAAGGCTCCTCGGAAAGACCAGCTGAGAACCCGGCAAACTCCTTCGCCAGGTCCCTCAAGTACATGCCCATGTAGAGCTGATAGGCCTGGATCCAACAATTCAGCATTGCGCGCTGGTAACATTTCCTGCCGAGGGCACCCAAAGTGCGGGCCTCCCTGCAGGGTGGCACAGAGGAGTGCATCTTCTGACTTTTTAATCGACACATGACCGATTCCACCACCATGGAATTGTGCGGCAGTTGTGACTTTTGAAACCCAGGGCTTCTGCGGACCCGATACATCGAGTCCAGCCGCTTGCTGATCACCAGCGTCAACGCCGGTGTCTTCCACATGCTGAGCATAAGGAGTTCCAGGATAGGAGGGATGGGCACCGTGAGGGTCTCCCGAAGGGGGGCCTCGTATTGGAGGATCTCGAGTTCATCTGCTCAAGGATCCTCCTCAGACTCCGTTGGGAAAGCCAAGGCCTAGGACATGTCTCGAACGGTCCCAAAAGCCCATATCCTCAGTAGGAATCTTCTCCGAGGTTCCGATACTGGGGAATCGGATGGGACATCTCGGTGAAGGCGAGTGTCCGGTGACTCCTTGTCTTCGGACTCCCAAGCGGAGGCTTCTGAGGAAGACGGGTGTCATTTCTCGGGCCCCAAGGGGTCCGGCACCATCTGCGCTAGTGCTCGCTGGCTTGCCAGCGATGACCTCGGTCTCGTGGAACGGGAGACCAAGTGGGACAGCGGCCGAGGATCTAATCGGGCCCGCAAGGCTTCGAGCATCGGCTCGGCCTCCGGGATCGACTTCGACGTCGAGCACCTGGTGGTCTGGGCGGAGGAACCGGACGTGCTGGATACTAACGCCTGCTGCTGCTTCAGAAAGGCAGTGATCCTGCGTTCCAAGGATACTATCCTGGACATCAGTTCTGGAGGCTCCGCAGTATCCGGCTCAGGCACCGATATACTCTGGCCCGAAGCCAGATCCCCCGGAGGGAAGTCCTCAACTATGATAGGATGCACTTGCCAGGGCCGGTCCGCAGTCAGGTCCTTCTGGGGAAGCTTGGCTGAGTGCTCCTTCTCCGACGCCTCGGGCCGGTGCTCGGGGCTCTGCGACCGGTCCCGCGAGGGACTTGGCAATTTTGAACCATCCAGAGATGCAGCCGAAGAGTTTTTCCTTCTTTTCGGTCCCCTCCAAGGGGACCACCTCTGAGGTCCCTCGAGGACGCTTGGGTTCGGAGTGCTCCTCCTAATGCGTGGAGGCCTCAGACGAGGTCCTGGCTCTCAGAGACTTGGGGGAATCAGGAAAAATTTTCCCATGCTGCTGCTGGCGGCTTCTCTAGGCCTTCAAGGATATCTTTTAGCAGGGGCCACAGACCACCGGGTCGTGGTCGGGGTCGAGGCACCAGAGGCAGCAGTCATGCGTATCAGTGAGGGACTTAATCTTCCCGCACCTATCGCACTTTTTGAACCCACTGGTAGCCATGGGTGGGAGGGAGGGAAAGGACCCCAGCAAGGTCGCCTTCGGGCTGCCAGCGAGGGAAAAACAAGGGCGGAGATGCCAAAAAGGCAAAATTGGAAAAAAAGAGTGCCAACCCGATACCGGGGTACTGGGGGCGGGTGGGAAAAGGTACCGGTGCTAAACCGGAAAGAAAAAAGAAAAAAAACAGCCAAAAAGAGAAGAAGAAAATTCAACTTTTTCCAGGACAGGGACAGACTACGTGTGATGGGTTCCGCAGAAAAAAAAGGAGACTGAGCAAGATGGCTTCCTTGGGTGGGAAGGGGACCATGCATGCGTGACAGCAACTCCCAAAAGCTTTACTCGAAAGTTGGGGATTTGCTCCATGCGAGCTCCGTCTGTGTCAACGTCACCCATATGTGAGGACTGACTTCCTGCTTGTTCCCGGAGAATCCCTTGGCTGTTTATCAAGGTATAAGAGAGACTTTCCTGAAGGGCAAGTGAGGCAATGCTAGTCTTTTCTTTGGTTTAATGTTATGGGGTAATTTGGCATGGCTGGTATGAAAGGTAATGGGAATAGTTAAAGGGTATCTCTGGCTCTCTTGATGTGGGCTTGATTAGTATAATTATATTCAGGATGTATGTTGTGGTTACCTCCCCCTGCTTTAGTTGGGGTTGAGGTTATACTGTTTTGTTTTTCCTATCTTATAAGTTATTGTATGATGACATTGAAATTTATTTAAAAAAAAAAAAACTGTCGTGGTAAGCCATTGCGTCAATTCTTATCGAAGTCCTGAGATCTTTTTTACTCCAGCAATTATTCTGGTTTCTGCAAAGAGAAAGTTGTTGCTTTAAATCTACTGCTTATTTAATATATAAGCTAGTTTCTTTTAATTACTGGTCAGGGTAAATGCTTAGCCAGCAGGATCATTATATCCCTTCTGTTGCCCTAACATTAGCAGCAAAGAAAATGGCAGGAAAATCTTTAAGCCTGAGGAGAATCTCATCTCACCCTTTTGCCCACTGGTCTCAAGTTCACCACCGGACCCAATTGCAACTTCAGGGGAAGAAGCAGGAGCTACTAACTCCTCCTGCTCACCCCACCAGAACCAATCAGGAGGCCAGCAGGACTGAATATCAAGGGAGCACGCTGCAGGCGTGCCCATGCCTGAGGGCCTCGCTAGAGGGCCTTTTGGCGTGGCCCTTAGGCATGGAAATAGGCACTGAAGATAACTTCACTCTACTAAAACGTATGTATAGATAGAAATCTATGTCCAGTGTCTTACAAGAGTAGTATTTCCCTATACTACCCCTACAATTTCTTAGCAAGTTCATAGTACCACCATTATATGGAAAACCAAAGCTTTATTATGCTGAAAAAGAGTAGTTACTCACCTGTAACAGGTGTTCTCCAGGAGCAGCAGGAATCAGTCCTCACTTATGGGTGACGTCGGCGCCGACGGAGCCCTCGCGGAGCAATTTTCCCCAGCTTTCGCAGAAAGCTTTTGGGAATTGCAGCGCGCATGCGCGGTCCCCTTCCCGCCCAAGGGAGCCATCTTGCTCAGTCTGATGACATAGCGGAAAGACAGAAAAAAGTTAGCAAATATGCAATAAGAGTGACTGCAACTCCAAGGGGAGGAGGGAGGATAGTGAGGACTGATTCCTGCTGCTCCTGAAGAACACCTGTTACAGGTGAGTAACTACTCTTTCTCCAGGACCAAGCAGGAAGGATGCTTTTGTAGGTAAGAACCCGCCTAGAGCCCATACCAAACCAGAAGCCCCTACAGATTAATTCAAATAAATACAACCTCAAACACATTGCTAAACAACATTCCCCCAATAGCCCTGCTAAATTTGATCCTAGTCAATGCCAGGTCCATCAGAAATAAAGTACCCTCATACAGGATCTTATCATAGATGAGAAGCCTGATATCATATGTATTACGGAAACATGGCTATCTGACACAGATATCTTTCTCCTGAACCAGCTAAAAGTCCCTGGTTACAGTCTCTAACTGTCCTAGGGTCAAGAAAAGAGGCGGGGGAGTAATTGCATTTCCCAAGGAAGCCCTAAAAGTATCACCCAGCATATGCAATTATGAGGGAATCGATACCCTCAAAATAGAAAACAGAAAAATAGCAGTTTGTCTACTATACAGACCCTCTCACAGCCAATCATGAAAGCATGACATTGTCCTCGAATCAGTCTGTGCCTCACCAATAAGGAAGCCTCAAATAGTCCTACGTGACTTCAAGCCATCATTCCTCACACATTCACATGCAAACTCCTTCTTAGATTCAATGGAACAGATGGGTTTCCATCAAATAATACAACGTCCCACACACAGTAAGGGCAATGTTCTTGAGATGGTGTTCATTTCAAGCACAATAATAAACTATCCAACTTTAACCCCCTAAGATTAAACAGATCCCTTAATCAGACCACTTTTGCATCCATTTTACAATTAAATTACCAACATGTCCCCCTGCCCATACCTCTCAATTGAACCCCCAACAAATATAGTAACACAGTAACATAATAAATGATGAGAGATAAAGCATAGTTATTCACCTGTAACAACAGGTGATCTCCGGGAACAGCAGGAATTTAGTCTTCACATATGGGTATCGTCGGTACCGACGGAGCATGCGCGGGAACACTCCCCAGCGTCCAATTAGGAAGCTTTTGGGAGCATCCCACAGCGCCTGCATGCTGCCTTCCCGCCTTTCCCAACTGCCTCTCTCCAGTTGAGTTTAAAGCAAAGAGACAAAGAGAGAGAGAGAGAGGGAAAGAAAAGAGATAGAGAGATACAACTCCTAGGGGAGGTGGGTGGGTTGTGAAGACTAAATTCCTGCTATTCCCGGAAATCACCTGTTACAGGCGAGTAACTATGCTATCTCCAGGAACAAGCAGTAATGTAGTCATCACATATGGGGACTCCCTAGCTTTAGATGCCAGGGAGAGACCCCAGAAGTTGTGTGTTCCTGAGACAGGGCTCCATTCCCCCCATGGATCTCTGGCATCCAACCAGGGATGGCGGGTAGAAGTTGATTAGGTATACACCAGGTGTTGGAGAACAGCCTGACCAAACAAGGCATCCCGGCGGGAGTCATTATCCAAACAGTAATGGGCTATGAAGGTATGAACCGAGGCCCAAGTGGCTGCTCGACAGATGTTGTCGATAGACACAGAGTGCAGTTGAGTCATTGAAGCTGCCATGGCTCTCACATTGTGAGCTCTGACATGGCCTTCCAGAGAAAGGTTCTTACTCTGATAGGTAAAGGAAATACACTGTACAATCCAGTTGGACAGTGTTCTCTTGGAGACTGGAAGTCCCAAATGAGAAGGATCTAAAGCAACAAAGAGTTGGGAGGACTTTCTATGTTGCTGTGTTCCTTGCAAGTAAAACGTTAAAGCTCTTTTACAGTCCAAAGTATGAAGATTCCTTTCTGCATTTGATGCATGAGGTCTTGGAAAGAATACAGGCAGGTAGACCGCTTGGTTAAGATGAAAAGGCGAGACCACCTTTGGCATAAAGTGTGGATGAGTCCTAAGGACTACCTTGTCATGATAAAACCTTGTATAAGGTGAATCAGCCACTAGTGCCTGCAACTCACTGATGCGACATGCTGATGTGATTGCAATGAGAAAGATAACTTTCCAAGAAAGGAATTTCAATGAGGTAGTAGATAAGGGTTCGAAAGGTGGCTTCATGAGCTGACCAAGAACCAGGTTTAAGTCCCATGCCACCGGTGGTGGCCTAATGGGAGGCTTGAAAGAAGATGTAATAGCACTCAAATGGACTCTTACTGAGTAAGTTTTAAGTCCTGCATTGGATAAATGAAGGAGATACTCAAGTAATGACTCCAGAGGTATCGCAAGGGGGTTAAGACCCTTTTGCGAACACCATATGGTAAACCTCTTCCACTTAAAAGCATAAGAGCGTTGTGGCAAAGTCAACCATTTTGAACATGGGGGAGGTGAACAGCATAAGGAATTCACCCTAATCAAGGGGCCTCTGTTAGGTGTGCAGGGTCAAAAGGCTAGAGCCACAGTTCAAAGGCAGAAAAATCCCAGCTGGAACAAGTTCCAGGAAATGCTTGACAGTGTAAGATGGATAGATTGTAAGCACGAGGACAAAAAGAGTAGCTACTCACCTGTAACAGGTGTTCTCCAGGAGCAGCAGGAATCAGTCCTCACATATGGGTGTCATCGGCGCCAATGAAGCCCCAGCAGAGCATTTCCCCAGCTATCTATGAAAGCCTTTGGGAATGCTGGCACGCATGCGCGGTTCCCTTCCCACCTAAAGGTGCCATCTTACCTCAGTCAAATGACATAGCTAAGAACAGCACACAAAAATGAAAAATAAACTATGTACAACTGCAACTCCAAGGGGAGGAGGGAGGGTTGTGAGGACTGATTCCTGCTGCTCCTGGAGAACACCTGTTACAGGTGAGTAACTACTCTTTCTCCAGGACCAAGCAGGAAGTCAGTCCTCACATATGGGTGAGTCCCAAGCTCTGGGCTACCGAGGAACCCAGGCTGAACAAGAGAACTTCCTCTAGTCTCAGCAGCAAAGAAAGGCATTTCAAGGACACAACCTCCGCCGGTAGCCCAATAGAGGGCAGGAGTTGCCTAAACCTCAAAGAGATTCCGGAGTACTGCTTGGCCAAAAGCACTGTCCCTACGGGACTCCCTCTCCAGGCAGTAATGGACCGCAAATGTCTGGCTTGAAGACCAAGTTGCAGCCCTGCAGATGTCTACCAAGGGCACAGAGCGGAGATGAGCCACTGAGGCAGCCATTGCCCTGACTCAGTGGGCTGTAACCCGACCCTGCATAGGAAGGTCACCTGCCTTATAAGCCCAGGTGATATAGTCAGCAACCCAGATGGACAAGGTACGCTTGGACACAGCCAACCCCAACTTATTGGGGGTCAAAGAGCTGTGTAACCCTTCTATGCCCCTGCGTACGGTCAAGGTAGAAGGATAAGGCTTTCCTACAATCCAGGGTACGCAGGACTGCTTCAGCCTGGCTTGCATGAGGCCTAGGGAAGAATGTTGGAAGAACCACCTAATGGTTGAGGTGGAAAGAGGAGACAACCTTAGGGAGGAACTTGGGATGAGTCCTAAGGACTTCCCTGTTCCTGTAAATCCTGGTGTAAGGCCTATCACAGACTAGGGCCTGAAGCTCACTGACACGCCTAGCCGAGGTAAGGGCTATCAGGAAAAGTGTCTTCCAGGAGAGGAAGCGTAGTGGACAAGAAGCCATCGGCTCAAAAGGGGGGCGAGTCAGTTGCTGCAAGACCACATACAGCTCCCACTCAGGGGCAGGAGGATGGATGGGAGGCTTGAGCAAAAGCAAGCCCCTAAAAAAGCGGGACACCAAGGGGTGACCAGATAGAGAATGTCCCTCCACCAGAGAGCGGTGAGCTGCTAGAGCTGAGAGGTGGACCCGAACAGAATTGGATTTAAGGCCTTGATTTGACAAGTGCAGTAAGTACTGAAGGACTACTGGCACAGTACAGGAGAAAGGATCAACTGTACGTAGCTGACACCACACCGAAAACCTTTTCCATTTGAGAGCATAGGTTTTCCTAGTGGACTGTTTCCTAGAGGCTAGGACAACCTCCTCAACTTCCTGAGGTAGGCCCCAGGGAGCCAAAACTAACCTGGCAGCCTCCAGGCCATCAAATTTAGAGCTTTGAGATTGGGGTGCAGAAGGGAACCCTGCTCCTGTGAGAGAAGGTCGGGTTGCAACCCCAGAGGTAGTGGAGGATCCACCGCCTGTTGAAGCAGAAGAGGAAACCAAGGCTGTCTCGGCCACCTGGGAGCAACCAGCAGGACCGAGGCCATGTCCTGAAGAATCTTGAACAGAGTTCGGGCCACCAAGGGCGTGGAGGAAACGCATACAGGAGGCCCTGAGACCAGGATATCAGAAAAACATCCACTGCTATCCGCAGAGGATGCGGTTGCCTGGAGCAGAACTTGGGCAGCTGCTTGTTCATGGGGCTGGCAAAGAGATCTATCAAAGGGAGACCCCATTTCAGGAAGATCTTCTGAACTACTGAAGGATGCAGCTGCCACTCATGGGGCATCAGTATTCTGCTTAATCTGTCTGCCAGGTAGTTGTCCTGGCCCGGAAGGTACACAGCCTTCTGGAGCATGTTGTGCTTGAGGGCAAAAGAACAAAGGTCCAGAGCCTCCCAACAAAGGATCCTGGATGCAGTTCCGCCCTGTTTGTTCACATAAAACATGGCAACTTGGTTGTCTGTCTGAATCAGGACAGACTGGTGAGCCAGGGTAGGAGTGAAAGCTTTGAGTGCCAACCGAATAGCTCTGAGTTCTAGGAGATTGATCTGCTGTGCAGCTTCCCAGGGAGACAACAGGCCCTGGGTGCACTTGCCCAGGCAATGAACTCCCCAGCCTTGCAGGGAGGCGTCTGTGGCCACCACTACTGTGTACCCTGGAATCTGAAAAGGCACCCCCTTCAGAAGATTGGGTGGGTGAAGCCACCAGGTGAGGGAGTGCAGAAACGGTCTGGACACCTTTATCCCGTCTCTGAGGCTGCCTGTGGCCTGTGACCACTGAGCCCGAAGGTACCACTGTGCAGGCCTCATATAGAGCCTGGCATTGGGGGTCACATGTACTGTCGAAGCCATGTGGCCTAGAAGCCTCAGGCAGAGCCTGGCGGAGACCAGGGACCTGCTGAGAAACTGATTTGCCAAGGCCATCAAACTTTGGGCCCTGTCTACTGGCAAGAACGCCTTTGCCAGCAGGGAGTCCAGCCTTGCCCCTATGAACTCCAAGTTTTGGGAGGGAAGCAAAGTGGACTTTGCGAAGTTTATGACAAACCCCAGGCTTTGTAGAAGAGCAATAGTCCTGAGGGTGGCTTGTCTGGCCTCTTGGCATGTCTGACCCCTGATGAGCCAGTCGTCTAGATAGGGGAAGACAAAGATTCCCTGATTTCTCAGGTAGGCCGCCACCACTGCTAGGCACTTTGTAAAGACTCTGGGGGCGGAGGTGAGGCCGAAAGGCAGCACTCTGTACTAATAATGGTTTCCTCCCACAATGAACCTGAGGTACATTCTGTGGTCTGGATGAATGAGGATGTGAGTGTACGCATCCTTTAGATCTAAGGAGCATAGCCAATCTCCCTGCTGGAGGTAGGGCAGAAGTATCCCAAGCGTAAGCATCTTGAACTTCTCCTTCACTAGGAACTTGTTGAGGTTCCTGAGGTCCAGAATGGGTCGAAGGCCACCGGTTCTTTTGGGCACCAGGAAATACCTGGAGTAGAAACCGTGACCTTGCAAGTGGGGAGGCACAGGCTCCACCGCCCTGTCCACTAACAGACCATGAAGCTCTTGTAGAAGAAGGTCTGTGTGCAGGGGAGGCCTTGGAGGCTCCCCTGGAAAATATGGTGGAGGCAGCTGGTGAAAATGGAGGGCATAGCCCTTGTGGACTATCTCCAGCACCCAACTGTCCCCAGTGATAAGGGGCCACTGGTGGGCAAAGAGGGCGAGGCGACCTCCTGTGCAGGGTTGGGAGAGCAGTGGAGGAGAGGCTACGCTCAAGGAGTCAAAAACCCCCACCCTGCTGAGTGGTAGCAGGGGCCTGAGGCTTGGGGGTCCTCTGCCTACGGGGCCCATTACCCTGGCCCTTGGCTTGCTGACCCTGGGGGGCAGCTTGGGCAGCCTGATATTGCGGGTACTGTTTGTAGGCAGTGCCCTCCCTCGGGTAAAAGGGCTTTTTACCCGAGCCCTTCTTTTTATGAGAAAGGGCAGAGGTCTTCCTCGACAGCCTTGTCTGTGTGAGGTGCTCAGTTTCGAGCTGGGCGGCCTTCTCGGTCATGGGCTTGCCAAAAAGGTTTTCACCTCGGCAAGGGACATCGACCAACTTGTCCTGAACCCATGGCTCGAGGTCCGATGACTGTAGCCATGCCTGGCGTCGAGCCGCTATGCCGGCTGCCGCAACTCGGGCCGAAGCCTCTAACCCATAGGTGTCAAACTCTGGCCCGCGGGCCAAATTTGGCCCGTAGTGTAATTATATTTGGCCCGCGAGGCTATACCAAATGACTACTAGAGCTAGCCTGCCGGTATTATACAGCGCATTCATTCATCGCTAATACTACAAATCCCATAATGCCTTGCTGTTTTTTTTGGCGCGACAATCAGGACAGGTCCCAGAAACGCCCTCTCCTGTGTGACAGAAGTCATAGCGATCTCAAGCTACAACTGTCACTGTGGAACCCCTTCCCAAAAATGGCAAAAAGAAAGGCAGACAACAGGAACTTTCTGGACAGGTGGGAGACAGAATATTTGTTTACATATGTAAAAGACAGACCTGTTTGTCTGATTTGTGGAGTCAACGTGGCTATAACTAAGGAGTATAACATTCGACGACACTATGAAACAAAACACCATGACAAGTACAAGGACCTGGACATGACTCAAAGGAGCCAGAAAGTGGAGGAGATGAAAAGAAGTTTGGTTTCACAACAGAATATGTTCAAAAAAGCCACATCACAAAGTGAGGCTGCTGTAAAGGCTAGTTATATTGTGGCAGCAGAGATCGCAAAATCAGCCCGGCCCTTTAATGAGGGAGAGTTTGTGAAAAAGTGCATGTTGAAAGTTTGTGACATTGTGTGCCCAGAGAAAAAGCAAGCCTTTTCAAACGTGAGCCTGAGCAGAAACACAGTAGCTGATCGCACATGTGATCTTGCCACCAATCTGTATGACCAGCTTTTGGAAAAGGGAAAAGATTTCGTTGCATTCTCCCTTGCTGTGGATGAGAGCAGCGACGCATCTGATACTGCTCAGCTGTCAGTCTTCATCCGTGGAGTGGACTCAAATATGTGTGTTACGGAGGAGCTATTGGGATTCAAATCAATGCATGGCACAACCACAGGAAAGGAAATTTTTGAGGAGGTTTCCAAATGCGTAACTGAAATAAAGCTGCCGTGGGATAAACTCGTGGGATTAACGACAGATGGTGCGCCAGCGATGTGCGGTAAAAACAAGTGGACTGGTGGGCAGGGTCCGGGAGAAGATGCAGGAAGAGAACTGTGCAGGTGAACTAACTGTTTATCACTGCATCATACATCAGGAATCATTGTGTGGCAAAGCCCTAAAGATGGAACATGTTATGACCACAGTAACACAAGTAGTTAACTTTATAAGAGCCAAAGGTCTGAATCACCGCCAGTTTAAGTCTTTTCTGGAGGAGTGTGGTTCGGAATACGCAGACGTGCCGTATCACACAGAGGTGAGATGGTTAAGCCGAGGAAAAGTACTGAATAGATGTTTTGAGCTGCATGAGGAAATATGTCAGTTTCTGGAAAGCAAAGGGAAGGACACAGCAGAGCTTCGGGAGAAAACGTTTCTGTGTGAGCTGGCCTTTCTGTGTGACATCTCGAGCCATCTCGATGCGCTGAACCTGCAGCTTCAGGGGCGGGGGCGCATCATCACAGACATGTACGCTGCAGTGAGGGCTTTTAAAACTAAACTGTGCCTGTGGGAGAATCAGATGCTGCAAGGAAACCTTGGCCATTTTCCCTGCTGCCAAACCATGAAAACGCAGTTCTTTACCAACTTGTTCCCATGCGCACAGTTTGCTGAAAAAACTCAGTGTACTCGGCGCTGAGTTTAGCCGGCGATTTGCCGACTTTGATGTCCAGAAATGTAGGTTTGAACTTCTCAGTAATCCCTTTGCAGTTAATGTGGAAAACGCACCAACCAACCTCCAAATGGAGCTAATTGAACTCCAGTGTAATGACACGCTGAAGTCAAAGTATGATGCTGTGGGCGCCGCCCAGTTTCCACAGTTCATCCCTGACACAATGCCTCAGCTCCGCACCCAAGCTGCTCAGATGCTCTCCATGTTCGGCAGCACTTATCTATGTGAGCAACTTTTCTCCTCGATGAAGATGACCAAAACATCTCACAGGAGACGTCTGACTGATGAACACCTTCGCTCGATACTGAGGATTTCCTCAGCTCAAAGCCTGAGCCCAGACATTGATGAACTATCATCCAAGAAGAGATGCCAGGTATCTGGCTTGGGCACATCAGATTAGATCAGTGTGCAGCAAACTGAGCAATAATTAACGTTTTCTTTATGCACTTTTTCTTGCTACTCCAAGACATGGGCTTGAATGGTTGATTAATTTTATTATTGTTATTTTATTTTAAAAATTATTATTTATTATTATTTAAATCTTATTTAATAAATGAATGTCATTGATGTTTTTTTTTATTTAAAATTGGTTTTTGCATATCTGAACTATTAAGTTATAAATTGTATAGTAATAAGTGTTGCTTCATATTCAATGTTAAAGCAAATCTTGTTTGGGTCCATATTAAAAGGTTCATTTGTTCAATGCTGTCCCGCGGCTTTGTTCAAGTTTTACATTTTGGCCCACTGTGTATTTGAGTTTGACACCCCTGATCTAGAAGTAAGGAGGATCCTGGATTCTCTACAGGGAGAACTATTCAGGCAATTGGTAACAGACCCCACACGTGAAGGGGCCATACTGGACTTGGTGCTTACCAATGGTGAAAGTGTTTCTGATGTTGTAGTGGGAGATCATTTTGTATCCAGTGATCACCGGATGGTGTGGTTCAGTATTAGGACTAGGGCTTTTAGAATCCATTCCAAGGTGAGGATCTTAGACTTTAGGAAGACTAACTTTGCGAAGATGGGCCAATACCTCAGGGAGCCGTTAGTGGGATGGGAACAACTGGGGGATGTAGAAAAACAGTGGGCAAAATTGAAAGGGGGTATTTTAAGGGCAACCAACCTTTTCGTTAAAATGGTAAATAAAGGCAAAAGGAAAAGGAGACCGCTATGGTTTTCGAAAGAAGTAGCTGAAAAAGTGAAGAAAAAGAGGGAGGCCTTCATGAAATACAAGAGATCACAGAGAGAGGAAGACAGGCATCTGTATTTGGAAAAACTTAGAGAAGCTAGAAAAGTAGTCAAGAAGGCAAAGATTCAAAAGGAGGAGGAAATAGCCAATGCAATAAAATGGGGGGATAAGACATTTTTCAGATATATTAGTGAGAAGAGGAAGGGCAAACGTGGTATTGTCAGACTCAAGGGTGCAGGGGGGGAATATGTAGAAGCTGATAAGGATAAAGCAGAATTGCTTAACAAATATTTTTGTTCTGTGTTCACAGATGAAGAACCAGGAGCAGGACCTCAGAAAACACCCACAAATAGGAACAGAAGCGAGGGACATCTTGAACAGTTTTCAGAAGACTGTGTTCGTGAGAAACTAACTCAACTAGACAAAGCGATGGGACGGGATGGGATACACCCTAGAATACTGAGGGAACTTGGGGACGTTCTAGCAACTCCACTGACTGACCTTTTCAATGCCTCGTTGGAGTCAGGAGTGGTGCCAAAGGACTGGAGAGAGGCTCATGTGGTGCCTTTACACAAAAGTGGAAGTAAGGATGTGGTTGAAAACTACAGGCCGGTTAGTTTAACTTCGGTGGTGAGTAAATTATTGGAAACGCTGCTGAAAGAGAAAATAGTGAGGTTTCTGGAGTCCAGCGGATTACAGGATCTGAGGCAGCATGGATTCACCAGAGGCAGGTCTTGTCAGACAAATCTGATTGATTTCTTTGACTGGGTGACCAGGGAGTTGGACAGAGGGAGAGCTCTAGATGTGGTGTATTTAGATTTCAGTAAAGCCTTTGACACTGTTCCTCACAGGCGACTTATAAACAAACTGAGCACCCTAGGGATGGACCCTAAAGTTACTGCTTGGGTTAGATTAGAAATTGGTTGGGTGGGAGGCGACAAAGAGTACAAGTAAATGAAGCTCACTCTGAGGAGAAGGATGTTACCAGTGGTGTGCCCCAGGGATCTGTCCTTGGTCCGATTCTTTTTAACATCTTTGTTAGTGATATAGCGGAAGGGCTCTCGGGTAAGGTTTGCCTCTTTGCAGATGATACCAAAATCTTCAATAGAGTAGACACCCAGGAAGGTGTAGATAACATGAGGAGGGATCTAGCTAAGCTTGAAGAATGGTCTAGAATTTGGCAGCTGGGATTTAATGTTAAAAAATGTAAGGTCATGCATTTGGGCTGCAGCAATCCAAGGGAGCAATACAGTATAGGAGGTGAAGTACTTTTGTCCACTAAAGAAGAGCGGGACCTAGGCGTGGTTGTGTCTGATGATCTTAAAGTAGCTAAACAGGTTGGAGGGAGCAGTGGCCTAGTGGTTGGGGCAAGGTACTACAGGCCGGAAGGTCAGTGGTTCAAATCCCACTAGAGGACAGCAACCTTGGGCCGGAAGGACTTGGGTTTCTAGTCCCACAGGTGCTCCTTGTGGTCTTGGGCAAGCCACTTAACCCTCCATTGCCCATGTTCCCTGTATTAGTGTATGTGTCTCATATCCCCTCGTGTTAAATGTATCCCCCAACCGCTTTGACCCAGTGAAAAGCGGGATATAAATGCAGCTAAATAAATAAATAAATAAAAGGCGACGGCAAAAGCTAGAAGGATGCTTGGGTGCATATGGAGAGGAATGGCTAGCAGAAAAAAGAAGGTGATAATGCCTCTGTATAAGTCTTTGGTGCGACCTCATTTGGAGTATAGTGTGCAATTCTGGAGACCGCACCTTCAAAAGGATGTTTACAGGATGGAGTCGGTGCAGAGGATGGCTACTAAAATGATTAGTGGGCTTCATTATAAAGTATATGAGGACAGACTTAAGGATCTTAATATGTACACCTTAGAGGAAAGGCGGGATAGAGGTGATATGATTGAGATGTTTAAATACCTCCGTGGCATAAATGTTCAGGGAGAGAGCCTCTTTCAATTGAAAGAAAGTTCTGCTACGAGGGGACATGGGATGAGGGTGAAGGGAGATAGATTCAGGAGTGATATGCGGAAATATTTCTTTACGGAAAGAGTAGTGGATCCATGGAATAGTCTCCCAGTGGAGGTGGTAGAGATGAGGACAGTAACTGAATTCAAAAAAGCATGGGACCAACACAGAGGATCTCTAAAGGTAAAAAGTAACTGAATTCAAAAAAGCATGGGACCAACACAGAGGATCTCTAAAGGTAAAGAGTGGACTGTTGTAGTTGTTGATATGGAAGGACAGACTAGATAGGCCATGTGGTCTTTTTCTGTCATCATGTTTCTATGTTTCTATGTAACAGGTGTTCTCCAGGGACAGCAGGAGTCTGTCCTCACAGCTCTCCCTTCTCCCCTTGGAGTTGCTGTTCATTTTTTGCTATCTTTTTGGTTGGGCTCTAGCTATGGCACCCGACTGATCAAGATGGGACCCTTGGGCAGGAAGGGGACCACGCATGCATGGGGGCATCTCCCAAACGCTTTCTTTGAAAGCTGGGGAGCTATTTCTACGAGGGCTCTGTCGGCATCGATGCCGCCCATATGTGAGGACTGATTCTTGCACCTTATCTCCAGGAACAAGCAGGAATGTAGTCATCACATATGGGTATTGTGGGTACCGACGGAGCCTGCGCGGGAATGCTCCCTAGCATCCAGTCAGAAAGCTTTTGGGAGCATCCCACAGCTCCTGCGTGCTGCCTTCCCGCCTTTCCCAACTGCCTCTCTCTTCTTTTTCTGCGGAGCCAGCAGGTCGTGTTCCTGTCACCACAGAAGAATTCCTTTTTTCTTTCTTTCTTTCTTTTTGTGGTCGCGTCTGCCGCCTTTGATGCTCTACCGGTACCGCCGGTCTTTCTTTTCTTATTTCTGTAAAAAAAAAATAAAAAAATTGTCTTTTTTCCTCTTCTTCTGGTGCACGTGCCTTTTTGGGCCTTAGGCCCAAAACGTTTTCCTTAACATGGAAAAACCTGCCTCAGGTTTTAAAAAGTGCACCAAGTGTGGCGGTACCATCTCCGTCACCGACACCCATGAATGGTGTTGAAAATGTTTAGGTCCTGACCACTCCATCACGGATTGTGTGTCCTGTGCCCTGATGTCTAAAAGAGGTTGGCCGAACCGAGCTGCCAAGCTCAGTACCCTGTTTCCCTCTGATGCAGCTTCAGTGGCATCAACGTCTTCCAGGGCTGCTTCTTCCTCCCGTGGATCTGATGTAACTAAAGATAAATCCAGCCGGTCCTCGAAGGTTAGATCTCCTTCTAAGCATCGAGATGCCTCTGGCGTTGCCCTCGAGGATTTCTGCACCGGCAAAATTACCCCGGCGGGAGGCTTCGGCTTGCAAAGCATTATCGGGGTTCCAGGATGTTCTCGATGGCTCGGCCTCGACAGATCTCCTGGTGCCATGCTCTGGGGTATCGGCGGTCTCCACCGGTACCGACATCCAGGCATTGGCAGCGTCGATAGACCAGAGAGTTCTGGCTATGGTACGCAGTCTGGCGGCTCTCCTTGCGGCATCGACGCCCTTGGTACCGCGACAGACAACTCCACCGGTACCGGCACTGGCACCTGCTTCGGTATCGGAACCGATAGCATCGGCATCGGTGTCTGCTCTGCCGGTACCCTGTCCTCCGATACCGATTCTCCAGTACCGGTTATTCCCGGTACCGACCTTGGTCGGTACGGGTATCGGGCTCTGCAAGAGCATCCGGACAGACGATACTTCGAGTCCTCAGAAGTATCTGAGGATTCTGAAAGTTCTGTCGATGCAGCGATGCTTCTTCCAGAGGAGTCCTCCTCCCCTAAACGCAGGATGTCTTCTCCAGAGGATATGTCCTACCAAGACTTCATCAGGGAGGTGGCTCGGGGCCTGTCCATTACTGTGGCCCCTGAAACAGAGCCAAGGGCCAAGGAGTTGCAAATTCTACAATATCCCAAAACTCCTAAGGAGGCAGCTACCTTACCCATTCATGAGATTTTATATGATCTCATGTTGAGGATGTGGGAAATACCTCTTACCACCTCTCCTCATTCTCATAGATTGGATACCATGTATCGAGTCCCTCCTTGTCCTGGATTCCATAAGACTCAGCTTCCTCACCACTCTATTGTGGTGGAGTCAGCTATGAGAAGGATCAGAAGTGCAAAAAGGCATGCCTCTAATCCTCCAGGACGTGAGTGCAGAACCCTGGATGCTTTTGGATGTAGAGTCTTCCAAGCTTCCATGCTTTCTGCCAGGATCATTTCCTTTAGTCTCTACATGGGACTGTTCCTAAAGGAGGTCACAGATAATTTACAGACTTTAAGTCCTTTCATTTCTGAGGATAAAAGACAGGACTTTCTCACTTGTGTCAAACATGCCCAAGATGTTTCTAAATTTTCCAACCGTGCAGCCTTTGACTGCTTTGAGTGTATAAGCAGAACCTCGGCTATCGCCATAGGTGCACGTAGAATTGCTGGCTCCAGGCATCTGATCTAGAGCTCTGGGTACAAGACAAATTGGGAAATATCCCTTGTACTGGTGAGAACCTGTTTGGTAAAGATTGGCGGGAAAAATCCAATGAAATGGATGCTGAAAATTCCACCTTGGATAGACTATCCAAGTCCACTGCTGATCCTTTTAGAAAGAAATTGTTCAAGAAACCATCTTTTTCTAAAAAGAAAAGATTTTATCCTGCTTATGTTCAGCAGGCATCTTCTGCAGGTCAGCTTTCAAGGAAACGTCAGCAACCACCCAAACAGAAGAAAGCAAAGGCTGCTAGGCCTCCACTGGCCCAGCAGCCTCAGCCTCCTCAGGGCCTTTGAGACTTTCAGCTAGAGAACTTAGCCTTTCTGGTTCTGGAGGGACCAGAACCTTCCACCATTCCAGGAAGGTTATGTCATTTTGCCCCCAGATGGGGGCAAATAACAGCAGAGCATTGGACACTCTCCATCATAAAGGAGGGGTACAAGCTTCATTTTTCAAGCATGCCCCCTCACACAATAGTGAAGCAGTTCAATTCTCCGACTTCTCTCATCAACCTGTTAGGTCAGGAGGTTGCTATCCTTCTTGCCCAAGGGGCAATAGAAGAAGTACCTCTTCATCAACAGGGCACAGGGTTCTATTCCCCTTATTTTCTTATTCCAAAGAAAACAGGGGGTTACAGGCCTATTTTAGATCTCAGAGAATTGAACAAATTCCTTGTTAAGGAGAAATTCAAGATGATTTCTCTCGGAGCTCTGCTACCATACCTTCAGAGTCAGGATTGGCTTTGTTCTCTAGATCTCAATGATGTGTACACCCATGTCCTCATCCATCCAACCCACAGAAGGTTCCTTCGGTTCCTTTTTCAAGGAAAGCACTACCAATACAGGGTGCTTTCTTTTGGTCTGGCCTCGGCACCAAGGGTGTTCACGAAATGCATGGCTGTTGTAGCAGCATTTCTCGGCACTCTAGGGATATTTGCCTTCCCTTATTTGGATGACTGGCTCATTCGAGCTCCAACAGAGTCAGAGGCCAGGACTTCTCTATCCTGCACAATGCGTATCCTTCAGTATTTAGGGCTGGTAATAAAAATCCCAAAATCCAGTCTAACTCCCACTCAATTTTTAGAGTTCATAGGAGTTTTCCTGGATACCCCAAGGGCAAGGACCTATCTCCCCCAGGCCCATTGCCTTCACTTGGTGCAGTTAGCTTCTCAAGCAGTGCTAAAGCTTCATCTAACTGCTCGAGAAATGTTGCAACTACTAGGCCACATGGCATCCACCGTGCATGTGGTTCCATATGCTCGCCTCCACATGAGGGCAGCTCAGTGGACTTTATCCACACAATGGACCCAGGCATCAGGTTGCCTGTCAGACAAAATAGCAAACACAAGTCGCCTCATTTTGTCCCTCCAGTGGTGGAAGTCCACTCAAAACCTGTTGCTGGGGTCCCCCTTTCAGCAACACTTACCCCAAGCAACTCTCACAACATATGCTTCTCCAATGGGTTGGGGAGCTCATCTGCAAGACCTCTCCACCCAGGGCACCTGGTCTCCACAAGAGAGTTGTCTACATATCAATCTCTTGGAACTCAGAGCAATCTTTCTTGCTCTGCGAGTGTTCCACTCCTGCTCAGCTACAAGACAGTCCTCATTCATACGGACAATCAAGTAGCCATGTTCTATGTGAACAAGCAAGGGGGATGGGCTCTCTGTCGCTTTGCGACTATGGGCCCTCGCCAGAGAGCATCAGATTCATTTTCTGGCAGTGTATCTTCCAGGCATTCAAAACTCTTGGGCAGACAGACTCAGTCGAGTTCTGCTTCCACACGAGTGGTCTCTGCATGCAGACCAGGTGACCAGGATATTTCAACTTTGGGGAACCCCGGACATAGACCTCTTTGCAAGTCCATGGAATGCCAAACTTCCCCGGTTCTGTTCCAGAACTGGCTCAGGGGGCTCCGGCCAGGGATGCTTTCCTCCTTTACTGGGGTGAAGACTTCCTGAATGCCTTTCCACCCATTCCCCTAATTCCCAAAACCCTGTTCAAGCTTCAGAGAGACAGAGGCCATATGATTCTCATAGCACCACATTGGCCACGGCAAGTGTGGTACTCTCTGCTTCTACATCTCTCTCAAGCTCCCTCCCTGGAGTTAGGGTCTTCTCCAGATCTATCTCAAGAGGACAGAATGTTATGGCATCCCAATCCCCAGTCTCTGCATCTCGGGGCTTGGTTGCTGAAGGCCTAGATCTCCAAGTTCTTAATCTTTCTCAGCAAGTGAAAGATGTTCTTTATGCTTCTAGAAAGACACTTATGACACTTATGCTTTCAAGTGGAACAGGTTTACCGTTTGGTGTTCGTAAAAGGGTCTTAACCCTCTTGCGATACCTCTGGAATCTTTGCTGGAGTATCTCCTTCATTTATCTAATGCAGGCCTTAAGACAAATTCAGTAAGAGTCCATTTGAGTGCTATTGCAGCTTCCCTTAAGCCTCTAAAAGGACAACCTATTTCCTCTCATCCTCTTATAGCAAGATTTATGAGAGACGTTCTTCTAACTAAGCCTCCCATTAGTCCACCACCGGTGGCATGGGACTTAAACCTGGTTCTCGGGCAGCTCATGAAGCCACCTTTCGAACCTTTAGCTACCACCTCCTTGAAATTCCTTTCTTGGAAGGTTATCTTTCTCATTGCAATCACATCAGCACGCCATATTAGTGAGTTGCAAGCGCTAGTCGCTAATCCACCTTATACAAGGATCTATCATGACAAGGTAGTCCTTAGGACTCATCCACACTTTATGCCTAAGGTGGTCTCGCCTTTTCATCTGAACCAAGCGGTCTACCTACCTGTATTTTTTCCAGGGCCTCATGCATCAAATGCAGAGAGGAATCTTCATACCTTGGACTGTAAAAGAGCTCTAGCTTTTTACTTACAAAGAACACAGCAACATAGAAAGTCCTCTCAACTCTTTGTTGCTTTTGATCTTTCTCATTTGGGACTTCCAGTCTCCAAGAGAACACTGTCTAACTGGATTGCTCAGTGTATTTCCTTCACCTATCAGAGTAAGAACCATTCTCTGGAGGGCCATGTCACAGCTCACAATTTGAGAGCCATAGCAGCCTCAATGGCTCATCTGCACTCTGTGTCTGTCGATGACATCTGTCAAGCAGCCACTTGGGCCTCGGTTCATACCTTCACAGCCCATTACTGCTTGGACAAGGACTTCCGCCGGGATGCCTTGTTTGGTCAGGCTGTTCTCAAACACCTGTTCCATACCTAATCAACTCCTACCCACTATCCCTGGTAGGATGCCAGAGATCCATGGGGGGAAGTGGAGCCCTCTTCAGGGACACACAACTTCTGGGGTCTCTCCCTGGCACCTAAAGCTAGGGAGTCCCCATATGTGATGACTACATTCCTGCTTGTTCCTGGAGATAGCATAGTTACTCACCTGTAATAGGTGATCTCCGGGAACAGCAGGAATTTAGTCCTCACAACCCACTCACCTCCCCTAGGAGTTGTATTTGTCTATCTCTTTCCTTTCCCTCTTTCTCTCTTTGTCTCAGCTTTAAAACTCAACTGGAGAGAGGCAGTTGGGAAAGGCGGGAAGGCAGCATGCAGGTGCTGTGGGATGCTCCCAAAAGCTTTCTGATTGGACGCTGGGGAGCGTTCCCTCGCAGGCTCCATCGGTACCGACGATACCCATATGTGAGGACTAAATTCCTGCTGTTCCCGGAGATCACCTGTTACAGGTGAGTAACTATGCTTTACAGTCGAGAACGCTTTCACAGCAGACAGGCTCTTAGCCTGTTCAGTTAATTTCACAACAGTACCTAGAGAAAAATATATCTTTGAGACGAACCAAGTGAAGATTCCAAGCATATAATAGCCAACAAAATGTCTTTCAGCGTAACATCTCCGGAAGGACATGGAACAGGCTTAATGGTTGATAAAGAGAAACCTACCTCTTTCGGAAATGGACAAATCCACACATCACCAGCTCCATGTTCTCCCAATGAGGCTTACCCTAACTGAGTAGGGGCAATGAAAGGCGGCAGCAAACTCTCTGAAACCAGAGAGGCCCCACCAAAGTCAGACTGAAGAGACGTGGAATGGTAGCGGAGAGGAGTCCCAACATCAGGTCAGGGCTTACCAGAGGAGTAGAAGAAACTTTTACCACATGTCAATCCATCGGTCTGATCACAGTTTCCACTTTTTTTCTCAGGCAATAAACACAATCTCTTCTTCCTCTTTCCTATATGATCTATTACTCCTGACCCTGATGAATCTGATGTATTCCGAAGGGGCTCCAAATTGCAAACCTGCTCCTTTGGAAAGCTCCATGGACACGCGCCTCCTACCGCATCCCGCTGTGGGGCCTGCTGTTTAAAGGGCTTCCGATCAGCTGATTGGTGGTGAAGGAGAAGTTGCCTGGAGTCGTGCTGACAGCAACTAGCATCACAAGCAAGGGATTCTGGCTCTAAAGATCCTGCCTTGGAGCCTGCTGTTTAGAGGGCCTCTGATCAGCTGAAGGAGAAACTGCTCGGAGTCGCTAGCAAGGGATTCCAGCTCTCGACAGTTTAATCTTATGGACCATAAACGGCTCGAAACACTCTCATCTTACAAACATCATAGGCCAAAAAAGAACATAACATAAGATAAGCCATACTGGGTCAGACCAAGGTTCATCAAGCCCAGTATCCTGTTTCCAACAGTGGCCAATCTAGGTCATACGTACCTAGCAGTTTCTCCAAAAGACACAGGTTCCACAATGCTTGTACTGGGTCAAGCATTGATATTCTGGGTCACTTATTAATGGTCACTTATTATTAACTTGTCCAAACCTTTTTTAAACCCAGCTACACTAACAGCCTGTACTGCATCCTTCGGTAACAATTTCCAGAGTTTGATTACACGTTGAGTGAAAAAATATTTTCTTTTATTAGTCTTAAATAGTTTACCCTGTAGCTTCATTGCATGTCCCCTAGTCTTTCTATATTCTGATAACATAAACAATGCATCTTACCCGTTCCACTCCGTTCATTAATTTATAGACTTCTATCATATCTCCCCTCAGCCATCTCTTTTCCAGGTTAAAGAGCCCTAATCTTTTTAGCCTTTCTTCATAGGAGTATCCTTCCATCCCCTTTACCATTTTGGTGGCTCTTCTCTGAACCTTTTCTAATAACGCTATATTCTTTTTAAGATACGGCAACCAGAATTGCACACAATATTCAAGGTGCAGTCTCACCATGGAACGATATAGAGGCATTGTAATATCTTTTGTTTTATTTTCCATTCCTTTCCTTATGATACCTAGCATTCTATTTGCTCTCTTGGCCGCCGCTGCACACTAGGCCGATGGTTTTAACATGTTATCCACAATGACGCCTAAATCTTTTTCCTGGTTGGTGGTTCCTAATGTGGAACCTTGCATCGTGTAACCATAGTTTGGGTTGTTCTTCCCTAGGTGCATAACTTTCCACTTGTCCACATTAAATTTCATCTGCCATTTTGATGCCCAGTCTTCCAATTTATTAATATCCTCTTGCAATTTTCCACAATCCTAATGGGTTTTAACAACTTTAAATAGTTTTGTGTCATCTGCAAATTTGATAACCTCACTCGTTATTCCCTTTTCCAGGTCATTTATGAATATGTCAAAAAGTAGCGGACCCAGCACAGATCCCTGGGGTACACCACTATTCACCTATCTCCAGGAACAAGCAGGAATGAGTCCTCACATATGGGTACGTCGGTACCGACGGAGCCTGCGCGGGAATGCTCCCCAGCTTCCCAGGATGAAAGCTTTTGGGGCATCCCACAGAGCATGCACACTGCCTTCCCGCCTTAACTAACCAACTCTCCTCAGTTCTTCTTTTCCGCGGAGCCAGCAGGTCGTGTTCCTGTCACCGCTGAAGAAGTTCTTTATTTTAATTTATTTCTTTGGTCGCGTGTCTGCCTTCCCCGACGCCGGACCGGTACCGCCGGTCTTTTCTTTTCTTTTCTTTAAAAAAAAAATAATCTATCTATTTTCCTCACTTGGTGTATTTTTCTTCTTAGGCCTCCAGGCCCACAAGAAATTTTTCCCTCATGGGAAAACCAGCCTCCGGGTTCAAAAAATGCACTAAGTGTAGCGGTACAATTTCTGTCACAGATAACCATGAATGGTGTCTGAAATGTTTGGGGCCTGAACACTCCATGCAGGATTGCCAGTCCTGTTCTCTAATGTCTAAACGAGGGTTACAGAACTGGGCAGCCAAGCTCCATGTGCTATTTCCCACGGATGCACCGGCGGTGGCATCGACATCTTCCACGTCTTCCTCTCCTGATGGGTCTCAGGTAACCAAACATACTTTTAGCAGGTCCTCGAAGGACAAATCTCCCTCTAAGCATCGAGATGCCTCCGGGCTTGCCCTCGAGGATCCTGCCCCAGCCAAACATCCCCGGCGGGAAGCTCTGGCTTCCAAAGCTCCTCCTATGGGGTTACATGTTGACATCGAAGGCACGGCCTCGACCGATCACCTGTTAGACTGCTCTGGGGTACCGGCACAATCTCCCGGTACGGACATCCAGGCAGTCATGGCGTCCATGGATCACACTGTGCAATCTATGCAGCAAGCTATACTGGCTTTCATTAAGGCTGCGACGCCAACGGTACCGCAACAAGCTCTGTTGTTGGTACCGGCGCCGGCACCGGTACCAACTTCGATACCGGTACCGACTGCATCGACATGGGCCAGGATACCGATTCCGGCTCCCTGTCCTGGGCTCTTTCTCGGTACCGATCTGGTACCGGGAACACCCGATGTCGGTACCGATCGATACGCCTATCGATCTTTGGAATCGAGCAGACGATACTTTGATTCTTCTGATGATTCTGATTCATCGGATGAGTCTCCTGAAGTATCTATCACCCTTCCTGAGGAGCCCTCTTCTCCAAAAAGGAGAATGTCTCCTCCAGAGGATTTGTCCTTTCAAGACTTCATAATAGAAGTAGCTAAAGGACTCTCTATTTCAGTAACCTCTGAAAAAGAACCTAGAGCAAAAAAATTAGATATTTTGGGATACTCTAAGGTTTCCCAGAGAGGCAGTCACCTTGCCAATTCATGAAATTCTTCAAGAACATTTGATTGAATTATGGGAGACTCCTCTCACCCTTTCTCCTCATTCTCGTTGATTGGACACTATGTACCGTGTCCCTCCCTCCTCCTGGATTTCAAAAAACTCAGCTTCCTCACCACTCCATTGTGGTGCAGTCATCTATGAAGAGGATAAAGAGTACCAAAAGACACTCTTCTACTCCTCCAGGAAGAGAATGCAGGACCTTGGATGCTTTTGGTAGGAAAATCTTCCATGCTAGCATGCTTATTGCCAGAATTAATTCATATAGCCTTTATATGGGTATGTTTCTGAAGGAAGTTGCAGAAAAGCTGCACAACTTTCTCCCTTTTATTCCAGAGGATAAAAGGGATGAGTTCCTTCTTTGGCTTAAGCATACTCAAAGTTTTCCAACAGGGCAGCCTTTGATTCTTTTGAAGGTGCCAGCAGAGCCTCAGGCATTCCTATAGCTGCTCGTAGAATTGCTTGGCTCCAGGCTTCTGATCTAGAACCCTGGGTTCAAGATGGTTTAGGAAATCTGCCCTGTACAGGTGAAAAACTATTTGGCAAAGAGTGGCAAATTAAAGCCACTCAAATGGATGCAGAAAATGCTGCTCTGGATAGACTTTCTAAGTCTACCTCCACTCCGGCCAAGAAAAAATCTTTTAAAAAGTCTTTTTACAAAAAGGGCAGATTTCCTTCCACTTCTGGTCAGCAGTCTTCTACAGGTCGCTTTGCTACTAAGCGTCAGCAACCTAAACAGGCCAGGCCTAAACCTGCAGGGGCTGCTACAACCCAGCAGTCCCAAACCCCTGAGGGTTTTTGACTTGATACTAGAGAACTTAACCTTTCTGGCTGTACAACAACCAGAGCCTCTCACCATTCCAGGAAGGTTAACTCAATTTGCTCCCAGATGGGAGCAAATCACATCAGAGCAGTGGACCCTCTCTATCATAAGGGAGGGCTACAAACTTCATTTCTCAGACCTTCCTCCCTACACCAGGGTGAGACACTTCAATTCTCCCACATCCCTCGACCTTCTGGATCAGGAAGTGACTACCCTTCTGGCCCAGAGGGCCATAGAAGCAGTTCCGCTTCTTCAACAAGGGTCAGGGTTTTACTCCCCCCTATTTTCTCATCCCAAAGAAAACAGGGGGATACAGACCCATTCTAGATCTCAGAGAATTGAACAAATTCCTATGCAAGGAGAAGTTCAAGATGCCTTCTTAAGGCACTCTCCTTCCATACCTGCAGAGTCAGGATTGGCTTTGTTCTCCAGATCTCAAGGATGCGTACACTCATATACTCATCCATCCATCCCACAGAAAATTCCTACGTTTTCTGTTCCAGGGAAAACATTACCAATACAGAGTGCTTCCTTTCGGTCTAGCCTCTGCTCCAAGAGTGTTCACCAAATGCATGGCAATAGTTGCTGCATTTCTACGCACTCTGGGAATATTTGTCTTCCCATACCTGGACGACTGGCTCATCCGAGCTCCATCTCAGTCAGAAGCCCAACTTTCCCTGGACCGCACCAGGCGCATTCTGCAGTATCTGGGACTTGTGGTAAACCTCCCAAAGTCTCAGCTCACCCCTACTCAGTCCCTAGAATTCATAGGGGCCTGGTTGGACACCACTACTGCAAGAGCCTACCTTCCTCAGGCTCGTTGCCAACGTCTAGTGCAGTTAGCCTCCCAGATTCAGTCAAAGAGCCACTTAACTGCCGGGAGATGCTACAACTACTAGGCCACATGGCTTCCACAGTGCATGTGGTGCCCTATGCTCGCCTACACATGAGAGCAGCTCAATGGACTTTGTCCACACAGTGGACTCAAGCATCAGGAGCTTTCTCAGACCAAATAGCAACCTCCAAACGTCTCTTTTGGTCTCTCCAGTGGTGGATGTCAACTCAAAATCTGTTGCTGGGGTCCCCCTTCCAACCTGTGTTTCCCCAAGCAACCCTCACAACAGATGCCTCCCAAACAGGTTGGGGAGCTCATCTACAAGACCTCTCCACCCAAGGCACTTGGTCCCCACAGGAGACCTCTCTTCATATCAACCACTTGGAACTGCGAGCAGTGTTCCTAGCTCTCAAGGTCTTTCATACCCTCCTCAGCTACAAGACCGTCCTCATTCATATGGACAATCAAGTAGCCATGTTTTACATAAACAAACAAGGAGGAACTGGCTCTCTGTCGCTTTGAAACGAAGCTCTAAGATTATGGGCCTTCACCAGAGAGCATCAAATCCATCTCCTGGCAGTATACCTCCCAGGAATCCAAAACTCTTGGGCAGACAGACTCAGTCGAGTTCTTCTTCCACACGAATGGTCCCTGCACATGGATCAGGTACTCAGAATCTTCCAGGAATGGGGAACGCCGGACATAGACCTCTTTGCAAGTCCGTGGAATGCCAAACTTCCCCGGTTCTGTTCCAGAATTCTGTGTCAGGGAGCTCTGGCCAAGGATGCCTTTCTCCTTCATTGGGTCAGCACTTCCTGTACGCCTTTCCACCCATTCCTTTGATTCCCAAGACTCTGTTCAAACCTCAGAGGGATCAAGGATCTATGATCCTCATAGCTCCACGTTGGCCACGCCAAGTGTGGTACCCTCTACTTCTACATCTCTCCCAAGCCCCCTCCCTGGACTTGGGAGCTGCTCCAGACCTTATGTCTCAGGAGGAGGTGTCTTTGTGGCACCCAAACCCCAAGTCCCTTCACCTCAGAGCTTGGTTACTGAAGGCCTAGACCTTCAATCTTTCTCAGCAAGTGAAGGATATCCTCCATGCTTCCAGAAAACCTTCCACTAGGCATTCCTATGCTTTTAAGTGGAAAAGATTTTCCATTTGGTGTGCTCAAAAGGGTCTTGACCCTCTGGCACTTCCTGTGAATTCTCTATTGGAATATCTCCTGCATCTTTCCAATGCAGGCCTTAAGACGAATTCAATAAGGGTCCATTTAAGTGCTATTGCAGCATCCCTTAAGCATATCAATGGACAATCTGTTTCCTCCCATCCTCTTATTGCAAGATTCATGAGAGGCCTAACTTTAACTAAACCTCCCATTCGACCTCCTCCGGTGGCATGGGGCTTAAACTTGGTTCTTGGTCAGCTTATGAAGCCACCTTTTGAACCTTTAGCCACTACCTCCTTGAAATTTCTTTCCTGGAAGGTTATTTTCCTTATTGCAATCACTTCTGCTCGCCGCATCAGTGAACTGCAGGCCTTAGTGGCTAATCCACCTTATACAAGGTTCCATCATGATAAGGTAGTCCTTAGGACAAATCCTCACTTTATTTCTAAAGTGGTCTCACCTTTTCATCTTAATCAAGAGGTATATTTACCTGTCTTTTTTCCAGCTCCTCATGCATCCAGTGCTGAGAGGAACCTTCATACTTGCTTTTTACTTACATAGGACACAGCAACATAGAAAGTCTTCCCAGCTTTTTGTTGCTTTTGATCCTTCTCGTTTATGACTTCCAGTCTCTAAAAGAACACTGTCCAATTGGATTGCTCAGTGTATTTCTTGTGTTTACCAGAGTAAGAACCTTTCTCTGGAGGGCCATGTCACAGCTCACAATGTGAGGGCCATGGCCACCTCTATGGCTCATCTTCATTCTGTGTCCATCGACCAGATCTGTCGAGGAGCCACCTGGGCCTCGGTTCATACCTTCACAGCCCATTACTGTTTGGACAAGGACTCCCGCCGGCAATGTTCCCTCTAATTTTCTGTAGGCTGTGTGCGCATAAAATATCAGCTGTGCAGCTTTTGAAGGAAGGTTAAATTTTTGTGCGCCACATAACGACACTCGGAGTTATATACTTTAAAATTTGACTACACATCAGAATACAGTATGTACACCACATTGATTGCACTAGAAAACATTGTAGAACTTGTGAAAACCATAAATACATAAGAACTTTTAAATTTTAAGATGTCTGTATTGTTTTCTATCAGAATCAGAACCGTAATTTTTGTGCGCTCTGTGTAAAGTATGTGCGCTCGCTCGGTGAGGTGTGTGCGCGCGCGCACACGCGCACAGCTTAGAGGGAACAGTGCCCGCCGGGATGCCTTGTTTGGTCAGGCTGTCCTCAGACACCTGTTCCATTCTTTAACAACTCATGCCCTCCTTCCCTGAATGGATGCCTGAGATCCATAGGAAGACGAGGAACCCTTCAGGGTCTCATACCCTTGGGGATCTCCCAGGCATCTTAGCTAGGGAGTCCCCATATGTGAGGACTCATTCCTGCTTGTTCCTGGAGATAGCACAGTTACTTACCTGTAACAGGTGATCTCTGGGAACAGCAGGAATTAGTCCTCACAACCCTCCCATCTCCCCTAGGAGTTGTATCTCTCTCTGTCTTTCCTTTCCTCTCTCTCTCTATTGTCTCAGCTTTAAACTTGAACTGAGGAGAGTTGGTTAGGAAAGGCGGGAAGGCAGCGCACATGCGCTGTGGGATGCCCCAAAAGCTTTCATCCTGGGAAGCTGGGGAGCATTCCCGCGCAGGCTCCGTCGGTACCGACGTACCCATATGTGAGGACTAATTCCTGCTGTTCCCAGAGATCACCTGTTACAGGTAAGTAACTGTGCTTTCTCCATTGGGGAAAATTGGCCATTTAGCCCTACCCTCTAGCCTCTAGTAATGCTGATTTTGGAAAGTAAAGATAAACATAAACTGACGTGGTGTGCACTTTATATGATGACAACTAATACTTAGCTTAGGCACATAGATGAAACCAGCGTTGCCACTCCAACACCGCTGCTTTTTGACATATTCATAAATGACCTGGAAAATGGAATAACGAGTGAGGTTATCAAATTTGCCGATGACACAAAACTATTTAAAGTTGTTAAAACCCAAGAGGATTGTGAAAAATTGCAAGAGGATCTTGATAAATTGGAAGACTGGGCATCAAAATGGCAGATGAAATTTAATGTGGACAAGTGCAAGGTTATGCACCTAGGGAAGAACAACCCAAACTATGGTTACACGATGCAAGGTTCCACATTAGGAACCACCACCCAGGAAAAAGATTTAGGCGTCATTGTGGATACCATGTTAAAACCCTCGGCCCAGTGTGCAGCGGCGGCCAAGAGAGCAAATAGAATGCTAGGTATGATAAGGAAAGGAATGGAAAATAAAACAAAAGATGATATAATGCCTCTATATCATTCCATGGTGAGACCGCACCTTGAATATTGTGTGCAATTCTGGTCACTGTATCTTAAAAAGGATATAGCGATTTTAGAAAAGGTACAGAGAAGAGCCACCAAAATGGTAAAGGGGATGGAAGGATACTCCTATGAAGAAAGGCTAAAAAGGTTAGGGCTCTTTAACCTGGAAAAGAGACGGCTGAGGGGAGATATGATAGAAGTCTATAAATTAATGAACGGAGTGGAACGGGTAAACGTAGATCGATTGTTTATCTTATCAGAATATAGAAAGACTAGGGGACATGCAATGAAGCTACAGGGTAAACTATTTAAGACTAATAAAAGAAAATATTTTTTCACTCAACGTGTAATCAAACTCTGGAATTTGTTACCTGAGGATGTAGTAAAGGCTGTTAGTGTAGCTGGGTTTAAAAAAGGTTTGGACAAGTTCCTGGAGGAAAGGTCCATAAACCATTATTAAGAAGTGACCGAAGATATCAATGCTTGACCCAGTACAAGCATTGTGGAACTTGTGTCTCTTGGGGAAACTGCTAGGTACATATGACCTAGATTGGCCACTGTTGGAAACAGAATACTGGGCTTGATGGACCTTGGTCTGACCCAGTATGGCATATCTTATGTTCTTATGTTCTAACACTGGACAATTTTGCTGTTGCTGCCTCAGGGAGTAGGACCATATATCGTGTGAGACATATAAAGTTTACTAGAAAATAGTGCTACTAGCTTTTTTGAGGTTTACATATTGCGTAGGATAAGCATTTACCTAGTCAGGTTCAGAATTTTAAGAGGGACGTAGGGGACATATTTTTGTTGATGTAGGTATCAACAAAAGAGGGAACAAACCTACACACAACAAAAGAAACACAGCGATGGTGAAACTAAATTCCACAGAATCCTCTTTAGTAGCCCGACCCAGCTTTGCTTTTGCTCAAAATGCCTGCATCAAAAGCAATTCATGCCCAATGCTAAACATTATCATATGTCACAATATCAGTATTAAAAATATAGGAAAATATAAGAGAAAAACACTATGGATGAACAGGAGCATAAAAGAATGAAAAAAAAACCATTCAGTATAACTCAAAAATTAATTTCTCTTTTCAGAATGTTTTTGTAATTAGTATTTGGCCTTAATTGCCCCTGACCCGGGCATTTTGTGCTGAAACATGGCTGACACGGACTAATAAAGAGAATTCTGTAGAATTCTGTTTCACCCCTTCTGTTTTTCTTTTGCTTTGAGGGTATAGGTATCTTCATCCAATAGCATCTTCATTAATATCTATGTTAATGACTTAATGATGCCCAGATAGAGCTCTATCAAGAGTTGAGAGCTCTATTGGATGCCAGTGTGCAAGGGGGTCTTTTAATAGTAGGAGATTTCAATTTAACGCTTGATTCCCAGCAAGACAAAGCAATTTTTTTTTTGGGGGGGGGGGGGTTAGGGCTCATAGTCATATGATGGATAATTATAAATTGTTGGATATATAGAGACAGCTTAATCCAGTCCTCATGATTCATATTCCACAATAGATATGGTGTTAGTGGATCCTGTGATTTGGCAGAGAGCCTTCATAGCTGATATTGTTTCAATCACCTGGTCTAATCATGCACCTTTCTCTTTGTATGTGGCTGCTGGAAGTGTTGGAGGGGGCGGGAAGAGATAGGGTCAATATTGAGGGACATTTGGGACTTTTGACCTAAACTATAAGGGGGAGGTCTCATGCTCTATGGAAATGTATGAAAGGAGTAATTCAGGACAAATAGTTTTCCTGGGGTCTCCAGGTGCAAGAGGAAGAGAGCTGAGAGCATGGAAGCCTTAAATGTTGTCATTAGAAATTTGGAAAAAACACCTAAACACCAGTCAACTTCTGCTAGCTTAGCACAGCTGCTTTTAGACTATCCTGATAGTGCCATGGACTATACCTTCTGCCTTTGCTTATCTGTTCTAACAGCTTCTGCTAACCGGTTAAGTGCCTTTGACGTTTGGGGGCCCTAAGTTATTTACCTGTAGCAGACGTTCTTCATGGACAGCAGGATTAGAGTTCTCACAAACCCACCCACATCCCTGAGGAGTTGTATTCTACATTCAGCTGTAATAATAGACTGAGAAAGTCCCTTATGGCAGCAGTAGGCAAAAACAGGCACCAGTGCATGTAGAGTGCTTCCAAAAGCTTTGGAAAGTCTGAATCTGGGGAGCTACTCCTCCTGTGCAGGGCTCCATTGGTGACATCCATACAGGAGGACTCATTATGCTGTGACAGGAAACTCTTGCTACAGGTCAGCAATGTAATTGTACCAAGTATGAGTGATGGCTGTGGAATTATTAATAGTCCTTGTTGTGCTGCTATCTCGCTATGGGCTTATTTCCTCTTTTATGATTGACAGGATGGCTGGTACAGGGGTTCGTAAAAAGATATTCCGGCTGAATGATGTAATTAAGACACTAACAGATGTGCAGATTGACAACCTGAAACTGAGTGCCATAAGACGCATCCTGCGTTCTGAGAGAGCTGTGGCCTGCAGTGGGGCAGCACAGGTACTGTCTTGCATATAAAGGTTTCTCTCTGGGGCAGTGCCTCCAAATGGGTTAATTTTTCACATACCATGACAATAATGAACCTCACTCTTAAGCTAGAGTTGTTGGGTATGGTCTCAAATTTTACTGTTCTTGCTTAATACTTGGCACCATGACAGAAAGATCTATCTTCCTTTTCTTGTGGTATGATAATGATTGTGTGACAGCTCTCTGACACTGAAAGAATTATGCAGTTATGCTTGTTCCTTCCAAAGTGAAAATAGAACACAAAAGCTCAGAATGTGCTTTTTAAAAGTTATGCAAGCTGTGGGATGACATCATTAGATATAGTCCCTCTCGTCTTTTACCTTTAGCTCAGGATGGAAATAAACATTAAACAAAAATTACTCTCTCTCTTACTCAAGCCCTTTAGTTTCCTGCAGCCTCTGGAAGAAAACTATTCTGCAAGCTGAAACCAGTGCAAAAAAGTGCACCATAGCATACCTATTTTATTTTTAGAGTTTGTACTTTTGGACTAAGTCTTGTAGTGTTTCTTGTACTGATTTTTTTTCTCATGGAAAGTTTTGCTGTTCCAGAAACTGCAGCAAATAAAATGCTTGAGTGGAAAACTGCACTAATTCAAAATGGGGCACAAAAAATTGTGTCTGTTGTTCGTTTTGTCATTTTTTTTTTTATTTTGACTAGTCTGAAGCTATGGCCCTTTAAGGTTATTTTTTTTAAGTGAGTGCCTCACTTGTCCAGTGCAGCTGATTGGAAGATGATGTGCAAAATGGGCATCTTTGACAATAGAATTTAGCTTAATCTTCCGGAGTAGGTTTTCAGGCCCAGTAGGTTCATTCCTGTCATGGAATGTGCAAAATTCACTCCAGTGCTGGGGATGTTGGAATTATCTCAGTTTCTCAGATTTGTTTAGTGCTTGTCTCAGGAATTGCATTGTGTCAAAGAGAACCGTCTCCTAGATTTCATAAGGTATAACATGCATAAGCAACATACACACCTGGGGGAATTCTGTGCAAAAAATATTTAAGAATTCTGTGCCAAGAATATTAAAACTATGCAAGATTAAGTTATATGTACATTTTTATTATTTCTATCCCAATGGAGGTTGGAAAGAATTATAAAGAAGAGATCAAGCATGTCTGTCCATTTGGGGGCAAAATAACTGAAAAATTAATAGAATGGAATAAAGCTTGGCATATAGAAACATAGAAACATGATGACAGAAAAAGACCACATGGCCTATCTAGTCTGTCCTTCCATAACAACAATTACAACAGTCCACTTTTTACCTTTAGAGATCCTCTGTGTTCGTCCCATGCTTTTTTGAATTCAGTTACTGTCCTCATCTCTACCACCTCCACTGGGAGACTATTCCACGGATCCACTACTCTTTCCGTAAAGAAATATTTCCGCATATCACTCCTGAATCTATCTCCCTTCACCCTCATCCCATGTCCCCTCGTAGCAGAACTTGCTTTCAATTGAAAGAGGCTCTCTACCTGAACATTTATGCCACGGAGGTATTTAAACATCTCAATCATATCACCTCTATCCCGCCTTTCCTCTAAGGTGTACATATTAAGATCCTTAAGTCTGTCCTCATATGCTTTATAATGAAGCCCATTAATCATTTTAGTAGCAACCCTCTGCACCGACTCCATCCTGTTCACATCCTTTTGAAGGTGCGGTCTCCAGAATTGCACACCATACTCCAAATGAGGTCGCACCAAAGACTTATACAGAGGCATTATCATCTCCTTTTTTCTGCTAGCCATTCCTCTCCGTATGCACCCAAGCATCCTTCTAGCTTTTGCCGTCGCCTTTTCTACCTGTTTAGCTACTTTAAGATCATCAGACACAACCACGCCTAGGTCCCGCTCTTCTTTAGTAGACAAAAGTACTTCACCTCCTATACTGTATTGCTCCCTTGGATTGCTGCAGCCCAAATGCATGACCTTACATTTTTTAACATTAAATCCCAGCTGCCAAATTCTAGACCATTCTTCAAGCTTAGCTAGATCCCTCCTCATGTTATCTACACCTTCCTGGGTGTCTACTCTATTGCAGATTTTGGTATCATCCGCAAAGAGGCAAACCTTACCCGACAGCCCTTCCGCTATATCACTAACAAAGATGTTAAAAAGAATCGGACCAAGGAGAGATCCCTGGCGCACACCACTGGTAACATCCTTCTCCTCAGAGTGAGCTCCATTTACTTGTACTCTTTGTCGCCTCCCACCCAACCAATTTCTAACCCAAGCAGTAACTTTAGGGTCCATCCCTAGGGTGCTCAGTTTGTTTATAAGTCGCCTGTGAGGAACAGTGTCAAAGGCTTTACTGAAATCTAAATACACCACATGGGAACATAAGAACATAAGATATGCCATACTGGGTCAGACCAAAGTCCATAAAGCCCAGCATCCTGTTTCCAACAGTGGCCAATCTAGGTCATACTTACCTAGCAGTTTCCCCAAAAGACACAGGTTCTACAATGCTTGTATTGGGTCAAGCATCGATATCCTGGGTCCCTTTTTAATAATGGTTTATGGACCTTTCCTCCAGGAACTTGTCCAAACCTTTTTTAAACCTAGCTACACTAACAGCCGGTAACAAATTCCAGAGTTTGATTACACGTTGAGTGAAAAAATATTTTCTCTTATTTGTCTTAGTTTACCTTGTAGCTTCATTGCATGTCCGCTAGTCTTTCTATATTCTGATAATGTAAACAGTCAATCTACATTTACCCGTTCCACTCCATTCATTAATTTATAGACCTCTATCATATCTCCCTTCAGCCGTCTCTTTTCCAGGTTTAGGAGCCCTAACCTTTTTAGCCTCTCATCATAGGAGTATCCTTCCATCCCCTTTACCATTTTGGTGGCTCTTCTCTGTACCTTTTCTAATAACGCTATATCCTTTTTAAGATATGGCAATCAGAATTGCACACAGTATTCAAGGTGAGGTCGCACCATGGAACGATACAGAGGCCTTATAAAACTGGTAAAAAGGTGCACGGCGTTTGAAAATGGAACATGCTACTTTTAAAATTCCTATCCTCTACTCACCCAACTCTCCAAATTGTACCCACCCCAAAATACACACTTACAACTGACTTTCCAACCCGTCAAATGCCTTCACCCCAAAAGATACCCCCACAACTGTTCCAGCACATGTATAGCACGTCCAGAACATACAACAGAGAGATTATATGTATATACACACACGAGGATTATGCAGAATTCCCTAGTTGCCATGGACTGTATTTTAATTTGATCACATATATATTAAATTTTCTTTGCTGGTATTTCCACTATGAAAGCTACTGGCTGAAATGTAATGCTTTCTTACTGGTTGATATCTATACTGGCAACTAATCCTGTTGTCATGGTCAGGGCTAGATTAAGGAACTGGCAAGCTAGGAATATACCAAGGGGCAGCTCAAGGCAATCTGTTCCCTGAGTCGAAAGATGAGATTCCCCCCTCCCCCCCATAGTGCAGGGAGGCTTTCTCAAAATTCCAGTCAGGTATTGAACCAAACCAAAAAGATGATTAGATTATATGCACACCAAGAAACTAAAAGAAAGAGTGAGAACCACAGCACAGTTTATAAAATTAAATTATAACTTATTTTTATTTTGCTATATACTGTGTTCTCCAGGAACAAACAGGAAGTCAGTCCTCACTTATGGGTTACATCAGCACCGATGGAGACCGCGCAGAGCAATTCCCCAGTTTTCAAAGAAAGCCTTTGGGATTGCTGCCTCTTCCCGCCCAGAGGTGCCATCTTACCCAGTCTCCCTTTTTCCGTGGAGCCCTTCAGACGCACGTCCTTGTCCCTCGGAAAAAGTTTCTTGTTTTCGGCCTCTGACCTGTGTTTTTTCTGGTAGCACCTGTCCTGTACCGTCCTCCCCTGCTCTTCTTTTTTCCTTGTTCGAGGGGACATCCTTTTCTGTAAAAGTTTTCCTTTTGGGGGCTTTGCGCCCTTTTTTCCCTCAACCACTAGCTGCAAAGGTCTTTGACCTAGCGGGGCCTCTTTTTGCCCCAGTGGCCACCGGTTTTAAGAAATGTGACAGATGCTCCAAAAACATGTCGTTCACAGATGCCCATGACTGCTGTCTTCGGTGTCTTGGAGCCGACCATGACCCGGAGCTCTGCTCTCTTTGCAAGAAAATGTCCTCCAAAGTCCTGCTAAGTCGTAAGCAGAAGTCTAATTATATTTTCCGGAATGTGGCCCCGGAATCCCCGGTGGCACCCTCGGTCGTCCCTCCGCTGGTGGGATTCCCCCACTTCAGCCTCGTGCTTTCGGCAGTACTCCGACCAGGGATCCCTTGAAGTGGAGAGGCGTAAGAAGAAGACGACGTTGAAATTGTTGTCGGGGGCTCCAGACAACCGTGAGTGCTCCTGCACTTGGTCGCTCAGCCCCCCACCATCCGGCCTCCTCCGGTGGAGTGGGACTTCAACATGGTGCTTATGCAGCTTACACGATCACCCTTCGAGCCAATGGCGATGTGCTCGCTTCAGCATCTCTTCTGGAAGGTGGTCTTCCTGGTGGCTTTGACTTCGGTTCGCCGAGTCAGCGAACTTCAGGCCCTCATGGCTGAGGCTGCATACACCAGGTTTTACGGGAACAGGGTGGTCCTCCGCACCCATCCCAAGTTCCTACCAAAGGTGGTCTTGGACTTTCATCTCAATCAGGAGATAGTCCTACTGACCTCCCCGAGACCGCATGCCCACCAAGCATTGGCGATATTATATACACTCGACTACAAGAGGACTCTTGCCTTCTTCCTGCAGCGTACCTGTTGAACCCTCTCTCAGCGCCTGCCCTCCTGCAAATGAACCTGGATTCTTTAGTTAATTATCTGAAACCTTCTAACAGGAAGGAAAAGAACAAAAGACACAATTATTTAATTAATTATTCCAGGGCTCTGTTGGAGGGAGCCAGCGAGCCAAAGAGCAGGCCGCCTGTCCTGGACTCCGTCAAAGATTTCTCAGCCAGAGTTCCAGTTTTTGAGGATTATCAGCTGACAGTTAATTTTTAATTAACATCTGGTGATATTCATGTTACAAAAGTACAAATGTAAAATATTATCTGCTGATGTCTTTGCCAAGCAACATCAAAAAGCAGAAGTTACAAGGTTATAACTTTATTCACTAGACACAGTAGGTGTCGCTATATTTCTACCATGAAGCACAAGCTGATTAGTTACACTTATATTTGCTGAATTTCTATTATTTATTCAAGCTTTGTTTAATTTCCAGTTATATGTTGACCTATGGTCTGATTCTCTAAAGTACATGCTGCCCTAGTTACTAACTGTCAACCAATCATCTTGCAAAGATAAAGGGGAAGCAAGGTCTATTTCCATTGATTTTTGGAGAAGCTGGCCTGTGACCCAATAACTATGTACACAGGTCTGTTAGCTCTGTTAAAATTCCAACAGTGCAGAACAATCTAACAGAGAAAAACTCTTTAATAGTGCATTTTAGCTTGTGAATTCCAATAAGCATATGTTTCACCTTATAGCTATCTAACTTTGCAGTCCTGTTTCGTGATCTCCTGTGGAATCACTGCCAGTTCGTATGTCCAATATTTCATAGGTAGACTCATCACTACTGTCACTGGTGACTTCCAGATCCAAATTGCCATATACGGGATGGTCCATAGTTGTATAGGTTACTTTATCACATGATAATTCATCAAGTTCCTTTATTGTCTCCAATTTAGTTTTGAGACCTGGGTTAAGTTGCCCTTTTCCACAGTACCCAAGTTCATTGCAAGTCTGACCAACTCTTTGTCGCCTATGATCCCAATCGCCTGGGGCAGGTAGTCACCAAACACACCATCTCCGTCTGAGTGGCGGACTGCATCGCCTGAGGCGGCTTTCTGTGGCTTCTCTGTGCTCACTGCCTCTAACGAACATCTGTCGGGCTGTGACCTGGTTTTCAGCGAACACTTTCACTTCGCACTACTGCCTGGAGAGGGAGTCCCGCCGGGAAAGCACCTTCAGCCAGGCTGTACTCTGTAATCTGTTCAGGATATAAGCAACTCCTGCCCTCCAATCCTTCTTTGACAGCTACTGAGAGCTTCGCTCCGGGGACCCGAAGACTCGGACTCCTTCGGGCATCGACTTCTGCTCACGGCCTCGTGGAGGCTTTTTATGTTACAGGCTCAGTAGCCTGTAGCTGGGGCATTACATAAGTGAGGACTGACTTCCTGCTTGTTCCTGGAGAAAGTGTGGTTGCTCACCTGTGACAGGTGTTCTCCAGGGACAGCAGGAATCAGTCCTCACTACCCTCCCACCTACCCTGACGAGTGCTAATTTTGTCCTTCCCTTGCCATCTGCTTATTAGGACTCTAGCTAGGGGACCTGACTGAGAAAATGGCACCTTTGGGCAGGAAGAGGACCATGAATGCGTGGCAGCAATCCCAAAGGCTTTCTTTGAAAGCTGGGGAATTGCTCTGCATGGGCTCTGTCGGTGCCGACGTCACCCATAAGTGAGGACTGATTCCTGCTGTCCCTGTTAAAGGTGAGTAACTACGCTTTATGATTCTTGCTTTTTCTTTTTGAACATATATTTTGCATCCACAGAACCCTCTTCCTCAACATTGGGTGCAGAGCAGAACCAGGACATTCACCCACAGAACTCCATATCTTAGAAAAACAAACAAACATTATCCAGTACCAGGCATATTGTGAACTAATACAAAACCCTACAACAAAGTCACTGAGTATCTGTAGAGCAAATCTACCATACCATACTAGCACCAACTTCCAAACTCACATAAGGAGGCCATCCAAAAAAAGCATCACTGTAAATACTATAGTGGGTCCTGGAACATCCAAACACCTATTTGGACAGCTGAACAATTCAGATTACTACAGTACAGATCCCTACATACAAATTCCATGTTAACAGAACACCTGGTCTTGGTCACACACTCAAAACACAGACCCTCACCAAGTACAGAATAAGTGACCGTAACCTAAAAATAAACATATGTAGATAAAAATTAAACTGCAACCTCAAGAAGCCAGATTCTGCATACAATGCAATCACCAGAGAAATAGTAAGAGATGCAGTTCCATGTACTGTATAAAATATAAAGATAGCACCAATTCTCTGGGAACAAGCAGGAAATCAGCCCTCACATATGCGTGACGTCGGCACCGATGAAGCCCTCGCGGAAGCATCTCCCCAGCTTCCAAAAAAAGCCTTTGGGAGATGCCACTACACATGCGTGGTCCCCTTCCCGTCAAAGGGTGCCATCTTGCTCAGTCTCCTTTTTTCCGCGGAGCCCTTCAGACATCATCTGTCTTTGCCCCGTAAAAAGTTGATTTTTTTTCTTCTCGAGTTCTTAACTCGTTTCTGATATCGCACCGGTACTCTTCTCACCTACTGATCCTGGTGCCTCGGCGTCGAGTTCAGTTAATTTTTGTGTTTTTGTTCTTTTTGGGTGCCTTCGCACCTTTTTTTCCCCCACTGGTAGCTCGGAGGGTCTTCAAACTTGCAGGGTTTTTTTTTCCCCCTATGGCTACCAGTGGTTTCAAAAAGTGTGATCGGTGTGCCAAGCTAATGTCCTTAACCGACACACACGACTGCTGTCTCCGTTGCCTTGGGCCGGACCACGACCTTGCGGCCTGCTGCTTATGCAAATGGATGTCTAGCAAGGCCCTGAAGAGCTGCCAGCAGCAGCACAATAAGTTTGCCCCCGACTCTCCGATGCTTCTAAAGGCCAGGACCTCGTCTGAGGCGCCGATATCTCGGGAGGAGTTCTCCGAAACCGAGCACCGTCGTGAGTCCTCAGGGGGTCCCCCTCAATGGAACACAAGAGGAATGCCCTCACACTGCAGTGTAAATAGTTTATGTATATAGTTAACCCAGTTATCCAAGTTTGTACTCCTGTTCAATGTAAAACCTGACAGTTTGTCGTTATGGTCGTTTTGTTATGATGTAAACCGCGCTGATTCTAAATAGCACAGTATATAAGAAACTGTAATAAATAAATAAATAAATAAGAATAAATCTTCGAAGGCAGCATCCTTGGATGGCTCCAACGGACAGGGTTCCGCCCGGTCCTGCAGCCCGGGTCTTCGGTGAAGGAGCAGCCGGCTAAGGTCCCTCGAAAGGATCTGGCGGCGGATCGGCCTCGATCCTCGGAGACTCTCCTCGTTGAGGATTCCATTTTGGGGGAGCCGGCTTTGCGCCCGAGTTCCTCACTGCCCGATCTAAAGGCCACAGAGCCTTCTGGCCTGACGTCCATAATGGTGGCCTTGGAGCGCAGTTTGTCTGCTGCCTTGGTCCAGCAGCAGGTGCTGATGTCTGGCATGTCTGGTTCCTCCGCCCCGACCACAGGGCGTTCGACGTCGAAGACGTCCCTGGAGGCCGAGCCGATCCTCGGCCAAGTTCACGCTTGATGTCCCAATCGATGGGGCTGTGGTCATCCGTGATGTCCCCCCCCAGGGGCGGACTGTGTGGCGTCAGGCCTCTCGATGCCCGTGGAGCGGCTCACCCACGAGTCTTCCTTAGACTACTCCGAGTGTGAGACGGAGGACGATGAGTGCCCGGATACCCATCGATACCGTGATATCTCCTCGAACTCCCCAGTCTCGGAACCTTGGAGAAGGTCCCCGCCGGAGGACATGGGATTCTTAGACTTTGTAAAAGACAAGTCTAAAGCCCTGGTGTTCCCGACCGAGTTGGAGGAGGACCCTCATGCTGATGAGCTCAAGATGCTCCAGTACGAGGCTCCCCATCGGGAATCACTCACGGTGCCCATTCCTCCCATCCTGGAATGCCTATGTTCTGCATGTGGGAGACGCCGGTGTTGGTGCTGGTGGTGAGCAAGTGGCTCGACTCGATGTATTGAGTCCACTGGAGCCCTGGCTTCCAGAAGTCGCAACTGCTGCACAACTCTATGGTGGTGGAATTGGCCATGTGTTGGCGGAATTACCAGAAGATGCACTCCTCTGTACCCCCTGCGAGGGAGGCCAACACCTCGGATGCCCTTGGCAGGAAGTGCTACCAGGGCTTGATGCTCATTTGCCCTGTCCAAGCCTACCAGCTGTACATGGGCATGTACCTGAGGGATCTGGTGAAGGAACTCGCTGGTTTCTCAGCTAGCTCTCCGAGGAACCCTTGCAGTGCTTCAGGAGCCTGTCCAAAGCCATTCGTGAATGCCCCAAGTTTGTCTTGAGCAGCCTATGACGGGTTCGAGTCGGCAGCCCAGGTAGACACAGCAGTCATCGGTGCACGCCGCCAGGCTTGGCTCCAGTTGTCCGACCCCAATCAATGGGTCCAAGACAAGTTAGTTGATGTCCCCTGCCATGGAGAAAACCTCTTTGGCAAGCCCATGACCGACAAGGCCGCTGAGCTGGAGACAGAGTTCATGACGAGGACCAGGCTCTCTAAGAAGGCCGCTGCCCCTCCCCAATGGAAGGGCTCGGGTAAAAAGCCCTTTTACCCAAGGAAGGGAGCTGCTTACAGTAACTACCCATATTTTCAGGCCTCCCTGGCTCCCCAACAAGGGCAGCAGGCCAAGGGACAGTAGAAGGCTCCAAAACCCCAGGCACCAGCTCCGACCCAGCCAGGGTGGAGCTTTTGACTATTCCAGCATAGCCTCTCTACCATAATGAGGTCAGCAGCCCAGAGGGGGACGACTGATCCTCTATGCCTGGGCACTGAGGGGATGGTCAAGGAGGGGTACCTCCTCCGCTTGGCTTGGATGCCGCCTCCTTATTTCCTGGGAGAGCCTCTCAGGTCTCTCCTCCATTGGGACCACCTTCTGAAGGAACTGGCAGGTCTTCTCGAGGACAATTAGGTGGAACTGGTGCCTCACCACCTCCAGGGCAAGGGGTTCTATTCCAGATACTTCCTCGTCCCAGAGGACAGGGGGCCTAAGGCCCATCCGCGACCTGCGCAACCTCAACAAATTCTTGGTGTGGGAGAAGTTAAAGATGCTCTCCCTTAGAACATTGCAGGGAGACTGGCTATGCTCCTTAGACCTCAGGGATGCTTATACTCATATCCTGATCTGCCCACACCGCAGGGAGTATCTATGGTTTGTAGTAGGGGACAGGCATTTTCAGTACAGGGTGCTCCCATTCATTTTCGCCTCTGCCCCAAGGGTGTTAACGAAATGCCTCACAGTCGTGGCCACCTTTCTCAGGCTTCAGGGGATCTTTGTGTTTCCCTACCTGGATGACTGGCTCATAAAAGGGGACATGGCGTCCGAGGTGCAGCAGGCCACCACACTCACCATTCCGGTTCTACAGCACTTAGGCTTCATCGTAAACTGCCCAAAGTCCCACCTTCTTCCGACAGTGCCTGGAATTCATCGGAGCAGAGCTCGACACCCGCCAGTCAAAGGCTTTCTTGTCATGGACTGGGCAGATCGCCTCAGATTTCTGGCCCAGGACATAAATAAAACACCATCCCTCGGTGTCTGCCAGCTATCTTCTGTGCCTCATTGGACAAATGGCCTCTATGGTCCACATCACTCCAGATGCCCGTGTCCACATGAGAACGGCGCAGTGGTGTCTCCGGGACCAGTGGTCCCAGGCCATGGGCCGCCTCACGGACAGAGTTCGGGTGACCCGCCAGTTGGCAGACTCCCTTGTCTGGTGGCGGTTGTCTCAGCACCTGGAAACGGGCATGCCTTTCCAAAGCTCTGGACCATCAATGGTACTCACCACGAATGCGTCCCTATTCGGCTGAGGAGCCCATTGCGAGGCTCTCCGCACCCAGTGCAGCTGGTCACCAGACCAGAGCACCCAGCAAATCAATCTCCTGGAGCTTTGTGCCATTCACCTCGCCCTGAGAGTTTTCGGCCATCGCCTCTGCCATCGGCCGGTCCTGGTCCAGACGGATAACCAGGTGGCCATGCACGAGGTCACATGCCCTCTCAGGAGGCACTGGCTCTCTGCTCTTATGCAGTCCAGCAAGGGGATCTCCCTCAAAGTGGTGTACCTGCCAGGACAGGACAACCTACTAGCCGACAGACTAAGCAGGGTTCTCCGATTGCATAAGTGGCAGCTGGAACAAAAAGCAAGGGAGCGGCAGGTTCAACACCCAACACCTTTATTGTAACAAATTAAGTGGCCTAAACCCAACACAGGACCATGTTTCGTATGTCACTTCATCAGGGGTTATCAGGGCACACTAAAAAAACATATAAATCATAAAATTACATTGTGAAATAAATGTAATTAAAACAATTAAAACAATAGCTATGAAAAAGGGCTAAAACAATAAATATAAACATAGAAAAATGATGATATTTAAAACATTAAAAAGACTACAACTAAACTACACCATGAACGTCTTAGGTCTCAAATGAAACACAAAATATCACTAAAAACTTGTAATATCACAACAACTTATATAGAACTCAAGAATACATTATAAATTATAATTAAAATCATAATTAAAATGCAAAATCTGTACATACATATATCTTAAATATTGTGTCACATCAAACAAATACTAAACGCAAGAATGAATAAGATTACAATGGAAATACAATTAAAAATATAATCACTGACTCCACAATACTCAGAGTTATATACTCACAGTTAAATTATCCATTTTTTCATAATGGATAATTTAACTGTTTGGGGTAGCATTAAACTTTTGTGCAAATTTTTAGATCCATATTTCTTTCCTACAGAAGTTTTTTTACAATTTCATTTTTTACAGGGCCTCCCTTTTGCCAATTCCATTCCATAAAACTTTCAATTAAAGTGCGCTATAGAAGTTGGTAGACGAGAGCCTGATCATTCTAGTATCATTTCTTCACTTCATAATAGATAATTTGTTGGGGTAGCGTTAAGTTTTTATACTCTTAAATTTATGTTCCTTTTTCACAGAAGTTTTTTAAGATATTAGTGACTTCAATATAACTCTATGAGTATTGTGGAGTCAGTGATCACCACACACCAATCAGGTAATGCTTGATTCGATATTTTATTATGTGTCCTTTTATTATATTTTTTACACTCACTTCTCTTCTTTTAATTGTTCTCCTCATCCCTTTAGTCCTCTTTTATTTGGGTTCTGTTTATAAGTGTTTTTTAGGTATACACATTTGATTGATTTATTCTTTTGATCCTCTTTTTTTAATTCTTATTATATTTTTAATTGTATTTCCATTGTAATCTTATTCATTCTTGGGTTTAGTATTTGTTTGATGTGACACAATATTTAAGATATATGTATGTACAGATTTTGCATTTTAATTATGATTTTAATTATAATTTATAATGTATTCTTGAGTTCTATATTAGTTGTTGTGATAGTACAAGTTTTTAGTGACATTTTGTGTTTCATTTGAGACCTAAGACGTTCATGGTGTAGTTTAGTTGTAGTCTTTTTAATGTTTTAAATATCATCATTTTTCTATGTTTATATTTATTGTTTTAGCCCTTTTTCATAGCTATTGTTTTAATTGTTTTAATTACATTTATTTCACAATGTAATTTTATGATTTATATGTTTTTTAGTGTGCCCTGATAACCCCTGATGAAGTGACATACGAAACACGGTCCTGTGTTGGGTTTAGGCCACTTAATTTGTTACAATAAAGGTGTTGGGTGTTGAACCTGCCGCTCCCTTGGTTTTTGTTCTAGCTTAGTCACGAGTGGCTAGTGCTGTTCTCTTGCTGGTCCTATGAGTGGCAGCTGGACATCACGGTACCAGCCAGCTCTAACGTCTCTTGGGGGAACCTGTGATGGACGTGTTCGCCAGCTCGGACAACTTCCAGTTGCCCTGCTTTTGCTCTCGGCAGGCTCACCTCTCCAGGGTGGTGGTGGATGTGTTTTTAGTTCCATGGTCGGGGAGCTTCATGTATGCCTTCCCTCCAACGCCACTGATTGCTAAAACCTTTTTTCAAGACCCTCTGCGACAGGCCCTCGCTCATCTTGATAGCCCCCTGATGGCCCAGGCAGCTGTGGTTCCCACTGCTTCTGCAGTTGGAGGTGGACTCCCCCCCATCCCCTTGGGGACTGCCCCAGGGCTTCTATCTCAGGAGGGGGGCTCCTTCCTACACCCCAACCTGGGGTCTCTTTTGCTCACAGCTTGGCTGCTGAGAGGGTAGCCCTGGCCCACCTCCACCTTCCCACTGAAGTGGAGAATGTTCTGCTGGCCTCCCGTAAGGCCTCTACAAGGAGGGCATATGCCTTCAAATGGCGTAGGTTCTCAGCTTGGTGTGCTGAGCGAAGGGCTGACCCTTTCTCCTGCCTGGTGGCTATGGTACCTTCTCCGCCTTTCTTACTCCGGGCTCAGGTCGAATTCTGTTAGAGTGCACCTAAGTGCACTGGCAGCTCACCACCACCTGGTGGATGGTAAGCCCTTTCGGCCCAATCTCTGGTGGGCTGCTTCCTGCGGGGCCTGTTCTTATCTAAGCCCCTGGTTCGCCCTCCAGCGACCGAATGGAACCTCAGTGTGGTATTGGGGCAGCTACCCATCCACAATTTGAGCCCCATGCTACCTGCCACCTTCGCTAGCTTTCGTGGAAGGTGGTTTTCCTGGTTGCACTCACTTCCATTCGCAGGGTTAGCGAGCTCCAGGCTTTTGTGGCTGAAGCGCCCTACACCAGGTTCTACAAGAACAGGGTGATGCTCTGCACACACCCCAAATTCCTTCCGAAGGTAGTATCCTCATTCCATCTCAATCAGGAGGTGGTACTCCCTACCTTCTTTCCGAGACCTCATGCCAGTCGGGTGGAGACGGTCCTCCACACCTTGGACTGTAAGAGGGCCTTGTCCTTCTATATTCAACCCACTCAGGACCACCTCAAAGCCTCCCAGCTTTTCGTCTCCTATGACCCCAGCAGGCTGGGGGAAGCGGTGACTAAGTGTACGCTGTCCACATGGGTGGCAGACTGTATTGCCGCTGCCAATGAGCAGGCAAAGCTCCCTCTGCACGTTTGCATCACAGCACACCATGTCCGGGCCATGGCAGCTTTGGTGGCAAATTTGCACTCTGTCCCGATTGCGGACATTTTTTATTTATCTTATCTATTTACATTCTCTTATATACTGCGGTATTCTGCATCAGTGCGGTTTACATTGAACAAACTGAAATTACATTGAACAGGGCATTATAACTTGGAGATAACTATTTTACAGGGAACATGGGCAATGGAGGGTTAAGTGGCTTGCCCAAGACCACAAGGAGCACCTGAGGGACTAGAAACCCCAGTCCTTCTGGCCCAAGGTTGCTGTCCTCTAGTGCGATTTGAACCCCCAACCTTCCGGCCTGAAGTACCTTGCCCCAACCACTAGGACACTCCTCCACTCTGCCGGGCCACCACCTGCTCTTCAGTCCATACCTTTGCAGACCATTACTGCCTGGAAAGAGAATCCCGACGGGATAGCGCCTTCGGCCAGGCTGTGCTCCGTAATCTTTTTGGGGTCTAGGCAACTCCTACCCTCTGACTCTTCTACTGGAGTGCTGGTTTCATAGGACACAAGGGTCTGACTGTAGTCTGTACTCCAGACTGAATTGCTGCTGCTTGCGGCTCTCCTTGAGGGGGCCCAATTTTTCCTACGGGTCTCCCGGTAGCCTGTAGCTGGGGAATCCCATATGTGAGGACTGACTTCCTACTTGTTCCTGGAGAAAGCTTAGTTATTTACCTGTAACAGGTGTTCTCCGGGGACAGCAGGAATCAGTCCTCACAACCCTCCCTCCTCCCCTTGGTGTTGCTCCTTTACCTTCTTTTATTTTGCTGTCTTCAGCTATGTCGTTTGACTTAGCAAGATGGCACCCTTGGGTGGGAAGGGGTCCGTGCATGCGTGTAGGCATCTCCCAAATGCTTTCTTTGGAATCCGGGGATATGCTTCCATGAGGGCTCTGTCGGTGCTGACGTCACCCATATGCGAGTACTGATTCCTGCTGTCCCCAGAGAACACCTCTTACAGGTAAGTGACTACGCTGTCTGGTCATTAAATTGAAAATAGAATTCTCTTCTAACTTTGTCTGACCATTTTATTCTCTGATCTGAGGTCCCAATCTGAGGTTTCTGCTTTTCTCTGTCTCCCAATGCACCCTCCTGATTACTTTCACCCAGAATCGGCACAAGGGTGATGCATGGCCGTGTAGAGACTCACTACGGCATCATTTGCATAAATTTTGTATACTTTATTTTCAAATGTATATGCCACCCATCTAAAATCCTAGGTGGCTTCTAAACATACACATGCAATTTAGTAAAACGATGTTACAAGAAAATAAACATAATAATAAAACATGAAATTTGATTAATGAAAAGTCACTTACACAGCCCCCCCCCCCCCAATCAAACCATTATAAGTATCTGCACATCAGATTTATTTTGCTATGACCAGATTATTGATGAGGAGGGAAGATTTAAAATGAGAAACTAATCCTGGTAGCCATGAATTTAAATGCTGGATTGGATTGTTTTAGAAAAGTCCAGAACTCAGCAGCAGTGAAGCTATCAGGCCACTAAACAAAATTAAACTGAGACGTTCCATGAAAATTTGGAATTTCCTTGAATCTGAACTGACAAAATATTTTAAATTTCAGTCTGGCAGCATAAAGAAAGCAAAACTGCAAATCTCAAAAACACTACATATTCCAGTATCTCCCCCCAACTGTTGACCTACAGTTGACCTACTAAGAACCCAGAGTACAGGATCTACTATTCCATAACAGCACTAACCTACTATTCTACTGTTCCATAACAGTACTAACTTCCAAAACTCACACAACATGGTGTGTACCCAGAAAAGGGCAACACCATAAATAAATATTATAGCGGGCCCTAGAACATCCATACACCTGTCTGAAAAGCTGAACAATCCAAATTACTATAGTACAGTATAGATCCCTATGTACAAACTCCATTTTAACAGAATACCTGGCCTCAATCACACACTCAGAACACAGACCCTCACTACAACCTAAAATAAAAATATGTAGACAAAATTTAAACTGAAACCTCAAGAAGGCCGACTGCATGCAGTGCAACATCAGATAGAGATGCAGTTCCTCATACTGTGTAAAATATAAAGATAGCACAAAGTCCAGTCACTAAAATGAAAATAAAATTATTTTTTCTACCTTTTGCCAAGCTCAGTACCCTGTTTCCCTGTGATGCAGCTTCGGTGGCATCGACGTCTTCCAGGGCTTCGTCTTCCTCCCATGGATCTCAGGTAACTAAACATAAGTCTAGCCGGTCCTCAAAGGGTAGATCTCCTTCTAAGCTTTGAGATGCCTCTGGCGTTGACCTTGAGGATTCTGCACCGGCAAAATTGCCCCGGCGGGAGGCTTCGGCTTCCAAAGCATTATCAGGGCTCCGGGATGTTCTCGAGGCCTCGACCTCGTATAACTACTGGTGCCGTGCTCTGGGGTACCGGCAGGCTTCTCCGGTACCGATATCCAGGCATCGGCAGTGTCGATAGACCAGAGAGTCCTGGCTATTGAGCGCAGTCTGGTAGCTCTCCTTGCGGCATCGACGCCCTCGGAACCGCGACAGACAATCCAACCGGCACCGGTATCGGTACCAGTACCGATACCGTCTGCATTCCCAGTACCTCGAGTCCTCAGAAGAATCTGAGGATTCTGACAGCTCTGTTGATGCAGGAATGCTTCTCCCAGAGGAGCCCTCCTCCCCTAAGCGTAGGATGTCTCCTCCAGAGGATATTTCCTTTCAGGATTTTATCAGGGAGGTGGCTCGGGGTCTGTCCATTACTTTTGCCCCTGAAACAGAGCCCAGAGCAAAGGAGTTGGACATTTTACAATATCCCAAAACTCCCAAGGAGGCAGCTACCTTGCCCATTCATGAGATTCTGCATGATCTCATGTTGAGAATGTGGGAGACACCTCTTACCACCTCTCCTCATTCTCGTAGACTGGATACTCTGTATCCAGTCCCTCCTTGTCCTTGTTTCCAAAAAACTCAGCTTCCTCACCACTCTATTGTAGTGGAATCAGCTATGAGAAGGATCAAGAGTGCAAAGAGGCATGCCTCTAATCCTCCAGGACGTGAGTGCAGAACTCTTGATGCTTTTGGGCGTCGTGTCTTCCAAGCTTCCATGCTTTCTGCCAGGATCAGTTCCTATAGTCTATACATGGGAATGTTCCTGAAGGAGGTCACAGGTGATTTAGAGGCTTTGAGTCCTATTCTTCCTGAGGATAGAAGACAGGATTTTCTCACATTGGTCAAACATGCCCAAGATGTTTCTAAATTTGTCAACTGTGCAGCTTTTGACTGTTTTGAGTGCATAAGCAGAACCTCTGCCATTGCCATAGGTGCACGTCACTGTTCCCTCTAAGCTGTGCGCGTGTGTGCGCGCACACACCTCGCCGAGCGAGCGCACATACTTTACAACAGAGCGCACAAAAATTACGGTTCTGATTCTGATAAAAAACAACACAGACGTCTTAAAATTTAAAAGTTATGTATTTACTGTTTTCACAAGTTCTACAATGTTTTCTAGTGCAGTCAATGTGGTGTATATACTGTATTCTGATGTGTAGTCAAATTTTAAAGTATATAACTCCGAGTGTCGTTATGTGGCGCACAAAAATTTTATCTTCCTTCAAAAGCTGCACAGCTGATATTTTATACGCACACAGCCTACAGAAAATTAGAGGGAACATTGGTGCACGTAGAATTGCTTGGCTCCAGGCATCTGATCTGGAGCTTTGTGTACAAGACAAATTGGGATGTATCCCTTGTACTGGTGAGAACCTGTTTGGTAGAGATTGGCAGGAAAAGGCCAATGAGTTGGATGCTGACAACTCCACCTTGGATAGATTATCCAAGTCCACAGCTGATCCTGCTAGAAAGAAATCTTTCAAGAAACCATTCTTTTCTAAGAAGGGACGTTCTGCAGGTCAGCTTGCCAGGAAAGGCCACCAACCACCCAAACAGAAAAAAGCAAATACTGCTAAGCCTCAGCTGTCCCAGCAGTCTCAGCCTCCACAAGGCCTTTGACTTTCAGCTAGAGAACTTAGCCTTCCTGGCTCTCGTGGGACCAGAGCCTTTCACCATTCCAGGAAGGTTATGTCACTTTGCCCACAGATGGGGGCAAATAACAGCAGAGCATTGGACACTCTCCATCATAAAGGAGGGGTACAAGCTTCATTTTTCCAGCATGCCCCCTCCCACAATAATAAGGCAGTTCTCCGACCTCTCTCATCAACCTGTTAGGTCAGGAGGTCACTATGCTTCTTGCCCAAGGGGCAATAGAAGAAGTACCCGTCCATCAGCAGGGTACAGGGTTTTACTTCCCCTATTTCCTTATCCCAAAGAAAACAGGGGGATACAGACCCATCTTGGACCTCAGAGAATTGAACAAATTCCTTGTCAAAGAGAAATTCAAGATGATTTCTTTCGGAACTCTGCTGCCATATCTTCAGAGTCAGGATTGGCTTTGTTCTCTAGATCTCAAGCATGCGTACACCTATGTTCTCATCCATCCAACTCACAGAAGGTTTCTTTGGTTCCTTTTTCAAGGAAAGCACTACCAATACAGGGTGCTTCCTTTTGGCCTGGCCTCCGCTCCAAGGGTGTTCACGAAATGCATGGCTGTGGTAGCAGCATTTCTCCGCACTCCAGGGATATTTGTGTTCCCCTACTTAGACGACTGGCTCATTCGAGCCCCAACAGAGTCAGAGGCCAGGACTTCTCTATCCTGCACAATGCGTATCCTTCAATATATGGGTCTGGTAATAAACATCCCAAAATCCAGTCTAACTCCCACTCAGTCTTTAGAGTTCATAGGAGCTTTGCTGGATACCAGAAAGGCAAGGGCCTATCTCCCCCAGGCCCGCTGCCTTCGCATTGTGCAGTTAGCTTCTCAAGCAGTGCTAAAGCCTCATCTCACTGCTACAACTACTAGGCCACATGGCATCTACTGTGCATGTGGTTCCCTATGCTCGCTTTCATATGAGGGCAGCCCAGTGGACTTTGTCCACTCAGTGGACCCAGGCATCAGGATGCCTGTCAGACAAAATAGCAAACACAAGTCGCCTTATTTTTGTCCCTCCATTGGTGGAAGTCCACTCAAAACCTGTTGCTGGGGTCCCCTTTTCAACAACCCTTTCCCCAAGCCACTCTCACACAACAGATGCTTCTCCAATGGGTTGGGGAGCTCATCTGCAAGACCTTTCCACCCAAGGCACCTGGTCTCCACAGGAGACTCATCTACATATCAATCTTATCGCCCAATATCCAGCATAGCCCTGCTAGCAAAAATAATTGAAAAAGCGGTCCTTCAACAATTACAAGATCACCTGGACAACAACAGAACACTGGACGAGCACCAATACGGCTTCAGGCCACACCATGGGGTCGAGACCCTGCTTATTGCACTACTGGACAACCTACTCAAAGGGATTGAAAACAAAAAGAAAATGTTCATTCTCATATTCATTGACATCTCAGCAGCTTTCGATACAGTTCACCATCAAACTCTACTAAACAGGATAGAAGCCATAGGAATAACAGGAACCCCACTAAAATGGTTCTCATCGTATATCACCAACAGAATGCAACAAGTACAGTTTAACAACGAAAAAGCAGAAGCCTTCCCGCAAACACAGGGCATACCGCAAGGCTCAGCACTATCTGCGCTTCTATTCAACGTGTACATGAAACCAATCTGCGAAATATTCAAAAAGCATAGTATACACTATCACATATACGCTGATGATATTATGCTATACACTCAACTCGATGCAGACAATCCAAACTACTCCCAGCTAGAAGAATGCTTAAAAGAGATGCAAACATGGCTCCAACGAAACAACATGGCCGTAAACCATAAAAAAACCGAAGTCATGTACATCTCAAGAAAACCAGAATTCAAACCACCAGCCACAATCTCCCTATGTGAAAATACTTATCACACAAAGAATGAAATAAAATACCTCGGAGTAACACTTGATAGCGAACTAAAGATGGCAAAACACCTCCGCTTAGTAAACAGGTCCATTTTTACAAACTCAGGGTCATACAACCACTAAGGAACATCATTGAAGCTACTGATTTTAGGACAGTAGCACAAGCCCTCATCATACCTCATTTCGATTACTGCAACGCAATTCTACAAGGCCTTCCAAAAAAACCCCTAAGCATACTCCAGTTGGCACAAAACGTCGCAGCCAGAATCATCACTAAAACAGGTGTGGCAGAACACATCACACCTGTGCTAATTGAACTCCACTGGCTCCCCATCATAGCTCGTATAAAATACAAAACCCTAGTGACCACATTTAAAATCATCCACAACCTGGCACCAACTTTCCTCACTAACCTAATCAACTTACAACCTGCAAACAGAAATAGGAGAACCACCACCATAAACAACCTGCAGGTACCAATAAGTATAAGATCAGTTAAAGTAGCCACAAGCAACAGGGCATACTCCTACACTGCCCCTTCACTTTGGAACCAACTCCCGACTGAGTTGCGCTCAACCAATGACCTTATGGTCTTCAGAAAAAAACTGAAGACATACTTATTTCAACAAGCCTACAATGTGTCTTGAACATCAATACTTTCTTAGCATCGGCTGCTTCATCAAAATGTAGCCAATACAAAAAAATGTATTTCTACCACAAAAATGAAACAAGTGTAAAATTGTACATATGTAAATTCTCTCTCTCTCTCCCCCCCCCCTAACTGTGTGTTGTGCTTATCCTATTGAATCAAACTATATACATTATTGAAAATGGCTGGCTTTGTACTGATGTCTTATAACCTTGTAAATCACACTGTAATTTCTTGAAATTTTGTCTATGATCAGACACGCCTTGTAAATCTCACTGTAACTTCTTGAAATTTGTCACTGATCAGACACTCCTTTTTACTTAATCAAACCGCTCCTGATCGCTGGAAGTAGCGGTATACAAATATATGCTAAATAAATAAAATAAATCTCTTGGAGCTCGGAGCAATCTTCCTTGCTCTTCGAGTGTTCCACACTCTGCTCAGCTACAAGACAGTCCTCATTCATACGGACAATCTAGTAGCCATGTTCTACGTGAACAAGCATGGGGGAACAGGCTCTCTGACGCTTTGCAACGAAGCTTTGCTACTATGGACCCTCGCCAGAGAGCATCAGATTCATCTCCTGGCAGTGTATCTTCCAGGCATACAAAACTCTTGGGCAGACAGACTCAGTCGAGTTCTGCTTCCACATGAGTGGTCTCTGCATGCAGACCAGGTAGCCAAGATTTTTCAAATTTGGGGAACCCCGGACATAGACCTCTTCGCAAGTCCGTAGAATGGCAAACTTCCCCGGTTCTGTTCCAGAATTCCGGCTCTGAAGGCTCAGGCCAGGGATGCTTTCCTCCTTTACTGGGGTCAAGACTTCCTGTATACCTTTTCACCCATTCCCCTAATTCCCAAAACCCTGTTCAAGCTTCAGAGAGACAGAAGCCATATGATTCTCCAGGACCAAGCAGGAAGTCAGTCCTCACATATGGGTGACGTCGATGGAGCCCGGCGGAGCTTATCCCCTTTTACCCGAGGAAGGGACCTGCCTACAAACAGTACCCACAGTACCAGGCCTCCCAAGCTCCCCCACATGGTCAGCAGGCCAAGGGGCAAGGGAATGGTCCCCGTAGGCAGAGGAACCCCAAGCCTCCGGCCCCTGCTTCCACTCAGCAGGATGAGGGTTTTTGACTCCTTAGGCATAGCCTCTCCGTCCCTGCTCTCCCAACCCTGCACAGGAGGTCGACTTACCCTGTTTGCCCACAGGTGGCCACTCATCACTGGAGACAGTTGGGTGTTAAGCATCGTCCACAAGGGCTATATGCTACACTTCCAACAACTACCTCCTCCATACTTACCAGGGGAGCCTCCAAGGCCTCCCCTGCACACACATCTTCTCCTTTAGGAGCTCCAAGGTCTGTTGCGGGACAAGGCAGTGGAGCCTGTGCCTCCCAACCTCCAAGGTCAGGGGTTCTACTCCAGGTATTTTCTCGTACCAAAAAGAACCGGTGGCCTCTGGCCTATTCTCGACCTCAGAAATCTCAACAAGTTCCTAGAGAAAGAGAAGTTAAAGATGCTTACTCTTGGAACACTGCTGCCCTACCTCCAGCAGGGAGATTGGCTATGCTCCTTAGATTTAAAGGATGCGTACTGTCGTGAGCCCTCTCTATGCACCTGTAGGTAAAACACGGTACTGCACTGGGCCTCAGTATAACTGGCCTTCTGGTAGATGTAGTTGTGATGCCAGTTATAAATCAGTCGTGGAAAACCGATGGTCAGGTTAAATAGGGCTTTATTTCCCTTTCCCAATAGGATATCTCAATATGTACAAAAATAAAGAAACATAGCAGAAAAGAAAACTGTAACAAAAATAGCTTTCTTTCAGCTTCTTAACAAAACAAATGTATTCCAAACACAGACCTGTAGCAACCAGGAATAAGGCCTTCCCTTCACCCTGTCAGGCTTCTTATTCCTCTCTATCTCAGTGAGAATATGTTGTCAACCAGAGAAATGCTACAGTCCATTTGTTCAACGTTATCTTCTATTACAGATGGTTCATATTGCATAAGTTCCTCAGCAGGAATTAACACCTCTTTACCTTCCTCGTGTGGGAGCTTGGCAAACAGTCCGTCTTGGCTGTGACGTACTTTTCTTTCACTAAGAGGAAACTGCTTGCTGTTATCACATTCACTGAGGTTTGCTGGTAAGAGCATCCCCTCTGCTGATACCTGTTAGGCAAGTTAAAATATTCCCTTGCCCACCTATTAGAAGGAATTGCTTCAGCTCTAGGCTCTGCTCTGCTTTGCTTAGGACCCTGGAAACAGCTTGAGCTTCTAACGGCAGCCCTTCTGAGACTCTGTGCCTCACGTATCTCTCAGAGTGGTTTACTTCTGCAGGTAAAAAGCCTTTATCTTTCTTTTGCTCATGATAAGGGTAATGAAGCTTCTCTGCTTCCCTTAAGCTGGCTTTGTATGGCTTCTGGACTTCAACAAACTGTCCCCTATAGCCAAGCCCTGTGCTTCCCCTTTTTGGACAGGAGTAAAACTTCCCGGCTTGTACCTTTTTCCTTCTGGCTCTGTTCCAACCTGGGCTGTTATATTCACTCTCACTTTCTGTGTCAAGCTGTCTGTACCTCTCAGTCAAGCATTCATTGGACTCACTCAGACCTCCGTTCAGGCTTCCAAAGTGGTAGTCAGACACGCTCTCTTCACAGCTTCTCTCGTCCTCTCCATTCATCCAGTTCCTTCTGTTTCTGCTTTCATTCAGAGACCTAGGCTGTCTCCCATTCTCCTTCCGGTTCCAGTTCCTGTTCTGGATCTGGGTCTTGTCCTGAGTCTTATCCGGAGTCTGCCTAACTGCTTGTGAGCTGTGCTTATTATCTAGGTGTTTCCTAGCTGCACCACCCCCCAGTTGATTAGTATCATGTGAGAATCTCCTGGTTTCTCTACTGGCTGGGTGTGTCTCCCTAGCTCGTGACCTCACTTGCTTACGTTGCCCATGGCAACTTTCTATCATGTGCTCTCCCCAAACGTTAGTATCTTCTTGAACTGCTATATCATCTGTCTCCATAGGGGTCACTAGTGAGTCTGCTCTGTGACAGTACACTCGCATCCTCATTCATCCAGACCACAGAAAGTACCTCAGGTTCATTGTGGGAGGAAACCAGTATCAGTACAGAGTATTGCCTTTTGGCCTCACCTCCGCTCCCAGGGTCTTTACCAAATGCCTGGCAGTGGTGGCGGCCTCCCTGAGAAATCAGGGTATCTTTGTCTTTTCCCTATCTGGACGACTGGCTCATCAGGAGTCAGACGTGCCAGGAGGCCAGACAAGCCATCCTCCGAACTATTGCTCTTCTTCAAAACCTGGGTTTTGTCATAAACTTCGCAAAGTCCACTTTGCTCCCCTCCCAGAACTTGGAGTTCATAGGGGCAAGGCTGGACTCTTTTCTGGCAAAGGCGTTCTTACCAGAATACAGAGCCCAAAGACTGATAAACTTGGCAAATCAGTTTCTCAGCAGGTCACTAGTCTCCACCAGACTCTGCCTGAGGCTTCTTGGCCACATGGCTTCGACAGTAAATGTGACCCCCAATGCCAGGCTCCATATGAGGCCTGCACAGTGGTGCCTCAGGACTCAGTGGACACAGGCCACAGGCAGCCTCAGAGACAGAGTAAGGGTGTCCAGACCATTTCTGAACTCCCTCAGCTGGTGGCTGCACCCTCCCAATCTACTGCAACGGGTGCCCTTTCAGATTCCTGGGTTCACAATAGTGTTGACCACGGATGCCTCACTGCAAGGCTGGGGGGCCCATTGTCTGGGCAAGTGCACCCAGGGCCTGTGGTCTCCCTGGGAGGCTGCACAGCAGATCAATCTACTGGAACTCAGGGCTATTCGTTTAGCCCTCAAGACTTTCTCTCAAACACTGGCTCATTAGTCTGTCCTAGTTCAAACAGACAACCAAGTAGCCATGTTTTATGTGAACAAGCAGGGCGGAACTGGGTCCCGGCTCCTTTGTCAAGAGGCGCAGGACCTTTGCTTGTTTGCTCTCAGGCACAACATGCTCCTCAAGGCTGTGTATCTACCTGGCCAGGAAAACTACCTGGCAGACAAATTGAGCAGGATTCTGCAGCCCCACGAATGGCAGCTACATCCCTTAGTGGTTCAGAAGATTTTCCTGAAATGGGTACTTCCAACCATAGGATCTGTTTGCCAGTCCTTCGAACAGACAACTGCCAAGGTTCTGCTCCAGGCAACCGCATCTTCTGCGACTGGCAGCAGATGCTTTTCTGATTTCCTGGTTCCAGGGCCTCCAGTATGCGTTTCCTCCCACGCCCCTGGTGGCCCGAACCCTGTTCAAAATTCTTCAGGACAAGGCCTCGGTCCTGCTGGTAGCTCCCAGATGGCCGAGACAGCCTTGGTTTCCACTTCTGCTTCAGCTGGCAGTGGATCCCCCACTGCCTCTGGGGTTGCAGCCCGACCTCCTCTCTCAGGATCAGGGGTCCCTTCTGCACCCAAATCTCAGAGCTCTCAATTTGATGGCATGGAGGCTGCAAGTTTTGGCTCCCTGGGGCCTACCTCAAGAAGTTGAGGAGGTCGTCCTAGCCTCCAGGAAGCAGTCCACTAGAAAAACCTATGCCCTGAAATGGAAAAAGTTTTCTGTGTGGTGTCTGTTACATACAGAGTATCCTTTCTCCTGTACTGTGCCCGTAGTGCTTCAGTACCTGCTGCACTTATCCAATCAGGGACTTAAGTCTAATTCTGTTCGGGTCCACCTCTCAGCTCTAGCAGCTCACCACTCACTGGTGTAGGGACATTCTCTGTCGGTTCACCCCTTGGTGTCCAGATTTCTTAGAGGCTTGCTCTTGCTACAGCCTCCAATCCGTCCTCCAGCTCCTGAGTGGGAATTGAATGTGGTCTTGCAGCAACTGACTCGCCCACCTTTTGAGCCGATGGCTACTTGTCCTCTCCGCTTCCTGTCCTGGAAGACACTCTTCTTGGTAGCCCTTACCTCGGCCAGGAGAGTAAGTGAGCTTCAGGCCCTGGTCTGTGACAGGCCTTACACCCGTTTCTATAGGAACAGGGTAGTCCTTAGGACTCATCCTAAGTTCCTCCCAAAGGTTGTCTCCTCTTTCCACCTCAACCAGGAGGTGGTTCTTCTGACATTCTTCCCTAGGCCTCATGCAAGCCAGGCTGAAGCAGTTCTGCATACCCTGGACTGTAGGAGGGCCTTATTCTTCTACCTTGACCATACGCAGGGGCATAGAAGGGCTACTCAGCTCTTCCTCTCTTTTGACCCTAATAGTTTGGGGTTTGCTGTGTCCAAGCATACCTTGTCCATCTGGGTGGCTGACTGTATCACCTGGGCTTACAGGGCGGCTGATCTTCCTTTGCAGGGTCGGGTCATGGCCCATCGTGTCAGGGCAATGGCTGCCTCAGTGACTCATCTTCGCTCTGTACTGTTGGTAGACATCTGCAGGGCTGCAACTTGGTCCTCAAGCCAGACTTTTGCGGCTCATTACTGTCTGGAGAGGGAGTCCCGAAGGGACAGTGCTTTTGGCCAGGCAGTACTTAGGAATCTCTTTGAGGTTTAGGCAACTCCTGCCCTCCAGCCCTCCTTTGGGCTACTGGAGGAGGTTCTTTCAGTGAAAAGCCTTTCTTTGATGCTGGGACTAGAGGGAGTTCTCTTGTTCAGCCTGGGTTCCTGGTAGCCCAGAGCTAGGGAGTCACCCATATGTGAGGACTGACTTCCTGCTTGGTCCTGGAGAAAGAGTAGTTACTCACCTGTAACAAGTGTTCTCCAGGAGCAGCAGGAATCAGTCCTCACAACCCTCCCTCCTCCCCTGGGAGTTGCAGTTGTACATAGTTAAATTTTTTCATTTTTATGTTCTGTTTCTTAGCTATGTCATTTGACTGAGCAAGATGGCACCTTTAGGCGGGAAGGGGACCGCGCATGCGTGCCTGCATTCCCAAAGGCTTTCATGGAAAGCTGGGGAAATGCTCCGCAGGGCTCCATCGACGTTGATGTCATCCATATGTGAGGACCGACTTCCTGCTGCTCCTGGAGAACACCTGTTACAGGTGAGTAACTACTGTTTCTCATAGCTCCACATTGGCCAAGACAAGTGTGGTACCCTCTGCTTCTACATCTCTCTCAAGCTTCCTCCCTGGAGTTAGGGTCTGCTCCAGATCTCCTATCCCAGAAGGACGGAATGTTATGGCATCCCAATCCCCAGTCTCTGCGTCTGAGGGCTTGGTTGCTGAAGGCCTAGATATCCATGATCTTAATCTCCCTCAGCAAGTAAAAGATATTCTTTTTGCTTCCAGGAAACCTTCCACGAGACGCTCTTATGCTTTCAAGTGGAAAAGGTTTACCATATGGTGTTCGCAGAAGGGTCTTAACCCCCTTGCGATACCTCTGGAATCATTGCTGGAGTATCTCCTTCATTTGTCCAATGCAGGTCTTAAGACTAACTCAGTAAGAGTCCATTTGAGTGCTATTGCAGCTTCCTTTAAGCCTCTAAATGGACAACCTATTTCTTCTCATCCTCTTATAGCAAGATTTATGAGAGGCCTTCTTCTAACTAAGCCTCCCATTAGGCCACCACCGGTGGCATGAGACTTAAACCTGGTTCTGGGGCAGCTCATGAAGCCACCTTTTGAACCCTTAGCTACTACCTCCTTGAAATTCCTTTCTTGGAAGGTTATCTTTCTCATTGCAATCACATCAGCACGTCGCATTAGTGATTTGCAAGCGCTAGTAGCTGATCCACATTATACAAGGTTCCATCATGACAAGGTAGTCCTTAGGACTCATCCACACTTTATGCCAAAGGTGGTCTCGCCTTTTCATCTAAACCAGGGGTCTCAAACTCAAATTGCTTTGAGGGCCGAATGAGGACTTGTAAAGTAACCCGGGGGCCGCATAAGACACGGGGCCTCATTTGCATAAATATTTGCATAATGTTGCATAATGAGTGCATGGATAAAGAAAGACTAGAAAATTTCTATATTACTATAATCCAGTGCCAACCGCCAGGCACATTAGGAACTACTACTAACACTGCCCATTTGGAACCCATAGCAAACCCCCCGTATCATATAACAGCACTACCAGGACTCACAAAGCACCAGACCCTACCTATCAAAAGGCAACACTGCAAATATTAAATCAATACATTTCAGAGAACAATACATGACCTACTGGGAAAAGAGAACAAGTAGCAATGTCAAATAGGAATTACACAGAATACCTCAGCACTGTAGAAATAAAACTATAAATTAATTTCTTGTACTAAAGCACAGACATTAATGATGCACATTTCCCAGAGCTGACATATTCCAGTTAATAAATTCAAAATAAAGAGATATTTTTCTACCTTTTGTGCATTTTTTTTCAGTTGCAATTGCTCCAGCCACTTCTGGTTTCTTCGTGTCTTCTGCTATCTCCATCGTCTGCTGTCCATTTGTCCTTTCTTCTCTCTTCTAGTTTTTTTCCATTCTCTCTCTCTACATCTGCTTTAACATACTAATCTTTCTCCTTTTGCTCTTTCCTCATTCCTATTTCATCCACTCAAATTTTACCCCTCCATCCTCAATCCCCACTTACTGTCCCAATACCTGGCCAATTGTAGATTTGTCTTCTCTGCCAGACAAAATATTTTTCCCCTCTCCATTTCACTTTCCCAGCTCCATCCCATTCTAATCCTCCCCCAACATCAGCTCCCTTCTAGTTCCAGCCCCACCCAGCATCTGCTCCTTTCTAGTCCCTGCATCAGTCCATTTCCAGTCCTATCCTAGCCTCACCATCAGCCCATTTCCAATCCTAGCCCCCCATCAGCCCATTTCCAATCCTAGCTCCCTCCCCTCACAGCCCATTTCCATTCCAAGCCCCCCTCCCCATCAGCCATTTGCAGTTCAAGCCCCCCTTCCACTCAGCCCATTTCCAGTCCTAGCAACCCCCCCAGCCCATTACCTGTCCTAGACCCCCCCAGCCCATTACCAGTCCTAGACCCCCCATAGCCCATTACCAGTCCTAACCTCCCCATAGCGCACTTCCAGTCTTACCCCCCCATCACCCCATTTCAGTCTTACCTCCCCTCATAGGCCATTACCAGTCCTAACCCCCCAATCAGCCCACCTCCAGACATAACCCCCATCTGCCCATTTCCAGTCCTAGCCCCCACCATAGCCCATTACCAGTCATAACCCCCCCTGCCGATAGCCCACTTCCAGTCCTCACCCCCATCTGCCCATTTCCAGTCCTGGCGGCCACCCTAGCCCATTACCAGTCATAACCCCCCCCGCCAATAGCCCACTTCCAGTCATAACCCCCATCTGCCCATTTCCAGTCCTAGCCCCACCATAGCCCATTACCAGTCATAACCCCCCCCTGCCAATAGCCCACTTCCAGTCCTAACCCCCATCACCCCATTTTCAGTACTACCCCCCCCAGCCCACATCAAGTCCTGCTCCCCCCCTACATCAAGTCCTGCTCCCCCCCATCAAGTCCTGCTCCCCCCCCCCCACATCATGTCCTGCTCCTCCCCCCCATCACGTCCTGCTCCCCCCCCCCCCAAACATCAAGTCCTGCTCCCTCCCTCCCCCCCCCCCGGGAAAATTAAACTTAAAAAAAAACCCGGCTTCTGCTGCTGCTGCCGCCGCTGCCGTGGCCGGCAATAGCAGCAAGATCGCAAGTCCCGCGGGCTCCCCCCCACCCGGCAGATACCTTCCTGCTTGCCTGCCAGTTCTCCGCTTCGGCATTCTGAGCCGCGAAGTGAGATCTTCTCCCTCGTGACTCTGTTAAGCCCGCTGGGGCAGATGGGAAATTTCCCATCTGCCCCGGCGAGCTTAACAGAGTCGCGAGGGAGAAGTTCTCCCTTCGCGGCTCTGAAAGCCGAAGCGGAGAACTGGCAGCATTGGCAGGCAAGCAGGAAGGGATCTGCCGGGTGGGGGGGAGCCCGCGGGACTTGCGATATTGCTGCTATTGCCGGCCACGGCAGCGGCAGCAGCAGCAGCAGAAGCCGGTTTTTTTTTTTCCCCCCCAATGCTTCGCGGGCCGCACAAGGGTCTCTCGCGGGCCGCATGCTTGAGACCCCTGATCTAAACCAAGCGGTCTACCTACCTGTGTTTTTTCCAAGGCCTCATGCATCAAATACAGAGAGGAATCTTCATACCTTGGACTGTTCTAGAGCTTTAGTCTTTTACTTACAAAGAACACAGCAACATAGAAGGTCCTCTCAACTCTTTGTTGCTTTTGATCCTTCTCATTTGGGACTTCCAGTCTCTAAGAGAACACTATCCAACTGGATTGCTCAGTGTATATCCTTTACTTATCAGAGTAAGAATTTTCCTCTGGAGGGTCATGTCACGGCTCACAATGTGAAAGCCATGGCAGCTTCAATGGCTCATCTGCACTCTGTGTCTATCGACGACATCTGTCGAGCAGCCACCTGGGCCTCGGTTCATGCCTTCACAGCCCATTACTGCTTGGACAAGGACTCCTGCCTGGATGCCTTGTTTGGTCAGGCTTTTCTCCAACACCTTTTCCATACCTAATCAACTCCTACCCACCATCCCTGGTAGGATGCCAGAGATCCATGGGGGGAAGTGGAGTCCTTTCACAGGGACACACAACTTCTGGTGTCTCTCCCTGGCATCTAAAGCTAGGGAGTCCCCATATGTGATGACTACATTCCTGCTTGTTCCTGGAGATAGCATAGTTACTCACCTGTAACAGGTGATCTCCGGGAACAGCAGGAATTTAGTCCTCACAACCCACCCACCTCCCCTAGGAGTTGTATTTCTCTATCTCTTTCCCTTTCCCTCTCTCTCTCTCTTTGTCTCAGCTTTAAAACTCAACTGGAGAGAGGCAGTTGGGAAAGGCGGGAAGGCAGCATGCAGGCGCTGTGGGATGCTCCCAAAAGCTTCCTAATTGGACTCTGGGGAGCGTTCCCGTGCAGGCTCAGTCGGTACCAACGTTACCCATATGTGAGGACTAAATTCCTGCTGTTCCACGAGATCACCTGTTACAGGTGAGTAACTAAGCTTTATCCTCTGTTTTAGCAGAGTTTTCATTGATTTACTCTCCACAGACGTCAGACTAACCAGCCTGTAGTTCTCAACCTCATCCTTACTTCGCTTTTGTGTAAAGGGTCCACATGTGCCTTGCTCCAGTTTACTGAGACCACTCCTAGCTCTAAAGAAGCATTGAAGAGGGATTGGGCTTTGCTGTTTGGGAGGTCTGATACCGCTGGCACAGCCGTGGCTTTCTAAGAGGTGGGAGCCGCGGCTCTCATTGAAAGGAGAGGGCGAGTCTGCTGCTGCTGAGAAGTGGACTCGGCAGCAGCAGTAACTTGTGCACTTGTTTTTTTTTTTTAACTTTTGAAGGCGGAGTGAGGTGGCTGTTTTGGGGGTTTTTTTTTTGCTGCCTTCAAAACTTTGGCGCCTGAGGCAGTCGCCTCACTTTGCCTCAGAGCCACCTCTGCCAAGGGGGGGGGGGGGGCAATTAAAGATGTCCATCCTATCCACCTGAATATACAGCACATCTGTCGGGCTTTTTTCAGGATTCTGCTTATTTTTACATTGGTATCTGGAAGTTAGAAGGATGACTAACCTATCTGGGCATATTTTCAGAGTTTAGAAACATTTTCTGCAGTTGTTTAATCCCCATCCTCCCCTTGTGGGTGAGTCTGCCCTTTCAGTTTCCAATGTAACTAGTATCGGAGACTGTGTGGGTAGGATCCACCTAATAGGCAGGTTGTGGGAGTGGAGCACTGGAATGCTGGTCGCAGGAAGGGAGGAGGTGAGCCAGGGACATACATAAGAACATAAGATATGCCATATTGGGTCAGACCAAGGTCCATCAAGCCCAGTATCCTGTTTCCAACAGTGGCCAATCTAGGTCATACGTACCTAGCAGTTTCCCCAAAAGACACATGCTCCGCAATGCTTGTACTGGGTCAAGCATTGATATCCTGGGTCCCTTCTTAATAATGGTTTATGGACCTTTCCTCCAGGAACTTGTCCAAACACTTATCAAAAGAGGGCTGCTACACAGTACCCTGTCCTGTGCTGCTGAGGTAAGCTATATTCCTATTTGATTTAAATTATAGCTCTTTGCTGCTGCTAGGCTCTAACTTATTATGAAATTTAAACTACAAGCTCTCTGCTGGGTTCTAAATTTAACCAGAAAGCTCTCTTCTGTGTGTTAAATTTAAACTAAAAGTACTTTGCTGATGATAGGCCCTGAGTGACTATTAAATTAAAACTACAAGCTCTCCTGGGTGTGAAATGTAACCAGAAAGTTCTCTTCTGTGTTTAAAATTTAAACTTAAACTGCTGCTACTAGGCCCTGACTGATTTAACAAAAGTAGTGGGTTCACAGATTAAATAGCTTTAATAGAAAGAATTCCTTTCAGAAAATTCCCAGAAGTATATACTCACAATTGCAGATCTCTCTCCAGAAGTAACAGTCCCCTTTTCTAGTCCTTCAAGACTAGACAGGGCTGGACTAACTATCAAAGTAGGTGCTTGCCTGGAGCAACAAGAAGCATGGCATTCAAAGCTAAACAATACATTTTGACAGCCATGGGGATCATAAGGCGTAAGAATGCCAACAACTTGAACCAACTGTGGGGCCAACCCTGGCTGGGTGAAGTTCCTGATCTGTACAAGATAAGTTTGTGTGTGTGGTGAGAGATGGAAGAAAAATGAAGCACTCACCCTCTCCCACCCCTGCTGCTCAAAAAAATGCCTTAATGCATTTCTAACAGCTGCAGCATAGAAACACAAATTCACAGTAACATAGCAATTATGGAATTGCACCTGTGAAACAGCCCCCTCCTCTTATCTACTACTACTAGTATCTTCTTTCCCTATCAGACACACAAAGAAACAGCACAGTTATAAAGGCACATGAGCATTTAGTAGTAACATGTCCATACATGCGCACACATGCAGGCATGCATAAGCACACACGCAGTGATATACCAGCCCACAAAAACATACATGGTCACACACAATCAACTGAGCAGCCAGAGATATACACAGAGGGTTTTGAAAGAATTCCAAGAGCCATGCTCTGCATACTTTCCTCACCTGTTTTGTGTAGACTTCCCCTATGATACGTGTAGAATTCCCACATCATAAAGACCTGGCTCATCTCCTGCCCTGAGTCTGACGTCCCTCCAGCTTTCTCATTACTCAGGCTTGATGCCTACCCCTCAGAAATCTCACCTACTATAATTTAACTTGAACTTCTTCCTAAACTTGATCTCCTTCAACCCCCAGTTTCCTTTGTCTCCTCTCCAGAGTGAGCCCCCTCCATCTTTTTCTCTCTCCATCTCTCATCACCCTCTCCCCAAGTTCTCTCTCCATCCCTCTAATTCTCATCTCCCCTTGGCAGACACATTCCCATAGCTCTTTCTGAAACCACCCCCTTCAGGGCAGACCTGAGGCAGGTTTGGGCATGTTGTCCGACCATGGCCCTGCTCCACCTGAGGCCCTATGCCTTGAGTCTTTCTCTTTAGGCCTCTTCCCAGCTGCTGCCATTATCATCCTCCCAGCTGCCACCGCCACAACTGTTATCCTAGCTGCTGCTGCTGCCACTGTCACCATCCTCCCATCCTCTGCTGCTGCTGCAATCCACCACCCTCCCCGCTGCCGCCACCACCTCAGCGCAGCTAATTACTCATAAAGTTGCAGGTACCTTCTCTCTCTGTGTGCTGCTGATGGCTCTGCTGGCCTTGCCCCTCTGAAATAAGAAGTACGTGTCAGAGGGACCGGATTGGCAGAGCTATTGGGTGGCACATGGAGAGAAGGAGGTCCTGCTTGGATCTGTTCCAAGCTTATTCGGGTTCTTCCAGCCATCCACCATCCTCCCAGTACAGTAAGCTTCAGCTGACAAGTATGTGGCATCGTGAAGTGGGAGGCATTGTGTAACTGAGCTAGTCCCCAATTTGTTGCTTCTTTCTCACTACTCTGTGGGTCAAATGTACTGAAGTTATCCTCCATTTGGCCCCACTAGGCATAGAGCAGGAGAGGAGCCCCAAGTAACCGGACCCTTTGTCTCCTTGGGAAATGTGCTTAAATACATCTGGCCCTCTGTCCGTACATTTCTGTGCGTGTCTGTACCTCATCCTCCTGTTTGCTCTAAATGGGCAGATGAAAGTACTAACAAAAAAAAAAAGACTAACAGGGAAGAGGAGAGGATGCTGATAGAGATAGGGAGTAATGAGTTGAGGAAGAATGAGGGTATATCAGCCTTGCAGGTCAGCCTGGGAGAGAGGGGGGAGGACAGACTCGGTGAATGATTGAATCTGGGGAGGGGGAAGGAGAGTAGATGAAGAAAACGGATAGTGTGAACCTGGGGTGAAAGTCTACTACTACTACTGATCGTCTGTATAGCACTACAAGGCATGCGCAGTGCTGTACAGGCACATGTAAGAGACTTTCCTTGCTCATCAGATCTTACAATCTAGTCTGGCAGAAGTGAGGCTGGGGGGCAGTTAGAGAAAAAGGATGAACTGCTGGGGCAGGAAGAGTAGATGAGTGAGTGAGTCTGAATGTACTGAATGGAAGAATCTGGAGGGAAAAAGAAAGGATGAGCTTGGGGGAGATGAAGAATTGGTTGAATCCCAGGGGACATAATCCTGAGGGCAGAGTATGGTTAAGAGAGGAAATGAGTCTGGAGAGGTGAACCAGGGAGATAGAGGAGAGACACAGAATGGACTTGGAAAGCTTGAGAATGAGGGGATGAACTTGAGGGAGTGAACCTTGGGGGGTTGTGAGAGGTGATAAGTCAAGGGTGAGTGGATGAGTGAATCTTGAGATGGGTGAGCCTGTGGTGGGGAGGGTAAGAAAGAGGGAGAGCCTGGAAGAGGAGAGAGGGAGGAGATGAGTCTGAGGGACATAAGGAAAAAGAAAAGAAGGTAGATGTAGAAGCTGGATGGGAAGGAAGATGGCATGAGAGAAGGGAGGGGAAGAAGGGAAAGAGCAGAAAGAAGGGAAGAGTAGAAGGAAGTAGAGAGTGAGGAAATTTGCACACTTCATCTGGCACCTCACTATTCTTTTTTTTTTTTTTTTTTTTAGTGCCATCGAGCTGGTGCTGACTTCTAGTGACCCAGTTGCCTCTGGGTATTTCTTTATATAAATGAATAAAACGTTCAATAATATCCACGCGGAACTATAATCACTTTCAAATCTTTTTATATACTCAATCAAGTGATATGTATTTAACACCAGAGGTCTCAGACTTACACGGCACTCTTTTCTTAGGCTTTTTTTTCTTGCCCAATTCATGTGCCTAATAGCATCAATGACCTCTGTGTGTATTTTAGAATTATCAAACAATCCAAAGATAGATCGAGCTATAGCTATGTTGTCTTATTATGTTATGCTAAGGCTCTCAATATTGGCCTTAGGCCATATTGCACTTAGCTTGAAACATGCTGACTGCTGCCATCATAGTCTTCTGTGATCCCAACGCCTTCCTCAGGTACCGCTATCTCGTTTCACTTAGATTGTTTCATCAGGGGATCGTGTCATCTTCTTAACCTTTATATAAACAAATACAACCCTTATATTTAATCCTTTTCATTTTGTTCTTCTATACAGTTCCTACCACATTCTCTCTTAAATATACTCAGATTAAAAACTACGGACACATACCAGAAGTTCAAAAAACTGCTGCCCGCGCCTTCTTATTTTGCTGTCAATAACTGGGATTATTCAAGCTGACACTTCCACTGCCACAAAAACGTCGCGCATGCGGGACTGGATCTCTGTTCCACTTTTAAAGTCCTAACACACAAATCTCATTGGCAGCTCCCACCTTCATTCTAACTTGACGTCATTACTAACTCTTCTTCACTTCATTAATGTGAGCTTATAAAACACTGGTATGTGTTACCTTTCTCACCTACTCTAGCTACAAAATTTCATATTTTCATCGGACTCCCACTTCTGCAATTCTTAGTTAACCAGGGAAAAAGCTCTTACATTTAAATAATACCTAAATTGAATCTTAGATACACACTGACCAATCAATACTCGCGTTCAGTCCTGTAGGTATTATTGCGTTCAATCTATAAATCCATCTTTGCTCTCGAATTAACAAAGTTTGATCTTGGGACTTATCTCCCATTCCCACTTCAATTTTATCAATACAGAAGCAACGTAGCTGCTTGAAAACATGCCCTTTCAATATTTATTATTTATTTATTTATTTAACATTTCTTCTATACCGCGCTATTCAGATCAGTGCGGTGTACATTAAACAGAACGTACTACAATGCATCAAGCCACATTGTATTTACAATGAACAGGGTAGTAACTTGGATATAACAGGGGGAAACTATCTACAATTCATTTACACTGGTGCATACGTTCCTGGATCTAGGCAATTTGGGTCAGGGAGAATTGAGCTGACTAACCATTTTTTTGCTGGGTCTGTTTGTTGGGGCGGTTTGGGTGGGTAGACAGTACTCATTGCCTGCTTTCTAGAATTAGTTTCTGGGTAGTATCTTAAGAACAAATGATGTTTCAACGCTTTTCTGAATAGGGCCAAGTTCATGATGGTTCGAATATCTGTAGGGAGGGCATTCCAGGCTCTAGGTGCGTATATCGTGAAGGCCCTATTGGCCGTTGCCTTTGTGCATTTTGTCATTACTTTAGGGACCTCTAATGTGTTTGTCATTGTAGATCTTCTGTTTCTATTGTCCGGTATGCTGTGAAACAACTTGCTGATGGGCGTGGGGGGCTGATTATTTAGTGCTTTGAATGTCAGGACTAGGATCTTGTAATGGATTCTGACCTGTACAAGGTAACCAGTGGAGTTTCTTCAAAACTGGCGTTATGTGGTCTGTCCTTGATAATCCTACTAGGACTCTCGCAGCTGAGTTCATCGCAAGCTGGAGGGGACTTAGCGTTGCCTGTGGGAGTCCGTGAAGGATCACATTAGCGAAATCAAGATGTGGGATCACTAAGGCGTGGAAGATCGTTCGGTAGTCGGCGAGGTCAAGCAGTGGTCGTAGATGTCGTAGTGTTCGTATCTTATGATGTACTGCTTTCACAGTGTTTCTTATGTGTTTTCATGTCCAGCCGTTGGTCGAGTGTAATGCCTAGGTAAGGAATTGTGGATTTGGTTTTCAGTTCAGCATTGTTGACTTGTAATGAAGATGGTGGGGTAAAATCCTGGTTCCTCGTGACGAAAAGAACATCCGTTTTGCTGTAGATTTTGCATAAGAAGCCAGTCTGCTACTGCTTCAAAACATCGTATTATAGAGGAGAAATCTGGCTGGTCAATCGTAAATGGTATGTATAGCAGGATATCGTCTGCATAGGCAAGACAGTTGACGTTGAAAGCTCTATCAAGGCACAGATGGGCTGCATATAAATGTTAAACATCAATGCAGATAGAGATGATCCCTGTGGCACCCTCTGTTTTTGTAGAAATGGCTCTGAGGTTGTGGGGCCTGTCCTTACTTCTTGCCATCTGTTGGACAGGTATGATTTGCACCATTTTAGTGTTGTGCCTTGTATCCCTTTTTCTTCGAGGCATTCTATTAGTATCTCATGGCTCACCGAGTCGAAGGCAGCTGCAATGTCCATGAAGATGAGGACAAATCCTTGGTGGATGTTGTCAAGTCCTGCGACTAGGTTATTGAAGAGGGTCGTGAGGAGGGTGTCCTCACCGTGTGCTTCCCTGAAGCCGTGTTGGGATGGATCCAACGGGGCTTCGGTGTCAACGTGCTGTTGGATTTGTCACTGGACTACCTTTTCGATTATTTTGGCAAGCAGGGGAATGCTTGAAATTGGTCTATAGGATTCAACTTTGGATGGGTCCAGTCTTCTGTTTTTCAACAGTGGTCTGATAGATGTGTGTTTTAGGCTCTGTGGAAAAGATCTCATTGACAGTGATTGATTCAGTATTTTGCTCAGGAATTGACTTAGGTCACAACGTAGCTCTTTTATCCAGAGAGCCGGACAAGGATCGTTGGGTGCAGTGGTGAGGTTGATAGAGGCAATAGTGTCTTCAATCTCTTTGCTAGATATCTCACTGAATTTGAACAGTGGTGCTGGCTGTGGCATTTTATGGTGTGGTGTGGTTTGTGGTGGTTGTGCTCTTGTCCGATCGGATCATCTTTGATTGTAGATAGTCGGAGTAGTCCTGCGGCTGTGGCATGTGAGGTTGATCTAATGCTGGATCTCCTGTTAAGATCTTTACAATATTGAATAAGTCATGTGGCTTGTTTATTGATCGCTTTAGTATATCTGTATGGTATTGCTTCCTTTTCTCCATTGTTTCCTCTGTGTGTTTTTAGGTATGAGATGTATGCACATTGTGCTTCGGTGGTTCGAGTTCAGCGCCAATGTCTCTCGAGCTTGCGCAGGTGGAGGAGTGATGCTCGTAGTTCTTTTGAGTACCACTAGAGGACAGCAACCTTGGGCCAGAAGGACTGGGGTTTCTAGTCCCACAGGTGCTCCTTGTGGTCTTAGGCAAGCCACTTAACCCTCCATAGCCCATGTTCCCTGTAAAATAGTTATCTCCAAGTTATAATGCCCTGTTCAGTGTAATTTCAGTTTGTTCAATGTAAACCGCACTGATGCAGAATAGCGCGGTATATAAGAGAATATAAATAAATAAATGGTGCATGTTCCCGTTTCCTTGGTTTCTTGCTCGTGGGTGGGAGGCAGGCGATGGCTTTGAGACTGTCGTCCCAGTTAGATACCATTTCATCTGGATCGAGGGTTGTGTTAGTAAGTAGTGGGAGGACTTTCTCCAGAATTTCTTCTCTAACAAAGGGCCGAAAACGTATTGATGGTGTTCTGAGGAGAGCATTGGCTTTGTTGCTGTTCTGGTTGCAGCGGCTAATGGGTATGTAGAATCTGAGCAGGCTATGGTTGGACCAAGGTACTGGCATTATAGATAGCATCAAGCCTTGGGTTGTGTCAACCTCCGTTTGTGGGGCGAAGATCAGGTCTAGTTTACTTCCCTTCATGTGTGTAGGAGAATCGACAAGTTGTTTGTAACCCAGCTCGTCAAGTGCTTTGAGGAAGGCAGTCGCTTGTATGTTTTGTAGGGAAGGCAGGTTGAAATCGCCTAGTAGCCAGTTCGGGGATCGTGGATTGTTTGTATTACAAGCGAGGTCGATTATTGTCAATAGATCTTCTGGTGATATTGGTGCTCGGTAAAGTAAGTTGATCGTGCAGTGATCGTTTGCTATGGTGATCGTATCCAGGTGGGTTGTGCTGGTGGCGTTGCTCAGTTTAAATTGTAGTTCGGCTTTAGTGAGGATGAGTGCTCCGCCTCCCCTCTGGTTGGTCCTGTGGCAGGCGTAGAGTGAGAAGTCCGGAGGTAACATCTGGTTGATGAGTACACTGTCGCAGTCGGATAGCCATGTCTCCGTGATCATTAGAATGTCGAGTTCATGGAGGGTTATCAAGTCGGTGACTACTAGCCATTGATCTGGCATTTATAAGCGCACACTTCAGCAGACGTTGGTGTTGGTGTTTCTCGGTTTGGGTCATCTTAATATTTTGTAGTGGGATGTGTAATAAGTGGGGGTGAAATGCATTGTTGGTTTCTGTTGGGGTGTGGCGAGGGTTTTCTGACCATCTCCTCCCGTTGCTACGGAGGATCGGGATGTAACTGATGCATGGATTGAAGGCATGTGATACGCTGGGAAGCCCAGAGGTAAGGAAAATAAAGACTAGTGATAAGATTGGGTGCATCCTGACGTTGTTCCTGAGGTGTTCAGTTGGAAATGCGAGGTTTAGTTTGTTTGTGGGTGTGTGAACCACCTCCTGAGTCCTGATGCAGCAGAGCCTAGGTCCTGTGTTTGGCGTTGGGTATGGCTGGAATAATAACAGACGAGCTATATGTTAAAGCAAACATAGATACGAGCACATGCAGCTAGGCAGTTGAACTATCTAGGGCTGTGTCAACCTCTGTTTGTGGGGCAAAGATCAGGCAGTTGAATTATCTGGAACTACTAGGGTGTCTGGGCAATAAACAAGGCTGAACTAGCAGGGCTTCTATAGTTTTACATTGGGTTTTTCTTGGCAGTGTATCACCGGAAGTAGATTGCCAGGCCTTTTCTTCCGAGGCAGTGGAGGGTAAAGTGACTTGCCCAAGGTCACAAGTCACCCAAATCAATACACTCAGTTACACAAACATCCACATCCACACTCACACACACATACACATCCCAACTATATACTTGTAGGATTCCCTTGCCTGCCTATTGTAACATACCACACTTTAACAGCCTGGGGAGTTGAGTTATTAATCACCCAAGCCATCCACCCACACATCTCAATTATACACTTTTCAGCATCCCTCCCACTCAAATATATTGCACTCATTCTCGCCCCCACACAGTTGCAACCCCCCCCCCCCAAATGCACTTGGTCACGAAAGTCGCAATTATAAACAGACACCCTATTGCCTTCCCCTCCTCCCCCATTTCTTATTCTCTACCTAAAAAAGCTCAGTCTCTGTGCCGCAGAAATAGTTTGAGATGTCGAATCTGTGTGTTTGCAAGTCTGTGTGCTTCAGAGATGAGTACATCAGATAGTTACTTTTAAATAGTAAAGATTTACATATCTATGTTACTGAGTATTTAAAAGAAACAGTAAATGTTCTGCTTAATATGTTGCATTGTTTACCATCTGGGGTGTATTACACCTAAAATGCAGTCATGTTAGAAAAAGGTTTGGGAAGCACACTCCCTAGCTTGTATGGCTGAGGCCAGATATCATTGTTAACATTGAGTATCTGTGTAAGGATCCATAGAAACATGACTGCAGAAAAAGACCATATGGTCTATTTAGTCTGCCTTTCCATACCAACTATTATAGTCCCTTTTTTTTCCTTTAGAGATCTTCTAAGAAAATAAGATATTCCATATTGGGTCAGACCAAGATCCATCAAGCTCAGTATCCTATTTCCAACAGTGGCCAATCTAGGTCATAAGTACCTAGCAGTTTCCCCAAAAGACACAGGTTCCTCAATGCTTGTATTGGGTCAAGCAGTGATATCCCGGGTCCCTTTTAATAATGGTTTATGAACCTTTCCTCCAGGAATGTATCCAAACCTTTTTTAAACCCAGCTATACTAACAGCTTTTACTACATCCTCCGGTAACAAATTCCAGAGTTTGATTACACGTTGAGTGAAAAAAATGTTCTCTTATTATTCTTGAATATGTTACCTTGTTTGTTCATTGCATGTCACCTAGTCTTTTTATATTCTGATGACGTAAACAATCGATCTACGTTTACCCGTTCCACTCCATTCATTAATTTATAGACTTCTATCATATCTCCCCTCAGCCGTCTCTTTTCCAGGTTGAAGAGCCCTAACCTTTCTAGCCTCTCTTCATAGGAGTATCCTTCCATCCCCTTTACCATTTTGGTGGTTCAGCTCTGTACCTTTTCTAATAACGCTATATCCTTTTTAAGATACGGCGACTAGAACTGCACACAATATTCAAGGTGAGGTCGCACCATGGAACGATACAGAGGCATTGTAATATCCTTTGTTTTATTTTCCATTCCTTTCCTTATGATACCTAGCATTCTATTTGCTTTCTTGGCCGCCGCTGCACACTGGGCGGAGGGTTTTAGCATGTTATCCACGATGACGCCTAAATCTTTTTCCTGGATGGTGGTTCCTATTGTGGAACCTTGTATCATGTAACCATAGTTTTGGTTGTTCTTTCCTAGGTGGATAACTTTGCACTAGTCCACATTAAATTTCATCTGCCATTTGGATGCCCAGTCTTCCAGTTTATCAAGATCCTCTTGCAATTTTCCACAATCCTCTTGGGTTTTAACAACTTTAAATAGTTTTGTGTCATCTGCAAATTTGATAACCTCACTCGTTATTCTCTTTTCCAGGTCATTTATGAATATGTCAAAAAGCAGTGGACCCAGCACAGATCCCTGGGGTACTCCACTATTCACCTTTTTCCATTGGGAAAATTGGCCATTTAGCCCTACCTGCTTTCTATCTTTAACCAGTTCCTGATCCACAATAGTACATCACCTCCAATCCCATGACTTTTTAGTTTTGCCAAAAGTCTCTGATGAGGGACCTTGTCAAAGGCTTTCTGAAAGTCCAGATACACTATATCAACCGACTTACCTTTGTCTACCTGTTTATTCACACCTACAAAAAAACATAACAGATTATTAAGACAAGATCTTCCTTTTCTAAAGCCATGTTGGCTGTCTCCCATTAAGCCATGACTGTCTACATGCTGAGTAATTTTGTTCTTTATGATGGTTTCTACCATTTTTCCTTGTACTGATGTCAGGCTCACCGGTCTGTAGTTTCCCTGATCACCCCTAGAACCCTTTTTAAAAATTGGCATTAGATTGGCGATCCTCCAATCTTCAGGTATTAGAGATGATTTTAATGAGAGTTCACAGATTACTAATAGCAGGTCTGCAATCTCATACGAGGGTTGCTATTTATATTTCTGGCCTAATAATGAAAAAACAAATATTTATGATCGAACTTGGTTTTATTGTTTTTCAAAATATTCTCCATGAAGATCAATACTCTTTTGCATGCGTTTGAACCAATTTTCGAAGCACTTTTTCCACTCCGATTGAGGTAACTCCAAAACATGCGTTTTGAATACATCAACCGCATCTTCGGGTGTTGAAAATCGTTGACCACGTAATTTGTTTTTGATGTGCGGGAATAAAAAGAAGTCATTGGGTGCCAAATCAGGGCTGTACGGTGGATGACCCATCAATTCGATGTTTTGGCCGGTTAAAAATTCCTTTGTTTGAGCCGATGTGTGAGAGCTCGCGTTGTCATGATGAAGAATTATTCGCCTCTTCTTCGACTTTTTCCGAATTTCTCCGAAGACATCTGGTAAACAAATGGTCGTGTACCATTCAGAATTGATCATCCTACGTTGCTCTAACGGCACCTTCGCCACGTGACCGGTAATGCCGAAGAAACAGGCAACCATTTGCTTCAATGTGCTTCTTCCGCGAACAACTTTTGTTGGATTTGGCTCGTCTTGGAAGACCCATACAGTCGATTGCTGTTTTGTTTCGGACTCATATGCATAGATTCATGATTCGTCACCTGTGTAGATGTTATACACAGTCTTTGATGCACCTTGAACGTATTTTCTCAATATTTCCTTGCACCAATCGACACGAGCCTTCTTTTGAGCGTTTGTCAGATTATGCGGGATCCAACGTGAACAAATCTTTTTTTATGGCCAAATGATCATGCAATATCTTATTGATGCTTCTCATACTAATGCCCAAAGATGCCTCAATCTCACGGTATGTCACATGACGATCTTGCTTTATCAGTTCACACACAGCATCGATTTTGGACAACCCTGACGGAATTCGTCCTGGAGCGAACGTCGGCCACGATTGAATTCGTTCTACCATTTTTTTACAGTGCTGTAGGATGTTGCTATATCGCCGTATAAAAAATTAAGTTCATCGATGCATTCTTGTCTTGATAATCCACATCAAAAGTTCTGAAAAATAATCGCACGAAAATGTTCACGAGTTAATTCCATTTTTTGCCCGAGATGAATTTTTCAAGTTACTGTAAACAACAAATCTCGCTCGAATGATAAAATGTTATGAATAAGGTTATGTTCAACAATCTCCGTGTTCCAGTGGAACCATTGGATGGCGCCTGACAACACTTACTGTTGTTAAGGCCAGAAATATAAATAGCAACCCTCGTATTTCAGTTTTTTCAACATCCTTGAATGTATACCATCCGGTTCAGGTGATTTGCTACTCTTCAGTTTATCAAATAGTTTATAATACATCTTCCTGGTTTAGTGATACTACTTTCAATTCTTCTGCAGTATCACCTTTAAATACCACTTCAGTCATGGATAACATCCCTACATCTTCCTCAGTAAAGACCGAAGCAAAGAATTCATTTAGTCTCTCCGCTGTAGCCTTGTCCCCTCTTAATGTCCCTTTCACTCTTCTATCATCTAATGGTCCAACTGACTCTCTCTCAGGTTTTTTGCTACAAATAACACTTATTAAAAGAGGGCTGCTACACAGTACCCTGTCCTGTGCGGCTGAGGTAAGCTATATTCTTATTTGATTTAAATTACAGCTCTTTGCTGGGTTCTAAATTTAACCAGAAAGCTTTCTTCTGTGTTTTAAATTTAAACTAAAAGTACTTTGCTGATGCTAGGCCATGAATGACTATTAAATTTAAACTACAAGCTCTCTGCTGGGTATGAAATTTAACCAGAAAGCTCTCTTCTGTGTTTTAAATGTAAACTTAAACTGCTGCTACTAGGCCCTGACTGATTTAACAAAAAATAGTGGGTTCACAGATTAATTAGCTTTAATAAAAATAATTCCTTTCTGAAAATTCCCAGAAGTATATACTCACAATTGCAGATCTCTCTCGAGAAGTAACAGTCCCCTTTTCTAGTCTTTCAATTTATCAAGATCCTCTTGCAATTTTCCACAATCCTCATGGATTTTAACAACTTTAGTTTTGTGTCATCTGCAAATTTGATAATATCACTTGTTCCCATTTCCAGGTCATTTATGAATATGTTAAACAGTGGACCCAGCACAGATCCCTGGGGTACTCCACTGTTCACCTTTCTCCATTGGTAAAATTGGCCATTTAGTCCTACCCTCTGCTTTCTATTTTTAACCAGTTCCTGATCCACAATAGCACTGCCTCCTGTCCCATGACGTTTTAGTTTTGCCAAAAGTCTGATGAGGGACCTTGTCAAAAGCTTTCTGAAAGTCCAGACTATTCCATATAAGAGAAAAGACAAGAATACATGTGTTTTAGCCTGCTATACTATTAATGACATTGAAAAAGTCAGTCACACTGGATGACAAAAGTATAATGTGAACCACTTTGAGTGGATGAAACACATTGTGCTGAACACATTGCTTTAGAGCAGTGGTTCTCAACCTTTTTTGTACCGTGACCCCTTTTACCATTGGTCAGCTTGTGATGACCCCCAATGATAAAATCGAATGCGTCTCTCTTCCTTTACCGTTAATGCATTGTCGCTGTAATCATTTGTTGAATTAATATATTATAGGCCTTTGCATTATGTTTTTATTTATAAAATTTACTTATTTAAACCACAATAATTAATCCCAGTAACAAGTAACAATATTTGATTTCAAAATTATGATTTTGTAGTCAAATCACTAATATGAAATAAAATTATCTTTTCTACCTTTGTTGTCTGACCAATTTATTCTCTGATCATGCTGGTCCCGATCTGAGGCTTCTGCTTTCCTGTCTTCTCTTAGCTCTCTTTCTGTGGTCTATGGTCCATCTGCCATTTCTTATCTCCTCTTTCGTTTTCTTCACTTCTTTCCATCAGCCTATTTCCAGTATCAGCCCCTTTCCAGTCCTCATGCCCTGTACCTTCCAATGTCAGCTTGCATTCCCATGACTGCCACTGGTGTCCATTCCCTTCCAGTCCCCCTCTTTCCCCACAGACCAGTCCCTTCTAGTACAAATACCATGGCAGCTCCTCTCAGATCCACTCCCTTCCAGTTCCATTCTCCCATCCCCTCATATCAGCCCATTTGTAGCCTTAGCCCCCAGTTTTCTTCCAGGGCCAGCAGCTCTATCCTCCCCACCCCACAATTAGCCCATTCCCAGTCGAAGCCCCCCAATCAGCTCACTTCCAGTGCTAGCCCCCCTCAACCCCATTACCAGTGCTAGCCTCCCATCAGTCCAATACCAGTCCTACCCCACCCCATCAGCCCATTACCAGTCCTAGCCTCCCCTAATCAGCTTATTTCCAGTGCTAGTCCCCCCCCCCCCCTCAACCCCATTACCAGTGCTAGGCTCCCCTAATCAGCCCATTACCAGTCCTACCCCCCCATCAGCCCATTACCAGTCCTAGCCTCACCAATCAGCCCATTACCAGTCCCAACCCCTCCCCTTGATCAGTCCATTACCAGTCCTAGCCCCCCATCTGCCCATTACCAGTGCTAGCTCCCCCATCAGCCCATTATAATCCTAACCCGCACTCTGTCTCCCCTCTGTCCAGAATTTATCCCGTTTGTCCAGTATGTCCCCCTGTCTCTCTCCTTTGTCCATGTCAGCCCCCCTCTGTCTATGTCAGCCCCCCTCCCTCCCCCATGTCAGCCCCTTTGCAGGTTCCCTGCCCCTCCTCCCCCCTCCCCATGTCTGCCTCCTTCTTCTGCAGCCACGGCTCCCTGTCTCTTAGGAAACCGAGGCTGTGCCTGTGAAGCCGTTGCGGAGCCTTTCTGTCTCTAACGGGCTCCATGAAGCATTGTCCTGCCTCCAAAGGAAGTGGTAAACAACTTCCTTTGGAGGCGGGACAATGCTGCACACAGCCTGTCGAGAGACGGGAAGGCTCCGCAACGATTTTACAAGCACAGCTGCGGTTCCCTAAGCGACAGGGAGCCGCGGCTGCATTAGAAGGGAGGCGGTAAGTTTGCTGCTGCCGAGAAGTGGACTCGGCAGCGGCAGCAACTTGTGCACTTTTTTAAAAAATGTTTTAACTTGGCAGAGTGAGGCGACCCCTGCTAAATCCTGTGGCGACCCCCTTGGGGGTCGCGACCCACAGCTTGAGAACCGCTGCCTTAGAGCAAATGGATGAGGAGAAAAACCCACTGGGAGTAAATAATAATAATATATACACTATAAGAGTGAAGGAACAAGAAACACTCCCATCAAGATATGTTTTTTGTCGGACTATATTATACCTTGTCAGGGGTCATTTAAACCAGACTCCCAGGCTCTGGTAAATCTTAGTCCATTTTAATCAAACAAGCAGTAAAAGATAGACTTATACTTAACTGCCCGCGTCAAAATCGTCAAGGTGAAAGACACATGTATGTGTATATATTTGCTTGAGCCAGGTGACGGGAATTGGCTCAAAGGGTTCGGATTGCAGCCATTGGTGATTTATTATTTTTAATCAGACATTATAAAACTTGAAAACTAGGTGCTTAAAATAAGTAAAGCTCAAGATCTGTTGCATGTAGTGGTCTGGAATAGTGAAACAAGATTATTTGTTTGTAAACGAAATAAAAATGAAAATCAACAAAATATCAGACACAAGGTTACGATATACCTTCATTATGTAATAAAGAGTGCGTGACAGAAAATAATGAATCAAAAGAACTTGCCTTGGAATACTTGGATACTATGCGTGTAGGGCTATAAAGCTGATAAGAAAATATGCTAGGGAGAAGACTGGTCTTTTAAACTCACAAACCTTCGCGCCAAGGAGGTGGTGGTCAGAGTTTACCGGGCATGTCTGAAGAACATATGACAAGGAATACAATAAAGTAAATAAAATTCTGAAAAACGGAACAAAGTGAAATAAATGAGTGGAAGGAAGCATCCCATGACAGAATAGCTTTATGAAACCAACAATCGGTAATATGATCTCTCTTTATATGGATAGCATATCGAACTGTTACATTAAGAACAAATTGTGCTGATGGTTAAAATGTTGCTTGCGAATGTGAGCCTATTGGATGTGTGCACTGTGGCTGCTTGAAAACAGACCCAAGTATAAAGTAGTGGACAATAAGATAGTTAAATAAAAAGTATAAATTTTGTAGTATAAAAAAATAAAAACAGATACCCTGAAAGGAATATTAAGAGGCGCTAATGTAATTGAATATGTATCATCGCTAGAAGTAGGGAAATACCTCTCTCTCGAAAAGAAAACCACACATCGCACGAAGGCGTCTGGTGTCAAGGCTGCCATCAGATGATTATCTCAAAAAGGAAAAATTGGAAGGTTCTCAGAAAGTTACCCACCATGTTTTAAATGCTGTATTAACAGGATAAGACCTTCTAATAAAGCTACTAAAGAGTGCAGTATAAAAAAGGGCAACCATATAAAAAAAAAAGGAACGGGGAAAGTAGACTTGAAATTGCTTTGAAAAGGGGAATGATAGACACCAGCAGAACTCTCAGTTCAATTGTGCTAGTGGAACAAAATATAATGAGTCATACTTGTAATCCTATAATATCAAATAAAAACTAAAAATAAGATTAATTCCAAAGTTAAAGTAAAAAGTCATTAGATAATTGAAAAAAAATAATAGTCAAATAAATATATATGTTTGAATCTTAAGAAATAGTTAGACCCATATGTCAACGAGAATAAAACCATTATCTATAAAATCAAGGAGATATACTGATATAAATCAGTTAAAAGGTAAAAAAGTAAAAATAGGGAGGGGGAAGGGGAGAGAAAGTGGAAGGGGAGGGTTTAATGGACTGTTGCTTTTCATGTTTTGTATGTTTTTATCTGAGGCTTATATCCCCTGAGAAAGGCACTAACTGAAATGTGTTGGGGTTTTCTACAATAAAGCTTTTCAAACCTTTCACTGTTGTACCACCTCCCTCCTTTTGTTCCTGCTGTTCTTCTGCGGGTGTATGTGCTCTCCTTTTGGATCCTACATATCCATGAGGCTCCATGGAAAATGTAAACTGCCTCATGGACGTGTTCCAGTACGATCCAGAAAAAGCCGTTTTTTTGCCCATAAGAACATAAGGAATGCCATATTGCATCAGACCAAGGTTCATCAAGCCCAGTATTCTGTTTCCAACAGTGGCCTATCCAGGTTTACAAGTATCTGGCAGGTTCCCAAAAAGCCACACAGATTCCACAGTGCTTGTTTTGGGGTAAGCAGTGGATTTCCTAGGTCCTCTCTTAATTTTCACGTTTGTCCATTATCCTTAGTGGAAATTTTAAAATGAACCCTAATGTTTTAGTTTGTTTTTCTTTTGAGGCTTGCACCCCCTGAAGAAGGCTTTACAACAGAAATGCATAAGGTTTTGTTTTCAGAATAAAACTGCTTATACCACCCACTGTCGTACTCCCACTTAATGTTGTCCTTTCCACTTTTCTGTGGGTACATTTGCTCTCCTTTGGTCTAACAGCTTTTACTACATTCTCTGGTAATGAATTCCAGAGTTTGATTACACATTTGTTTCTACTTTTTGATGGTGTAAACAATTAATCTATGTTAACCCGTTCCACTCCATTCATTAATTTATAGATCTCTATCATATCTCCCCTCAGCGGTCTTTTTTTCCAAGATGAAGAGCCCTAACCTTTTAAGCCTTTCGTCATAGGTGTATCCTTATATCCCTGTATGATTTTGGTGGCTCTTCTCTGTACCTTTTCTAATTCTGCTATATCCTTTTTAAGATATGGTGACCAGAATTGCACACAATATTAAAGGTGTATCGCATCATGGAACAAAATAGAGGCATTATAGTATTGTTGGTTTTATTCTCCATTCCTTTCCTTATGATTCTTAGCATTATATTTACATTCTTGGCTGCCACTACACACTGGGTGGAGGATTTCAACATATTATTCATGATGATGCCTAAATCATTTTCCTGGGGTGGTGATTTCTAAGGTACCTTGCATCATGTAACTGTAGTTTGGGTTGTTCTTTCGTAGATGCTTAACTTTGTACTTGTCCTCATTAAATTTAATCTGCCATTTGGAGGCCCAGTCTTCCAATTTATCAAGGTCCACTTTCAATTTTTCACAATCCTCTTGGGTTTTAACAACTTAGAATAATTTTGTCTCATCTGCAAGTTTGATTACCTCACTCATTATTCTTATTTCTCCAGGACCAAGCAGGAATCAGTCCTCACATATGGGTGATGTCGGCGCCGACGGAGCCCCCGTGCGGAGCATTTCCCCAGCTTTCAAAGAAAGCCTTTGGGAATTGCAGCGCGCATGCGCGGTCCTCTTCCCGCCCAAGGGTGCCATCTTGCTCAGTCGTCTTTTTTCCACGGAGCCCGATGGACGTTGTTCGTTTATCCCCGAGGAAAAAGTTGATATCCCTATTTTTTCTCTTTCTTCTTCGGTTCGACGCCGGATCGTTTCCCGCCTTGGCCCGATACGCCGATATTGAGTCCACTCTCTTTTTTTCGGTTTTTGTCCTTTGTGACTAGCGTTCGCGCCATTTTTCTTTTTTCACTGGCAGCCCGGTCTTTTGACCTCGCAGGGGCCCTTTTTCCCCCGATGGCTACCAGCGGGTTTAAAAAGTGTGATCGGTGTAAGAAACTTATGTCTCTTACCGACACACATGATTGCTGCCTCGGACCCGATCATGACCTGACGATCTGTGGTCCGTGTGGCAAAATGTCCTCGAAGGCGTTGAGTCGGCAGCACCAGAAGGATAGGATCTTCTCTGACTCCGCGTCTGGACGGGCCCGGACCTCGTCAGAGGCCTCAACGTCTCGGGACTCCGGCCCCGAGCAGCGTCAGGGTTCCTCTGAGCGGGGGTCTCCTTCGCGGGAACATCGCAGGAAGAAGAAACCCGCGAGGGCGTCGTCGGTGGACGCTCCTGGTTCCTCGAGGGCCAGGTCGCATAGCCCCGATAGCCGTCCCGGGTCTTCGGAGTCGGAGAGGCCTGCCAAGCATCCTCGTATCGAGATGGAGTCTCCTGGACACGTGAGTGCTGTAGTCCTCATGGACTCTCCTCCAGGAGAGCCGAGTCGGGAGCTGCTGGGTCTCCTGAGCTCGGACTCAGATTGACGGCCTTGGAGAGCAGCTTCGCTGCCTTCATGGAACAGCAGCGGGCATTGATCACCGGTCTCACCGGTGCATCTGCCCTGACCACTGGTACCTCGACGTCCAAGTCGACCCTGGAGGCCGAGCCGATCCTCGAGTCCATGCGGGCTCGAGTCGATCCTTGGCCACGGTCTCCCTCGGCCTCCCGTTCGGGACCGAGATCGTCGACGCCGGTACCCTCGGCGTCGGGGCGGAGGGCATCGGTGCCCGCCCGACCGGAGCCGCTCGATTCCTCCTCCGAGGAGTCGGGCTGGGAGACGGAGGACGAAGAGTCACCCGATACTCTTCGGACTCGGTGTGTCCCATCGGACTCGCCGGAGTCCAAACCTCAGAGACTATTCCCACCGGAGGATACCCGGTTCTCGGACTTCGTGTGGGATATGGCCAAGGCCTTGGCCTTCCCCGCGGATCCCAAGGAGGAGCCTCGAGCCGAGGAGCTCGAGGCCCTCCAGTATGACTCTCCCCCGAAGGAGGCCTTTACTCTTCCGGTTCCTCCGATGCTGGAGTGGCTGCTCTTCCACATGTGGGAGACCCCGGCCTCGACGCCGGTGTTAAGCCAGCGGGTCGATTCCATCTATCGAGTCCGCAAGAGCCCCGGGTTCCAAAAGGTGCAATTACCGCACCACTCCATGGTTGTGGAATCGGCCATGCATCGACTGAAAAGTCAGAAGATGCACTCCTCGGTGCCTCCCGGCCGGGAGGCCCGGAACCTGGATGCCCTCGGTAAGAAGTGCTTCCAGGGTTCTATGCTTGCTTGTTGTGTCCAGACTTACCAGCTCTACATGGGCATGTACCTCCGAGACCTGGCAAAGGAGATTGCCGGGTTCTCTGCTGGTCTCTCTGAGGAACCTTTGCAGAGGTTCCAGGCCTTGTCCACTGGTATTCGGGAGTGCTCGAAGTTTATCTCTCGAGCAGCCTACGATGGCTTCGAGGCTTCGGCCCGAGTAGCCGGGGCCGGCATCGGTGCCCGCCGACAGGCTTGGATACAGTCATCTGACCTCGAGCCATGGGTACAGGACAAGTTGGTCGATGTCCCCTGCCGGGGTGAAAACCTTTTCAGCAAACCCATGGCTGAAAAGGCTGCTGAGCTCGAGACAGAGACTCTCACCAGGACTAGGCTGTCCAGAAAAAGAAGGGCTCGGGAAAAAAGACCTTTTACCCGAGGAAGTCATCTGCCTATAAATAATACCCTCATTATCAGGCCTCTGCAGCTCCCCAACAGGGTCAGCAGGCCAAGGGGCATTGTCATGGGCTCCGTAGGCAGAAGGCCCCCAAGCCACCAGCACCGGCCCCTGCTCAGCAGGGTGGGGGCTTTTGACTCAGAAAGCATAGCCTCTTCTCCTCAGCTGGCTTCTCTCAGCACAGGAGGCCGGCTGGCCCACTTTGCCCACAGGTGGTCAGCCATCACATCAGATACCTGGGTTCTTCATATAGTCCAAAAGGGCTATCTTCTCTATTTTCACCAGGTACCTCCCTCCTATTTTCCAGGGGAGCCTCCAAGACTCCCTCTGCACAGGGACCTACTCCTTCAGGAGTTAGTAAGTCTGCTAAAGGATCAGGCTGTGGAACCGGTGCCCCACCACCTGAGAGGTCACGGCTTTTATTCCAGGTACTTTCTGGTACCAAAAAGAACAGGAGGACTCAGACCCATCCTAGACTTGTGCAACCTCAACAAGTTCCTGGAGAGGGAAAAGTTCAAGATGCTTACCCTTGGAATCCTGCTGCCCTACCTCCAGCAGGGAGATTGGCTATGCTCCTTAGATCTAAATGATGCGTATACTCACATCCTTATTCATCCAGACTACAGACAATATCTCAGATTTGTTGTTGGGGGAAACCACTATCACATAGGTACTCAAATCCAGTCCTGGAGAGCCGCAAACCAGTCAGGCTTTTGGGATATCCTTAATGAATATGCATGAGATATATTTGCATGCACCTCCTCCATTGTATTTGAATATATCTCATGCATATTCATTAGGGATATCCCAAAAACCTGACTGATTTGTGGCCCTCCAGGACTGGATTTGAGTACCCCTGCACTATCAGTACAGAGTACTACTACCCTTTGGCCTGTCCTCCGCTCCCAGGTTGTTCACCAAGTGCCTGGCGGTGGTGGCGGCCTACCTGAGGCTTCAAGGTCTTTTTGTGTTTCCGTACCTGGACGACTGGCTCATAAGGGGCCAATCTTCCCAGGAGGCCAATCAAGCCACCCTTCGCACTGTGGCTCTGCTTCAGCACTTGGGGTTCGTCATAAACTTCGCAAAGTCCACTTTGCTCCCGTCCCAGAAATTAGAATTCATAGCAGCCAGACTAGACACTCTTCAAGCGAAGGCTTTTCTGCCTATGAACAGAGCCCACAGGCTGATGGATCTGGCCAGGCAGTTTCGCAGCTATTCCCTGGTCTCTGCCAGGCAATTCCTGAGACTACTCGGCCATATGGCTTCCACGGTTCATGTCGCCCCCAATGCCCGCCTGCACATGCGGCCTGCTCAGTGGAGCCTTCGCACTCAGTGGCATCAGGCCACGGGGAGCCTAGCAGATTCAGTAAAAATATCGGACCTGCTGGTCTTCTCTCTGCAATGGTGGCTTCATCTTCCGAATCTGGTCCTCGGAGTGGTTTTTCATTCCCCTCCGCATTCTCAAGTGCTGACGACAGATGCTTCTCTTCTCGGTTGGGGAGCACATTGCCAAGGGACATGTACTCAGGGTCTCTGGACCCCTTGGAAGGCTGCTCAACAGATAAACTTCCTGGAGCTACGGGCGATACGCCTAGCTCTGAGAGCCTTCTCCCACCTCGCCTCTCACCAGTCTGTACTGGTCCAGACGGACAATCAAGTTGCCATGTTCTACGTGAACAAGCAAGGAGGCACAGGCTCCTTCCTTCTATGTCAGGAGGCACAACGGCTGTGCTCTTGGGCTGTCAATCACGGAATCCTCCTCAAAGCTGTCTACCTCCCAGGTCAAGACAATTACCTGGCGGACAGACTGAGCAGGGTCCTGCAACCACACGAATGGAGGTTGAACCCGTTGGTGGTTCAGCAGGTCTGTCTCAGGTGGGGCCTCCCCACCATGGATCTTTTTGCCAGTCCTCTGAACCGGCAACTCCCGAGATTTTGCTCCAGACAACCGCATCCTCTCAGAGTAGCAGTGGATGCGTTTCTGATCTCGTGGTCCACAGGCCTACTGTATGCCTTTCCTCCCACACCACTAGTGTCCAGAACGATGTTCAAAGTCCTCAAGGACGGGGCTTCATTGATCCTGATAGCCCCCAGGTGGCCGAGGCAACCGTGGTTCTGCTGCAGCTAGCGGTGGACACCCCTCTTCCTCTGGGGTTTCAACATTTGGTGGCTCGTTTTCTCAGAGGCCTCCTCCTGCTTAAGCCTCCTTTGCATCCACCAGCCCCTGAGTGGGATCTGAATGTGGTCTTACAGCGGTTTACTTGTCCGCCATTTGAATCTGTGGCTACCTGCCCTCTCTCCGTTTTCTCTCCTGGAAAACCTTGTTTCTGGTAGCTCTTACCTCTGCTAGGTGAGTGAGTGAGCTTCAGGCCCTAGTGTCTGATCCCCCTTACACTAGGTTCTACAGGAATAGGGTAGTCTTACGGACTCACCCGAAGTTTCTTCCTAAGGTTGTCTCCCCTTTTCACCTCAATCAGGAGGTGGTTCTTCCGACCTTCTTTCCCAGGCCACATGCCAGCCGGGCTGAGATGGTCCTGCATACCCTGGACTGTAGGAGGGCGTTGTCCTTCTACCTTTACCATACTCGGGAGCATGGAACGGCTGTTCAGCTCTTTGTTTCTTTTGACCCCAGTAGGTTGGGGCTGCCTGTCTCCAAGCGTACTTTGTCCATATGGGTCGCTTACTGTATCGCCTGGGCTTATGGGGCAGCCGGCCTCTCATTGGAGGGTCGAGTCACTGCTCATCGTGTCAGGGCGAAGGCTGCGTCAGTGGCTCATCTCCGCACTGTTCCGTTGGCAGACATCTGCCGGGCCGCTACTTGGTCTTCAAGCCAGACCTTTGCGGCCCATTACTGCCTTGAGAGGGAGTCCCGCAGGGACAGTGCTTTCGGACAGGCAGTACTCCATAATCTCTTTGGGGTTTAGGCAACTCCTATCCTCCGGCCCTGGTGTTGGGCTACCGGTCGGGGGCATTCTCAGAGAAGATTCCTTCCTTACGTACTGACGAGCTAGAGGGAGCTCATTTTTTCGGCTTGAGATCTCCGGTAGCCTTAAGCTGGGGAGTCCCATATGTGAGGACTGACTTCCTGCTTGGTCCTGAAGAAAGAGTTGTTACTCACCTGTAACAGGTGTTCTCCAGGAGTAGCAGGAATCAGTTCTCACAACCCTCCCTCCTCCCCTTGGAGTTGCAGTCATATGATTTATTTTTGCTAATTTTTTTGCTGTCTTTTAGCTATGTCATCAGACTGAGCAAGATGGCACCCTTGGGCGGGAAGGGGACCGCACATGCGCACTGCAATTCCCAAAGGCTTTCTTTGAAAGCTGGGGAAATGCTCCGCACGGGGGCTCCGTCGGCGCCGACGTCACCCATATGTGAGGACTGATTCCTGCTGCTCCTGGAGAACACCTGTTACAGGTGGGTGAGTACTCTTTCCTGGTCATTTATGAATATGTTAAAAAGCAGTGGGCCCAAATATTTGCTTTTCTCTACTGTGAAACTTGGCCATTTAGCCCTACTCTCTGCTTTCTATCTTTTAACCAGATCTTGATCCACAATACTACACTGCCTCTAATCCCATGACTATTTTTTTTTTTTTTTTTTTTTTTTTTGCGCGTGAGGGGCCATGTCAAAGGCTTTCTGAAAATCCAGTTACACTATATTAAGCGGCTCACCTTTGTCTACCTGTTTACTCACACTTTTAAAAAAATATAACAGATTAGTAAGACAAGATTTTCTTTAGCTAAATCCATGTTGGCTTTCTCCCATTAAACTGTGACTATCTACGTCTTCAATAATTTTATTCTTTTGTACAGTTTCTACACTCACTCCTTGTGGCCTTGGGCAAGTCACTTAACCCTTCACTGCCTCGGAAGAAAGGCCTGGCAATCTACTTCCTGTGACACTGCCAAGAAAACCCAGGAGCTTCTGGGTCGCCAGGAGTCTGGACTGACTCGAAGGCACACATTGCATTTTTACAGTTTCTACTATTTCTCTGGGAACAAGCAGAAAGTCTGTCCTCACATATGGGTGACGTTGGCACCGATGGAGCCCTTGTGGGGAGCATCTCCCAAGCTTTCAAAGAAAGCCTTTGGGAGATGCCACCATGCATGCATGGTCCCTTTCCCGCCCAAGGGTGCCATCTTGCTCAGTCAACTTTTTCCGCAGAGCCCTTCAGACGTCGTCTCTTTGCCCTGGAAAAAGTTGACTTTTTTCTTCTTGAGTTCTTAACTCATCTCTGGTATCGCATCGGTACTCTTCCCGCCTACCGATCTTGGTGCCTCGGCGTTGAGTTCGGTTCTATTTTGTGTTTTTGTTCTTTTTGGGCGCCTTTGTGCCTTTTTTCCCCGCTAGCAGCTCAGAGGGTCTTTGACCTAGCAGGGGTTCTTTTTTTCCCCTATGTCTACCAGTGGTTTCAGAAAGTGTGATTGGTGTGCTAAGCTCATGTCCTTGACCGACACACACACCTGCTGTCTCCGTTGCCTCGGGCCGGTCCATGACCCGGCAGCCTGCAGCTTATTCCAACAGATATCTACAAAGGCCCTGAAGAGTTGTCAGCAGCAGCACAATATGTTTTTCCCCGACTCCCTGATGCCTCCGAAGGCCAGGGCCTCATCTGAGGCACCGACATCTCGGGAGGAGTTCTCCGAACCCGAGCATTGTCGTGGGTCTTTAGATAGGGGGTCTGCCTCGATGGAACAAAGGAGGAAGAAGAAACCCTTGAAGGCGGCATCTTTGGATGACGCCGATGGACAGGGTTCCTCCCGGGCCCGGTCCCGCAGCCCCAGGCATCCTCCTGAGGTTTAGGAGAAGGAGCAGACAGCGAAGGTCCCCTGGAAGGATCCGGCGGGCTGACAGCTCGAGATTCTCCAGTACGAGGCTCTCCTTTGGGAATCGCTCACGGTGCACATTCCTCCCATCCTGGAACGGCTCATGTTCTGCATATGGGAAATGCTGGTGTCTGTGCCGGTAGTGAGCAAGCGGCTCGACTCAGTGTATCGAGTCCACCTGAGCCTGGGCTTGCTGCATAACTCCATGGTGGTGGAGTCGACCATGTGTCAGCTGAAGAGCCAGAAGACGCACTCCTTGGTGTGCCCCCTGGGAGGGAGGCCCACACTTTGGATGCCCTCGGCAGGAAGTGCTACCAGTGCTTTATGCTCATTTTCCGTGTCCAGGCCTACCAGCTGTACATGGGCATGTACCTGAGGGATCTGGCGAAGGAACTCGCCAGGTTCTCAGCTGGTCTCTCCAAGGACCCTTGCAGCGCTTCAGGGGCCTGTCCAAGGCCATCCGTGAATGCTCCAAATTTATGTCTGGAGCAGCCTTTGACAGGTTTGAGTCGGCGGCCTGGATAGCCACAGCAGTCATCGGTGCACGCCACCAGGCTTGGCTCCAGTCGTTTGGCCTCGAGCAATGGCTCCAGGACAAGTTTATCGATGTCCCCTGCCAGGGGAAAAACCTCTTTGGCAAGCCCATGACAGACAAGGCCGCCGAGTTGGAGACAGAGTTCATGACTAGGACCAGGCTCTCTAAGAAGACCGCTGCCTCTTCACGAAGGAAGGCCTCGGGTAAAAAGCCCTTATCTCCAGGAACAAGCAGGAATATAGTCTTTACATATGGGAATCGTCGGTACCAATGGAGCCTGCGCGGGAACGCTCCCCAGTGTCCAATAGGGAAGCTTTTGGGAGCGTCCCACAACACCTGCGTGCTGCCTTCCCACCTTTCCAACTCTCCTTCTTCAGTTCTTTGTTTTCCGTGGAGCCGACAGGATGCATACCCTGTCACTGCAGAAAATCTATTCTTCTTCTTTGTTTTTTTTTGTGGTCGTGTCTGCCTTCATTCGACACCTACTGGTACCGCCGGTTCTCTTCTCTTCTTCAGGGGCCTTCCCCTCTCGGTGCTAGGTGCTATTTTGGGCACTAGGCCCATTTTTCTTCAAACATGGAGAAACCAACTAGTGGTTTCAAAAAATGTTCTAAGTGTGGCAGTACCATATCCATCACCGACACCCATGACTGGTGTCTCAAATGTTTAGGTCCTGACCATTCTCCATCGGGAGTGTCTCTCCTGCAGAAAGATGACCAAGAGGGGCCTGCACAATAGAACTGCAAAACCCGGTACCCTTTTTGCCGCAGATACGAAATCTGTTGCATCGACGTCTTCCAGGGCTTCATCTTCCTCCCATGGGTCTCAGGTAACTAAACCTAAGTCTTCTAAAACTGGCCGGTCCTCAAAGGGTAGGTCTCCTTCCAAGTATCGAGATGCCACTGGCGTTGCCCTTGAGGAAAGTTCGCCGGCAAAATGGCCACGGTGGAAGGCTTCGACTTCCAAAGCATTAACGGGGCTCCAGAATGTTCCAGAGGCTTCCACCTCTGCAGAACTAGTGGTGCCATATTCTGGGGTCGTGACCGCTTCCACCGGTACCGACACCCAAGCATCGGCAGGGGCGATGGATCAGAGAATCCTCGCTATCGAACGCAGTCTAGCAGCTCTCTTAGCAGCTTCGGTACTGCTAAGACGCTACAGATGGTTCCACAGGTATCGGTACTGACATCGATGCCGGTACCAACTGCACCTGCCTCGGCTGGTATGCTTCCCCCCATGCCGAGCCTTGAGTCTCTCTCAGGTATCAAAAGACCGGTACCGAGACACCCCGATACAGACTTCGAATGGTACCGGTACCATGTGTTGCAGGAACACCCGGCACAGAGATACTTCGAATCATCCGATTCTGATGACTCTGCCGGTACTAGAACAATCCTTTCGGAGGATCCATCTCCTTCTCCTCAGCGTAGAATGTCTCATCCAGAAGACATGTCCTTCCAGGATTTCATACGTGATTTAGCTCGAGGTCTTGCAATCACAGTGACTCCGAAAAAGGAACCAGGAGCAGAAGAATTAGAGATTCTTCAATACCCTAAGGCTCCTAAAGAGGCAGCTACTCTGCCCATTCATAGGATCTTGCATGATCTTATGCTAAGAATGTGGGAAACTCCTTTAACAGTGTCTCCACACTCTCGACGACTCAATACCATGTATCGAGTTCCAAGCTGTCCTGGTTTTCAAAAGACTCAGTTAACACACCATTCAATGGTAGTGGAATCGGCGATGCGTAGGATTAAGAGTGCTAAAACTCATTCTTCCAATCCTCCAGGCCATGAATCGAGGACACTCGATGCCTTTGGGCGTCGATGCTTCCAATCCTCCATGTTGTCAGCCAGGATCAGCTTATATATGCTGCACGAGGGTTGCTATTTATATTTCTGGTCTAATAATGAAAAAACAAATATTTATGATCGAAATTGGTTTTATTGTTTTTCAAAATATTCTCCATGAAGATCAATACACTTTTGCATGCGTTTGAACCAATTTTCGAAGCACTTTTTCCACTCCGATTGAGGTAACTCCAAAACATGCGTTTTGACTGCATCAACCGCATCTTCGGGTGTTGAAAATCGTTGACCACGATATTTGTTTTTGATGTGCGGCAATAAAAAGAAGTCATTGGGTGCCAAATCAGGGCTGTACGGTGGATGACCCATCAATTCGATGTTTTGGCCGGTCAAAAATTCCTTTGTTTGAGCCGATGTGTGAGAGCTTGCATTGTCATGATGAAGAATTATTCGCCTCTTCTTCGACTTTTTCCGAATTTCTCCGGAGACTTCTGGTAAACAAATGGTAGTGTACCATTCAGAATTGACTTTCCTCCGTTGCTCTAACGGCACTGTCGCCACGTGACCAGTAATGCCGAAGAAACAGGCAACCATTTGCTTCGATGTGCTGCTTCCGCAAACAACTTTTGTTGGATTTGGCTCGTCTTGGAAGACCCATACAGTCGATTGCTGTTTTGTTTCGGGCTCATATGCATAGATCCATGATTCGTCACCTGTGTAGATGTTATACACAGTCTTTGATGCACCTTGAACATATTTTTTCAACATTTCCTTGCACCAATCGACACGAGCCTTCTTTTGAGCGTTTGTCAGATTATGCGGGATCCAACGCAAACAAATTTTTTTACGGCCAAATGATCATGCAATATCTTATTGATGCTTGTCGTACTAATGCCCAAAGATGCCTCAATCTCACGGTATGTCACATGATGATTTTGCTTTATCAGTTCACACACAGCATCAATATTTTCTGGCTCAACAACCGATTTTGGACGATCCTGACGGAATTCGTCCTGGAGCGAACATCGGCCACGATTGAATTCGTTATACCATTTTTTTACAGTGCTGTAGGCTGGTGCTTTATCGCCGTATAAAAAATTAAGTTCATCGATGTACTCTTGTCTTGATAATCCACGTCAAAAGTTCTGAAAAATAATCGCACGAAAATGTTCACGAGTTAATTCCATTTTTCGCCCGAGATGAATTTTTCAAGTTACTGTAAACAACAAATCGCGCTCAAATGATAAAATTTTATGAATAAGGTTATGTTCAACAATGTCAGTGTTCCAATGGAACCATTGGATGGCGCCTGGCAACACTTACTGTTGCTAAGGCCAGAAATATAAATAGCAGCCCTCGTATATGGGAATGTTCCTCAAGGAGGTTGCAGGAGACTTGGAGCTCATGAGCCCTCTTCTTCCTGAGGACAAGAGGGGAATTTCTAACTCTGGTCAAACATGCCCAGGATGTTTCAAAGTTTGTAAACAGTGCAACCTATGATTGCTTTGAATGCATTAGTAAAACTTCTGCTATCTCCATTGGTGCATGTCGTATTGCTGGCTTCAGACATCAGACTTAGAAATATGGGTGCTAGATAAACTGGGAAACATACTTTGCACAGAAGAAAATCTTTGGCAAGGATTGGCAAGACAAGGCTAATCAGATTGAATCTGAAAATACCACTTTGAACAGACTATCAAAGTCTACAGCCAATCCAGCAAAGAAAAAGTCACTCAAGAAACCCTTTTTCAACAAGAAAAAGAAGTTTTACCTATCTTACACCCATCAGGCTCACTGTCCAGTTCATTTTCCCCAAAAGGGACAACAACAGAACAGACAGCAGAGGAAGCCACAAGTTCCAAGAGGCTCAGCCAGCTCAGCAGAGTGTCTCCTCAGGGGTTTTGACTCTTTATTTATTTAGACAAATTTGTATGCCACCTTATCCTTCAATCAAGGTGGTCATGTCACATCACAATTGGAGGGTTACATTTAACATTAGGGTACTTATATACTTTTAGACATTACAGTTGCTTAACGATATTTAGATAGTACAATTGAAGGGTAACATTTAACATGATGGTAATTAACAATGTAGTACAATGAACTTGTATGTGTAGATGGGATGTGTGTGTGCTTAGTTGGGGGAGGTAGTTGTATTTCTGTTTGGCTAGGGGCTGTTTGAATGCTCATTTGTCTCTATAAATAACAGCGTTTTGAGGTCTTTGCGGAAGTCTGTGATGTCATCCAGTTCCCTCAGGCTCGTTGGGAGGGCGTTCCATAGTGTGGACGCCAGTAGTGATGGAGCTCTTTTTGAAGTTGTTTGGTTTTGTGATAGCCTGCAGGTGTGCCTGTCATATTGTCATTATTAGTTCTTCTTGGTCTGTTGCTGATATCCCTTGTTATAACTCTTAGAGTACATCTGCTGAGAGATGGTAAATGATTTTGAAGATGATCATAATTGTTTTATATTTTGCTCTTGCCACCATTGGGAGCCAGTGTAATTGTTGTAGGACAGGGGTGATGTGCTCGGTCCTTGGAGTGTCTGTAATGATGCCTGCTGTGGTGTTTTTGCACCATCTGTAGTGGGTGTAGTGTCTGCTGAGGGAGGCCTTGATATAGTGAGTTTCTGTAATCAAGCAGTGGTGTGATGAGTGCTTGGCACACTGTGCGGAAGTGGTCCTGACGGAGTATTGGTTTGATTTGTCTGATGCTCCTCAACCGTTGATAGGCCTTGTTTGCGGTTTTGGTGATGTGGGATTTCATGTTCAGAGCTCTGTCCAGTGTGATGCCCAGGTACTTAACTTCTTCTTTGACTACTATATGTTTGTCTAGGATGCTGATAGTTTGTGGAGGTGTGAAGGTGGGATTCCTGGTGACGAACATTGCCTCAGTTTTATCGTAGTTGACTGTTAGGTTGTTGGCTGTAAGCCAGTCATTAATTTCTTCAAGGCATTTGGTTATTGTTGAGGTGTTTAGTGCTTATAGGTTGATTGGAGTGTACACCATGATGTTGTCAGCATAAATGTGGTAGTGGAGTTTGTGGTGCTTGATGTTGCATATACAGCTACAAATTAACTTAATGGTATTGCTGGAGTTACGACCTGATAACAGGAAGACTTTCATACACATCACAGCCGTCGGGCTTTAATCTTGTTCCGTGGATAAGATAAAACATCGCTCGAGGAGGCGGGATGCACCAAGATAAGTAATCTCGATAGACAAAATCTCCTGGATAATATGGATATACTCTGCAGTCCAGTTTAAGATAAAATATTAAAAAAGAAAAAAATAGTACTTAGGGATAAAAATAGCGATACACAACAGGTCATTGATGTATTGAAGGCGTTGTTCACTGTATCATACAAGCAGATTCAGTGAGTAGCCGAAGTTAAATCTGAGACCTGATCGCTAAATAGTAAGTTAGTCAATATAATCAATGGTGAACAGTGGAGCTTAAAACCAAAATTTGTAGCTGTACAGCATAAAGCTCTGAAAAGTGACAATACTAGAGTTTGATGTTGCATATAGGTTGGATGGAGATATTAAAGAGCATTGATGATAGGGCTGAGCCTTGTGGTACTCCTTGCATGACGGGGAACTGCAATGATTTATTTTGTTCGCATTTGACTTGTTGTGTTCTCCCTTCCAAGTATGATGTAAACCATTTCAGGGTATTCTTGTATAATCCTATCTGCTGCAAGCATTGTAGTAGCTTAGTGTGGGACACAGTGTCAAAGGCCGCCGATATATCCATGAACACTAGTAGGAAGCTGTTTTTTTATGTTATCCATGCCGCCTATGAGATTGTCAAAGAAGGAGGTGAGTAGTGTATCCATGCCGTGTTGGGGTTTAAATCCGTGCTGATGGATGTCTAGTGGGGCATTTATATCAATATGGTCCTGAAGTTGTCTTTGAATTTCCTTTTCCAGTATTTTAGCAAGGAATGGTAGGCTTTCTGCCCCTGCAAGGGCCAGAACCCTCCACCATCCCCGGCAGGTTATGCCATTTTGCCAAAAGATGGCAACAAATAACATCAGAAAACTGGACTCTGTCCATTGTACGAGAGGGGTACAGACTTCATTTTCACAGCATGCCCCCTCCTACAATTATAAAGCAGTTCAATTCTCAAGTCCCTGCCACCGATCTCTTAAGCAAAGAGGTTGCATCACTTCTTGCTCAGGGAGCGATAGAAGTAGTACCCATACCCCATCAGGGTACGGGGTTCTACGCCCCCTATTTTCTCATTCCAAAGAAAACAGGAGGACGCAGACCTATAATGGACCTCAGAGAATTAAACAAATATCTGTTCCAAGAAAAATTCAAGATTATCTCCCTCGGAACTCTCCTGCCATACCTTCAGAGTCAGGATTGGCTACGTTCTCTAGATCTAAAGGATGCATATATGCATATTCTCATCCATTTAGATCACAGGAAATTCCTTTGATTCCTTTTCCAGGGAAGACACTTCCAATACGAGGTTCTTCCTTTCAGTCTGGCTTCTGCCCCAAGAGTCTTCACGAAATGCATGGCAGTGGTAGCAGCATTCCTGAGAACTCTAGGAATATTCGTCTTCCCCTACTTAGACGACTGGCTCATTCGACCATCGACAGCTCCAGAAGCCAGCTTTGCTCTTTCTCGCACAATGTGAATTCTTTGCTACTTGGGACTGGTCATAAACCTCCCAAAATCTCATCTCACCCCTTCTCAGTCCCTTGGAATTCATAGGGGCTCGTCTAGATACCAGAGAGGCAAGGGCTTTCTTACCACAGCCCCGCTGTCTTCGTATAATGCAGCTAGCATCCCAAGCAGCTATAAAAGTCTTCCTGACTGCTTGGGAAATGCTTCAGCTTCTGGGGCATATGGCATCCACTGTCCATGTGGTTCCCTATGCTCGCCTTCACATGCGAACAGCCCAGTGGACCTTATCCTCCCAGTGGACACAGGCCTCGGGTCGCCTATCGGACAAAATCAGAAACTCCACACGTCTCATTTCGCCCCTTCAATGGCGGCAATCAATGGAAAACCTTCTCATAGGCTCTCCTTTCCAGCAGCCTCTATTCCAAGCCACCCTGACAACAGATGCGTCCAAGTTGGGTTGGGGGGCTCACTTGCACCATCTCTCGACTCAAGGTCTCTGGACCCCACAGGAGGCTTGTCTTCACATAAACCTCCTAGAACTCAGAGCCATATTCCATACTCTTCGAGTATTCCAGCCCCAGCTCAGCTACAAGACAGTCCAGGTCCAGGTCGACAATCAGGTAGCCATGTTCTCTGTAAAGAAGCAGGGCGGAACGGGCTCTGTCGTTATGCAATGAAGCTTTGCGACTGTGGGCCCTCGCCAGAGAGCGTCAAATCCACCTCCTAGTGGTATATCTTCTGTGTATTCAAAATCTTTGGGCAGACAAACTCGGTCGAATACTGCTGCCACACAAATGGTCTCTTCACTCAGACCAGCTTGCTCGAGTGTTTCAAATCTGGGGAACCCCAGATATAGACCTCTTTGCAAGTCCACAGAATGCCAAACTTCCCCGATTCTGTTCCAGAATTCCGGCTCAAAACTGTCAGGCAAAAGATGCTTTCCTCCTCCACTGGGTCAAGACTTCCTCTATGCCTTCCCACCCATTCCCCTCATTCCCAAAACGTTGTTCAAGCTTCAGAGAGACAGAGGTCGTATGATATTCATAGCTCCACGTTGGTCACGGCAAACGTGGTATCCTCTGCTTCTATGTCTCTCAAGCCATGCCTCTGGAGTTGGGATATGCTCCAGATCTTTTCCCAGGATGATGAGATGCTATTGCACCCGAATCGCCAGTCCCTGCACCTCAGGGGCTGGTTACTGAAAGCCTAGGATTCCCAGATATCAGCCTTTCTCAACAGGTAAAGGATATCCTTGTGGCTTCCAGAAAACCCTCCACAAGGCGATCCTACACCTTGAAGTGGAAAAGGTTCTCTGTATGGTGTTCTCAAAGGGGACTTAACCCCCTTTCGGTGTCTGTGGAATCGCTACTGGAGTATCTCCTCCATTTATCAAATTCTGGCCTTAAAACCAATTCAATAAGGGTCCATCTTAGTACCATTGCAGCTTCTTGCAGGCCTCTGGATGGACAACCTATTTCATCTACTCGTAGCAAGATTTATGAAAGGTCTACTCTTAACAAAACCTCCCATTAAGCCACCACCGGTAGCATGGGATCTGAATCTTGTTCTCGGGCACCTCATGAAACCGCCCTTTGAGCCTTTAGCCACTACAGCTCTAACGTTTCTTTCCTGGAAGTTTATCTTCCTAGTAGCTCTCACTTCTGCATCAGTGAGTTACAGGCTTTAGTGGCGGATCCTCCTTATACAAGATTTCACCATGATAAGGTAGTTCTTAAGACTTATCCTCACTTTATGCGAAAGGTGGTTTTGCCTTTTCATTTAAACCAAGTGGTTTACCTTCCTGTATTCTTTCCTAGGCCTCATGCCTCTAATGCATAAAGGAACCCTTCATGCCTTAGACCAGTGGTTCTCAACCCATTTTGTGCTCTGACCCCTTTTACCATTGGTCAACTTGTGGTGACCCCTAATGATAAAATCAAATGCATCTCTCTTTCTTTACTGTTAACACGTTGTCACTGTAATCATTTGTTGAATTATTAATATATTATAGGCCTTTGCAATATGTTTTTATTTATAAAATTTACATATTTAAACCACAATAATTAACATAGTAACATAGTAAATGACGGCAGATAAAGACCAGCATGGTCCATCTAGTCTGCCCAGCAAGATGGCAAGAGTAGGTGCACCTGTCACTCTGTGCAGGCCACCCCTCCCCATGTCTTTGTTTAGGGGTAAACCCACCACTCCATGTAGGACACCCCTATTTGTTGAGACGTTATATGGTTCAGAAGTTAGATGGTACTGTTTATTTTGTTTTTATCCTATTGCTGTAAAGGGATCCACTGTTTGTCCCATGCTGTTTTGAATTCCGTCACCGTGTTTGCCCCCACCACGTCCTTCGGGAGGGCATTCCAAGCATCCACCACCCTTTCAGTGAAAATTTTTTTCCTGATATTGCCTTTCAATTTACCACCTTGCAGCTTCATGTTATGCCCTCTAGTTTTACAGCTTCCCCGTCTTTGGAAGAGGTTGGTTTGTTCATCATTTCTCAAAGTATTTAAAGGTCTGAATCATATCTCCCCTGTCCCTCCTCTCCTCCAAAGTGTACATATTTAGGTCTTCAAGTCTCTTCTCATAAGGCTTCTGACACAGGCTCCAAATCATTTTGGTCGCTTTCCTCTGAACAGTTTCCAGTCTTTTTACATCTTTTGCAAGATATGGTCTCCAAAACTGAATACAGTATTCCAAGTGAGGCCTCACCAGTGACTTATACAGTGGCATAAGTACCTCTTCTTTTCTGCTGTTAATCCCTCTCTGTATGCAGCCCAACATCCTCCTGGCTTTTGCCACCGCCTTGTCGCACTGTTTTGCCACCTTGAGATCATCAGAGATAATCACACCAAGGTCTTTCTCCTGAACTGTGCATACCAACCTCGCGCCCCCTATCTTGTACATTTCCCTTGGATTTCTGCTACCCAAGTGCATGACACTGCACTTTTTCGCATTAAATCGTAGTTGCCAAGCATTAGACCAGTCTTCCAGCTTTTGTAGATCTTTCCTCATGTTAACCACTCCCTCGGGGGAGTCCACTCTGTTGCAAATTTTTGTGTCGTCTGCAAAAAGACAGATTTTTCCATTCAGTCCTTCAGCAATATCACTCACAAATACATTGAACAGTGCTGGACCCAGGACCGAAGCCTGGGGCACCCCGCTAATTACCTTCCTCTCATCCGAGTGAGCTCCAGTCTGTCAGTCAACCAGTTTCTAATCCAGTTTACCATCTTGGGACCCATCCCCAAGCTACTGAGCTTGTTGACAAGCCTCCTATGAGGAACAGTATCAAAGGCTTTGCTGAAATCCAGGTAGATGACATCCATCGCATGCCCCTGATCTAGTTCCCTGGTCACGCAGTCAAAGAACTCAATCAGATTTGTTTGGCAAGACCGTCCTTCGGTAAAACCATGTTGCCTCGGATCTTGCATCCTGTTGGTTTTGAGAAAGTTCACTATTCGCTCTTTCAGGAGCGCCTCCATTACTTTTCCCGCCACCGAGGTAAGGCTCACGGGCCTGTAGTTTGACACTTCTTCCCTGTCACCACTTTTGTGTAGAGGTACGACATCAACCATTCTCCAGTCCTGAGGAACCTCTCCTGTTTCCAAGGATCTGTTGAAGACATCCTTTAGCGGTCCTGCAAGAACCTCTCTGAGCTCTTTCAGTATCCTAGGATGTATCCCATCCGGTCCCATGGCTTTGTCCACTTTCAGTTTAGCAAGTTGTTCTAACACCTCGTCTTCTGTGAATGGTGTGGTATCTACTTCATTCCCATTTTTATATTTGGGAGTCACAGCTGGTCCATCTCCAGGATCTTCTTTAGTAAAAAGAGAGCAGAAGTATTTATTTAGCAATTCCGCTTTTCCAGTGTCACTTTCCACGAGTCCTTTCCCAGCACTTCTGAGTCCTGTAATTCCATCTCTGATCTTCTTCCTTTCCCGAATATACCTGAAGAAAGTTTTGTTGCTACCCTTAACACTTTTAGCCATCCTTTCCTCTGCCTTTGATTTTGCTATCCTTATTACTCTTTTAGACTCTTTGAGTTGGATCCTGTATTCATTTCTGTGCTCTTCTGTTTGCAAGCTTTTGTATTTTGCAAAAGTTGCGTTTTTTGCCTTTATTTGAGCAGCCACCTCTTTGGAAAACCAAATAGGTTTCCTTCTCCTCTTGTTTTTATTTACTTTCCTACATATTTATCTGTTGCCCCATTTATTGCCTTCTTGAGTTTAGCCCATTGCAATTCCACTTCCTTTATCTCCTTCCACCCCGTCATCTCCTCCTTTAAGTACTCTGCCATTTTATTGAAGTCAGTGTATTTGAAGTTTAGGACTTTGAGCTTGCTATGATTGGCCTGTACCATGGCTTTTATCTCAATTAATCACAAGTAGCAATATTTGATTTCAAATTTATTATTATGATTTTGTAGTAAACGGTTTTAGTATGCTTTATTCAAAAAGACTGACTAAAATGTTAGCATTGTCAAACCTAAAAAGTAGGCATAGGCTATCAGTGCGAAGGTTGTGCTTGCTTCCTTCTCGCCAGATGTGAAATTCTCGACTCAGTCTTTGCAAGAGCACAACGAAGATCATTTCTGCAGCAAGTCTATTTCAGTATTTACTCTTGATAAGCAACAAGCTTGAGAAGCCGGTTTCACACAGATATGTTGTTGGAAATGGAAGAAGTAGACACAACACAATCTCAGACAGTCCATGATGCAGTTGAAAATACTTGATCCAGAATTTAATTACTGACATTGAAGAAAAATCATTTTTTGCTGCATCGCTGGTAATGAGTTCAATGAACTCCTCTTGTGCAATCTCAGGAACATCCTCAACTTTAACTGTGAATGGACTTCTGGCAAGTGCAAATAGTGTGCCAGGTAAATTTGCAAAATATGCTTAAATTTCTTCTTCCAGCATTTCTAAGTGCTGTTTGACAGAAATTATAATTCCATTTCTTGTGTCAAGTTCAATCTCGTTTTCTTCAAAGAAAGTGGATAAGTTGAGCAACATGTACGTTCTATTTTCAGCTAACTTTTTCTGCCAAAGCCGGTTTCATTTGAAACGCTTGGATCTTTTCCGACAAATCTAGGCATGTTGCATTTGGTCCTTGCAGTGATAAATTGAATTTGTTCAATATTGCAAATATGTCAACCAAGTAAGCAATTTTCAGCAGCTGCTTTTTGTCACTGAAAAGTGCTTCAAATTGTGGTTTTGCTTAAAAAACGTTTTTAGTTCATCGCGAAGATCAAAGACGCACTTTAAAACCTTTGCTTTTGATAACCATCTCACCTCAGTGTGTAGTAAAAGAACATTATTGGATGCATCCAAATCATTACAAAGTTTCATAAACAGTCGACTGTTTAAAGCACTCGCTTTTATGAAATTAACGGCACTTACTACATTTATCATAGCTTCTTGCAGCTCTTGTGGCAGCGTCTTCGTTGCTAAAACATGTCTATGAATCATACAGTGAGTTCCGATGGCTTTCAGTGACTCATTGAACACCAAACGTTGAAATCCCGACCTACATCCTAGCATAGCTGGAGCTCCATCTGTGCAAACACCACAAACCTTGTCGATGGGCATATCGTGTTTTTGCAGAAATGAACAAAACATTTCAAACATGACGAGCAGTTGTTGTCATTTCAAGTGGCTTGCAAAAAGAACTCATCTTTAAACTCGCCATCATTAATATATGTCACGTAAACCAGTAATTGAGAATAGTTTCAAACATCTGTGGATTCATCAAGCTGGATGCTAAATAGTCCTAGTGGAGCGGATTTCATTGCCTGGATTACTTGGTCAAGGATATCAGCAGACATATCTTCTATTTGTCTACCGATGGTGTCATTAGACAAGGAAATTGGACTCAATTTCCATACAAATTCATCTCCAAGCATGACTCGAACAATATCTTTTGTTGCTGGTAACAGCAATTCCTCGGCAATGGTGTGAGCTTTCTTGGCTTTGGCGATTCTGAGAGCCACCATATATGAAGCTTCAACAGCGGCTATGTTTTGCTGGTGGAGCTTTCCGCCAATATCAAGTCTGCTTTTCTTGATTCCATCAGCTTTGTTCTTAAAATACGGAATATCCTTGCCTAAAAAGGTGGGATGCTTACTGTCAAAATGCTGTTTGTTGGTTTGGCTTCATGGATTCCGCTGATAGAACTTCGTTACAAATAACGCATTGTGGTTTCTCAGTCCCTGCAGAAAATATGTAGGTGAAACCATACCTTAAAAAGTCATCGCAATATTTTCTTTTCTTGGTATTCTTCTCTCTGTCATTCATTTTCAATGGAGTCGCTGGTGTTATATAATATTACACACAAGGCGAAGGCAGATGAAGTTACAGGTGCTAACTTTTATTTAAGAAAATCCACTATGCGTTCGGCTGTATAAAAAAACATATAAATATAAATATATGTTAAAAATATATATATATAATATGAAATACATAATGTGCTGTGCTGCTTTTGAACTCTTCTACTTCAATGCCTCCAGTTCTTGCTTTTGCTAGCAGTTGTTTTTCTCAGCCTGCAATAGCCTCCTCACACTTTACCCCATTCCTCTTACATTTCTACCCTTTCTCAGCAACCCTACTCGACCCTGCCAAGAAACCCACTTATTCCACTGACTTTCTCCCAGACTCTGTGCAGAAAATCAGCATCTCCAGGAACAAGCAGGAATGAGTCTTCACATATGGGTACGTCGGTACCGACGGAGCCTGCGCGGGAACGCTCCCCAGCTTCCCAAAAAGGAAAGCTTTTGGGAGCATCCCACAGCGCCTGCGCGCTGCCTTCCTGCCTTTCCTAACCGCCTCTCCCCAGTTCTTCTTTTCTGCGGAGCCAGCAGATCGTGTTCCTGTCACCGCTGAAGAGGTTCTTTGTTTTATTTCTTTGGTCGCGCGTCTGCCTTCTCCGACGTCGGACCGGTACCGCCGGTCTTTCTTTCTTTTCTTAAAAAAACAAAACAAAACATATTTTTCCCTCACTTAGTGTGTTTTTCCTCTTTTGGGCCTTAGGCCTCACAAAAAATTTTCTTCATGGAAAAACCAGCCTCCGGGTTTAAAAAATGCACTAAGTGCAGCGGTACTATTTCTGTTACCGACACCCATGAATGGTGTCTCAAATGTTTGGGTCCTGACCACTCCATTTTGGATTGTTCGTCCTGCTCCTTGATGTCCAAACGAGGTTTACAGAACCGAGCAGCCAAGCTCCATGTTCTGTTTCCCTCTGATGCAGCTTCAGTGGCATCGACGACTTCCAGGGCTGCTTCTTCCTCCCATGGATCTCAGGTAACCAAACATAAATCCAGCCGGTCCTCGAAGGGTAGATCTCCTTCCAAGCATCGAGATGCCTCCGGGCTTGCCCTCGAGGATCCTGCACCGGCAAAACTACCCCGGCGGGAAACTCCGGCTTCCAAAGCTCCACCTATGGGGTTACAGGTTGACATTGATGGCACGGCCTCGACCGATCTGGGGTACCGGCACAACCGTCCGGTACCGAATTCCAGGCATTCATGGCGTCGATGGATCAGAATGTTCTATCCATGCAGCAGGCTATCACGGCCTTCATTCAGGCTGCGACGCCGCTGATACCATAACAAACTCCGTTGTCGGTATCGGCCCAGGTACCGGCACCAATGCCGGTACTGGTACCGACTGCATCGACATCGGCCATGGTGTCGTCTGCAGCGGTTCCCTGCCTAGGGATGCCTATCGGTACCGAACCGGTACCGATAACGCCCGATGTTGATACGGCTCGGTACCGTATCGAGCTTTGAAAGAGCACCCTGACAGTCGATACTTTGATTCCTCCAAAGATTCTGATGCATCGGAGGCATCTGCTGATGTATCCATAGCCCTTCCTGAAGAGCCGCCTTCTCCAAAAAGAAGAATGTCTGCTCCAGAAGACTTGTCCTTTCAAGACTTCATAAGAGAAGTGGCTAAAGGGCTCTCTATTTCAGTAACCTCTGAATCAGAGCCTAGAGCTAAAAAATTGGATATTTTAGGTTATTCTAAGGCTCCTAAGGAGGCAGTCACCTTGCCAATTCATGAGATTCTTTATGATCACATGAATGACTTATGGGAGACTCCTCTCACCATCTCTCCTCATTCTCGTAGGTTGGACACTGTACCGTGTCCCTCCTTGTCCTGGTTTTCATAAAACACAGCTTCCTCACCATTCTATTGTGGTGGAGTCAGCTATGAAAAAGATAGAGTGCAAAAAGACACTCCTCTGCTCCTCCAGGAAGAGAATGCAGGACCTTGGATGCTTTTGGTAGGAAAATCTCCCAAGCCAGTATGCTCATTGCCAGAATCAACTCCTATAGTCTTTATATGGGTATGTTTCTGAAAGAAGTTGCAGATAAGCTGCACACTTTCCTCCCTTTTCTTCCAGAGGATAAAAGGGAAGAATTTCTTATTTGGCTTAAGCATACTCAAGATATTTCAAAGTTTTCCAACCGTGCAGCTTTTGACTCCTTTGAGGGTGCCAGCAGAGCTTCGGCCATTGCCATAGCTGCACGCAGAATTGCTTGGCTCCAAGCTTCTGATCTAGGATCTTGGGTCCAGGATGGCTTGGGAAATCTTCTCTGTACAGGAGAAAACCTGTTTGGCAAAGATTGGCAAATAAAAGCCACTCAAATGGATGCAGAAAATTCTGCTTTGGATAGACTTTCAAAGTCAACCTCCATTCCTGCCAAGAAAAAACCTTTCAAGAAGTCTTTTTTCAAGAAAGGCAGATTCCATCCTGCTTCTGGCCAACAATCATCTACAGGTCGTTTTGCTGCTAAGCATCAGCAACCTAAACAGGCCAGGCCTAAGCCTACAGGGACTGCTGCAACTCAGCAGACCCAGCCTCCTCAGGGCTTTTGACTTGATACTAGAGAACTTAGCCTTTCTGGCTCTGAAACAGCCAGAGCCTCTCACCATTCCAGGAAGGTTAGCTCATTTTGCTCCCAGATGGGAGCAAATTACAGCAGAGCAGTGGACCCTCTCCATCATAAGGGAGGGCTACAAACTTAATTTCTCAAACCTTCCTCCTCACACCATGGTGAGACATTTCAATTCTCCAACATCTCTCCTCGACCTTCTAGGTCAGGAGGTGGCTGCCCTTCTTGCCCAAGGGGCAATAGAAGAAGTACCTCTTCTTCAACAAGGGTCAGGGTTTTACTCCCCCTACTTTCTGATCCCAAAGAAAACAGGGGGCTACAGACCCATATTAGATCTCAGAGAATTGAACAAATTTATATGCAAGGAGAAATTCAAGATGCTTTCTCTGGGCACTCTCCTTCCATACCTTCAGAGTCAGGATTGGCTTTGTTCTCTAGATCTCAAGGATGCGTACACACATGTCCTCATCCATCCATATCATAGAAGGTTCCTCTGTTTTCTTTTCCAAGGAAAGCATTACCAATACAGGGTGCTTCCTTTCGGTCTGGCCTCTGCTCCAAGAGTGTTCACCAAATGCATGGCAGTAGTAGCTGCATTTCTACGCACTCTGGGAATATTTGTATTCCCATACCAGGACGACTGGCTCATCCGAGCTCCATCTCAGTCAGAGGCCCAGACTTCCCTGGACTGCACAAAGTGCATTCTGCAGTATCTGGGACTTGTGGTGAACCTCCCAAAGTCCCAGCTCACCCCTACTCAGTCCCTAGAGTTCATAGGGGCCTGGCTAGATACTACCACTGCAAGGGCCTATCTTCCTCAGGCCCGTTGCCTACGCCTAGTGCAGTTAGCCTCCCAGATTCAGTCAAAGAGCCATTTAACTGCCCGGGAGATGTTACAACTGCTAGGCCACATGGCATCCACAGTGCATGTGGTCCCCTATGCTCGCCTTCACATGAGAGCAGCTCAATAGACTTTGTCCACCCAGTGGACTCAAGCATCAGGGGCTCTGTCAGACAAAATAGCAACCTCCAGGTGCCTCTTTTGGTCTCTCCAGTGGTGGAAGTCCACCCAAAATCTGTTGCTGGGATCCCCCTTCCAACAGTTGTTGCCCCAGGCAACCCTCACAACAGATGCCTCCCAAACAGGTTGGGGAGCTCATCTGCAAGACCTCTCCACTCAGGGCACTTGGTCTCCACAGGAGACCTCTCTACATATCAACCACTTGGAGCTCCGAGCAGTTTTTCTAGCTCTCAAGGTCTTCCATACCCTGCTCAGCTACAAGACAGTCCTCATTCATACGGACAATCAGGTAGCCATGTTTTACATAAACAAGCAAGGAGGAACTGGCTCTCTGTCGCTTTGCAACGAAGCTTTAAGATTGTGGGCCTTCGCCAGAGAGCATTAAATCCATCTCTTGGCTGCATACCTTCCAGGAATCTAAAACTCTTGGGCAGACAGACTCAGTCGAGTTCTGCTTCCACACGAATGGTCCCTGCACATGGACCAGGTACTCAGAATCTTTCAAGAGTGGGGAACCCCGGACATAGACCTCTTTGCAAGTCCGTGGAATGCCAGACTTCCCCGGTTCTGTTCCAGAATTCTGTGTCAGGGAGTTCAGGCCAAGGATGCCTTCCTCCTGCATTGGGGTCAGCACTTCCTGTATACCTTTCCACCCATTCCCTTAATTCCCAAGACTCTGTTCAAGCTCCAGAGGGATCAAGGATCTATGAATCCTCATAGCTCCACGCTGGCCACGCCAAGTGTGGTACCCTCTACTTCTGCATCTCTCTCAAGCTCCCTCCCTAGACTTGGGAGCTGCTCCAGACCTTCTGTCCCAGGAGGAGGGGACTTTGTGGCACCCAAACCCCAAGTCCCTTCACCTCAGAGCTTGGTTGCTGAAGGCCTAGACCTTCAAGGTTGGAATCTTTCTCAGCAGGTGAAGGATATTCTCCATGCTTCCAGAAAACCTTCTACTAGACGTTCCTATGCTTTTAAATGGAAAAGGTTTTCCATTTGGTGTACTGAGAAGGGTCTTGACCCTCTAGCACTAGCTTTGAATTCTCTATTGGAATATCTCCTGCATTTTTCCAATGCAGGCCTTAAGACAAATTCAGTAAGGGTCCATTTGAGTGCTATTGCAGCATCCCTTAAGCCTATCAATGGACAGCCTATTTCCTCTCATCCTCTTATTGCAAGATTCATGAGAGGCCTAACTTTAACTAAACCTCCCATTAGGCCTCCTCCGGTGGCATGGGACTTAAATCTGGTTCTTGGTCAGCTTATGAAGCCACCTTTTGAACCCTTAGCCACCACCTCCTTGAAATTTCTTTCCTGGAAGGTTATTTTCCTCATTGCAGTCAACTCAGCTCGCCGCATCAGTGAACTGCAGGCCTTAGTGGCTAATCCACCTTATACAAGGTTCCATCATGATAAGGTAGTCCTTAGGACCAATCCACACTTTATGCTAAAAGTGGTCTCACCTTTTCATCTTAATCAAGAGGTGTATTTACCTGTCTTTTTTCCAGGTCCTCATGCATCAAGTGCAGAGAGGAATCTTCGTACCCTGGATTGTAAGAGAGCTCTTGCCTTTTACTTACAAAGGACACAGCAACATAGAAAGTCTTCTCAACTCTTTGTTGCTTTTGATCCCTCTCATTTGGGACTTCCAGTCTCTAAGAGGACACTGTCCAATTGGATTGCTCAGTGTATTTCTTTCGCCTACCAGAGTAAGAACCTTTCTCTGGAGGGCCATGTCACAGCTCATAATGTGAGGGCCATGGCCACCTCTATGGCTCATCTAAATTCTGTGTCCATCGACCAGATCTGTCGAGCGGCCACCTGGGCCTCGGTTCATACCTTCACAGCCCATTACTGTTTGGACAAGGACTCCCGCCGGGATGCCTTGTTTGGTCAGGCTGTTCTCAAACACCCGTTCCATGCTTAATCAACTCCTGCCCTCCTTCCCTGGATGGATGCCTGAGATCCATAGGGGGAGTTAGAGCCCTTCTCAGGGTCTCATAACCTTGGGGATCTCCCAGGCATCTCTAGCTAGGGAGTCCCCATATGTGAAGACTCATTCCTGCTTGTTCCTGGAGATAGCACAGTTACTTACCTGTAACAGGTGATCTCTGGGAACAGCAGGAATAAGTCTTCACAACCCACCCACCTCCCCTAGGAGTTGTATCTCTCTATCTTTCTTTCCTTTCCTCTCTCTCTCTTTGTCTCAGCTTTAAAACTCGAACTGGGGAGAGGCGGTTAGGAAAGGCGGGAAGGCAGCGCGCAGGCGCTGTGGGATGCTCCAAAAAGCTTTCCTTTTTGGGAAGCTGGGAGCGTTCCCGCGCAGGCTCCGTCAGTACCGATGTACCCATATGTGAAGACTTATTCCTGCTGTTCCCAGAGATCACCTGTTACAGGCAAGTAACTGTGCTTTACCCGTCCTGTGACCATTAGCATTTTTATTATTCATGACCCCTGGATTGGACCCAAAGCACACCAAACCAGCCAATTCTCCATTGACTTTGTGCTTCCCCACTCCCAAAACCAAGCCACCAGAAACACAAGAATGCATGCACAGCCACTCTAGTAAACGTATGTAGTCGCACACTGGCCTTTCTTGCATACAGTCATATAAACAGACGGACAGAAATGCCCTCTCCAGTAGAAGTTCCCACCGAAAAACCCAGCATGTTTTTAATAGGAGGTGTATGATAAGAGCAGCCCCTCCCCTATCACCTCCACAAGGCCCGATCCGGCCCACTGCACGCCAGCAACATAAAAAGCAGCGCCGGAAGGTGGGCCTGTGCCTGAGAGCCTCGCTAGAGGGCCCTTTGGTGTGGCACTTAGGTGCAGGCCAAACAGTGGGGCGATCCAGGAGCACCACTGATTGAGGGCATCCAGCAAAGACCAACAGAACTATCCATACCAGCAGACCTCCATAAAAACTAATTGTAAGCTCTGATGAGCAGGGACTGTCTCTTACATGTCTGTGCAGTGCTGCATACGTCTTATAGCGCTATACAAATGCTCAGTATTGCAGTAGAAAGTCTCTTTTAATTAGGCCGATTTGTACCAATGACAGTAAACAGGATATAGTTACCTTCACACATATCACCTTCTTTTCAAAAGGAAATACAAAAGACCGTCCAACATACCCACACAATTACAGTACTCTACCAAAGTATAATTTAGAACTCTACCAAAGTATAATATTCAACACAATGAAAACGGAAACCAGAGCTTTACACAAGCTGCTGAAAAAAAATAATACAAATGCAGAAGGAAAATATAGTATTTCTATCCATATGAGCCTGGTTGGGGGACCTTGCACTTTGAGCTTTTCAGCTGGGCTATGTTTTATTCCACTGAGGCACACTTTCCCCTCCAATGTTGACACTTACTGTCTCCTTCTGCCTCCTGCTCCTCTGTCGCGTTCCTCCTTAGGCCTCTGCCACGTGGCTGCATGTCCTGGACCCGCACAGCCCTTGCTCAGTCACTTTGGCGGGCTACCTCTGCTATCTGGCGTTTTGTGCTCCCGCCTCCTTTGCCACTCACTCCACTGCCAGAGTGCACTAGAGCTCCCGTCCTGTTCCGCCCGCCTCCACTTATCCTCCGCCGCTCCGCTCTAAGTCCGGGCTTGATCCAACACCTCGCTCCACTATTGGGTATCAGAGTGATCTTCAGTTATAAAAGCCAAGTGGATGCAGAGCCTTCCTGCCTCTGAGGAGCCTATGCAGATGTGCCCCGCCCATAAAGGAAGTTAATGTATCTTCCTTTGTGGGCGGAACGCATGTGCACAGGCTCCTTCGCAGAGACGGAAGGCTCTGCATCGGCTTGGCCTTTTTAAACTGAAGATCTCTGAGTCGTCGCCACCGCTGCTGCGGTGACCCCCGGTAAATCCTGAGGCGACCTCCGTGGGGGTCGTGACCCACAGGTTGAGAACCGCTGCCTTAGACTGTAAAAGAACCTTGGGTTTTTACCTTCAAAAAACTAAGCAACATAGAAAATCTTCTCAGCTTTTTGTTGCTTTTGATTCTAGTCATTTGGTACTTCCAGTTTCCAAAAGAACTCTCTCTAGTTGGATTGCAAATTGCATATCCTTTGCTTATGAGAGTAAGGGACTTTCTCTCAAAGGCCATGTCACAGCTCACAATGTGAGAGCAATGGCAGCCTGTATGGCTAATCTTCGTTCTGTGTCCATTGACGACATATGTAGAGCAGCCACTTGGGCTTCGGTACACACCTTTACAGCCCACTACTGCTTAGACAAGGACTCCCGTTGGGATGACTCGTGTGGCCAGGCTGTTCTCCAGCATCTCTTTCAGACTTAGTACAACTCCTTTAAACTGAAAGGGGGTATTTTAAAGGCAACCAACCTTTTTGTTAAAATGGTAAATAAAGGCAAAAGGAACAGGAGACCGCTATGGTTTTCGAAGGAAGTAGCTGAAAAAGTGAAGAAAAAGAGGGAGGCCTTCATGAAATACAAGAGATCACAGAGAGAGGAAGACAGGCATCTGTATTTGGAAAAACTTAGAGAAGCTAGCAAAGTAGTCAAGAAGGCAAAGATTCAAAAGGAGGAGGAAATAGCCAATGCAATAAAATGGGGGGATAAGACATTTTTCAGATATATTAGTGAGAAGAGGAAGGGCAAAAGTGGTATTGTCAGACTCAAGGGTGCAGGGGGGGAATATGTAGAAGTTGATAAGGATAAAGCAGAATTGCTTAACAAATATTTTTGTTCTGTGTTCACAGATGAAGAACCAGGAGCAGGACCTCAGAAAACACCCACAAATAAGAACAGAAGCGAGGGACATCTTGAACAATTTTCAGAAGACTGTGTTCGTGAGAAACTAGCTCAACTTAAAGTAGACAAAGCGATGGGACCGGATGGGATACACCCTAGAATACTGAGGGAACTTGGGGACGTTCTAGCAGCTCCACTGACTGACCTTTTCAATGCCTCGTTGGAGTCGGGAGTGGTGCCAAAGGACTGGAGAGAGGCTCATGTGGTGCCTTTACACAAAAACGGAAGTAAGGATGTGGTTGAAAACTACAGGCCGGTTAGTTTAACTTCAGTGGTGAGTAAATTATTGGAAACGCTGCTGAAAGAGAAAATAGTGAGGTTTATGGAGTCCGGCGGATTACAGGATCCGAGGCAGCATGGATTCACCAGAGGCAGGTCTTGTCAGACAAATCTGATCGATTTCTTTGACTGGGTGACCAGGGAGTTGGACCGAGTGAGAGCTCTAGATGTGGTGTATTTAGATTTCAGTAAAGCCTTTGACACTGTTCCTCACAGGCGACTTATAAACAAACTGAGCACCCTAGGGATGGACCCTAAAGTTACTGCTTGGGTTAGAAATTGGTTGGGTGGGAGGCGACAAAGAGTACAAGTAAATGGAGCTCACTCTGAGGAGAAGGATGTTACCAGTGGTGTGCCCCAGGGATCTGTCCTTGGTCCGATTCTTTTTAACATCTTTGTTAGTGATATAGCGGAAGGGCTGTCGGGTAAGGTTTGCCTCTTTGCGGATGAAACCAAAATCTGTAATAGAGTAGACACCCAGGAAGGTGTAGATAACATGAGGAGGGATCTAGCTAAGCTTGAAGAATGGTCTAGAATTTGGCAGCTGGGATTTAATGTTAAAAAATGTAAGGTCATGCATTTGGGCTGCAGCAGTCCAAGGGAGCAATACAGTATAGGAGGTGAAGTACTTTTGTCCACTAAAGAAGAGCGGGACCTAGGCGTGGTTGTGTCTGATGATCTTAAAGTAGCTAAACAGGTAGAAAAGGCGACGGCAAAAGCTAGAAGGATGCTTGGGTGCATACGGAGAGGAATGGCTAGCAGAAAAAAGGAGGTGATAATACCTCTGTATAAGTCTTTGGTGCGACCTCATTTGGAGTATGGTGTGCAATTCTGGAGACCGCACCTTCAAAAGGATGTGAACAGGATGGAGTCGGTGCAGAGGGTTGCTACTAAAATGATTAATGGGCTTCATTATAAAGCATATGAGGACAGACTTAAGGATCTTAATATGTACACCTTAGAGGAAAGGCGGGATAGAGGTGATATGATTGAGATGTTTAAATACCTCCGTGGCATAAATGTTCAGGGAGAGAGCCTCTTTCAATTGAAAGCAAGTTCTGCTACGAGGGGACATGGGATGAGGGTGAAGGGAGATAGATTCAGGAGTGATATGCGGAAATATTTCTTTACGGAAAGAGTAGTGGATCCGTGGAATAGTCTCCCAGTGGAGGTGGTAGAGATGAGGACAGTAACTGAATTCAAAAAAGCATGGGACCAACACAGAGGATCTCTAAAGGTAGAAAGTGGACTTTTGTAGTTGTTGTTATGGAAGGACAGACTAGATGGGCCTTGTGGTCTTTTTCTGTCATCATGTTTCTATGTTTCTATGTTACCCGCCATCCCGGGTATGGATGCCAGAGATCCATGGGAGGAAGCATGATCCATCTCGCCTTGGGTTTGCAGCTTCCTGGGGTCATTCCCCTGGCATCTCTCAGCTTGGGAGTCCCCATATGTGAAGACTACATTCCTGCTTGTTCCTGGAGATAGCGTAGTTGCTCACCTATAACAGGTGATCTCCAGGAACAGCAGGAATTAAGTCTTCACAATCCACCCACCTCCCCTAGGAGTTGTCTCTCTCTCCCCTTCTCTCCTTTTGTCTCAGCTATGAACTCAACTGAAGAGGGAGAGTTGGAAAGGCGGGAAGGCAACACACAGGCGCTGTGGGATGCTCCCAAAAGCTTTCCTATTTGACGCTGGGGAGTGTTCCCCCCGCAGGCTCCGTCAGTACCGACGATACCCATATGTGAAGACTTAATTCTTGCTGTTCCCAGGGATCACCTGTTACAGGTGAGTAACTATGCTTTACCCAAAGAAGGGAGTTGCTTACCGTAACAACCCACATTTTCAGATCTCCCAACAAGGGCAGCATGCCAAGGGACAAGTGGCTGGCCCACGTAAGCAGAAGGCTCTGAAGCCCTAGGCACCTGCTCCGGCCCAGCCAGGGGGAGGAGATTTTGACTACTCCAGCATAGCCGCTCTACCCCAAAGAGGTCAACAGCCTACAGGGGGACGACTGACTCTCTATGCCCCGAGGTGGGTAAACGTCACTACCGATGCCTGGGCACTGATGGTGGTCAGGGAGGGTAACCTCTCCGCTTGACCCAGATTCCTCTTCCTTATTTTCTGGGAGAGCCCCCAGGACTCCCCTCTACTGGGACCTTCTGAAGGAACTGGCAGGTCTTCTCGAGGACAGTGCGTTGGAACTGGTGCCCCACCACCTCCAGGGCAAGGGGTTCTACTCCAGATACGTCCTCGTACCAAAGAGGACAGGGGGCTAAGGCCCATCCTCAACCTACGCAACCTCAACGAATTCCTGGTGAGGGAGAAGTTCAAGATGCTCTCCCTTGGAACATTGCTGCCCTACCTCCAGAAAGGAGACTGGCTATGCTCCTTAGAACTCAAGAATGCTTATACTTGCATCCTAATCAACCCACACCACAGGCAATACCTATGTTTTGTAGTAGGGGGTAGGCACTTTCAGTACAGGGTGCTCCCATTCGGGCTTGCCTCTGCCCCAAGGATGTTCACAAAATGCCTGGCAGTCTCAGGCTTCAGGGAGTCTTCATGTTTCCCTACCTCGACGACTGGCTTGTAAAAGGGGACATGGCGTCTGAGGTGCAGCAGGCCACCACGTGCACCATCCATGTTCTACAGCATTTGGGCTTCGTCATAAACTACCTCAAGTCCCAGCTTTTTCTGACACAGTGCCTGGAATTCATTGGAGCAAAGCCCGACACCCGCCAGGCAAAGACTTTCTTGCCCACCGACTGGGCAGACAGCTTCAGATATCTGGCCTGGGACATACAGCACCGTTCCTCGGTGTCTGCCCGCTATCTTTAAAAAGGAGATAGAGCAGCTTTTAAACTAGATAATAGGGGAGAGCTGACAGTCGCCCAAGAGCGCATGGTTTGGAACAAAGTATCCTTGAAGGGTACTACCAAAAGAATGAAGTTAGGGCATATCAGCAGAGAGGTTTCAATAAAGACAAAAATAGGCCAAATGCTACGGAGCAGACAGAGCTTAAAGATTCCAAATTACCGCTGCCTACCGATAGCCAGATTAATATGAATAAAATACAGTCTATAAAATGCTTGTATGCAAATGCTAGAAGTCTAAAAAAAATAAGATGGGAGAGTTAGAATATCTTTTTATCTTTTTATTTATATTTATTTTTTTATTTATATTTAATCTCGTTTCAAATCCTTGGATAGAGATGATTTCCTCAACAACACTCTTCCAACACTCTGTCAACCAGCGCAGAACCTCGATGAAATGATCCATAGATGGAACTCCACCCTTACCTGCTGTTCACAGCTACCTTCCTCCAAAAAATCATCAGCATCCAATAAACAACCACGAAACAGAAAACCAGCCCCTTGGTTCTCTGCTGAACTACATGCATCGCTTCAGCTTCTAAGAAGGCAAGAAAGAAAATGGCGCAAATCTCGATCCACATCTGACAAATCAGAGTATGAGAACACCCTGAAACAACACCTTGAAAAAGTCTACAAAAAAATTAGAGAGCACCATACGGATACCCTCCTTAGATCATTAAATAAACCACGAGACCTCTTTAGCATTGCTAAAGCACTAACCAAGACACCTTCCTCCAATCAAACAGTGTCTATCCAACCCCAGTCATTCGCTGAGTACCTACAATCTAAAATTATAAAAACAAATTTTACGCAAAGCTCCACAATGTGCCTCCTCCCCCAGATACTTCAGCCACTGACAAAATTCACCTCTCCGACAGAGAAGTACATTGCTGATCTTATTACCAACCTTAACACCACTATAGCGCCAAATGATCCTTGTCCTGCCCATTGGATCAGATCAATGCGTATAGAACTTAGCTCAACTCTAGTCTACATCATGGAACTCTCCTTCTCAACAGGAACATTCCCAGAAATACTGAAACAAACCTCCATACGACCTCTCCTGAAAAGCAACAAACTTGACCCCGCAAAGACAGACTCATACCGCCCGATTTCAAGTATACCCTATCTAGCCAAACTCATAGAGAAGGTGGTTCAAATGCAACTACAACAACATATTGACATATCAGCCCCTCTTGACCCTTCTCAGCATGGATTTCGTGAGTCACATGGTGTAGAGACTCTACTCACTATACTCATCAATACACTATCCAGAGGGATTGACAAAATTGAGAATGGGTTCGCGCTCATATTTCTTGATATAGCGGCTGCATTCGATTCTGTTAACCATGTACAACTCCTCTCCCGCCTCCAGGAAAGGGAATCCACGGCCTTGCCTGGGAATGGTGCAAATCCTATCTCATGAACCGCTGGCAACAAGTACGGATAGGTCACTCAACATCGGAACCATTCCATCAGCAACAAGGAGAACCCCAAGGATCATCCCTGTCGGCTCTACTCTTTAACATTTATATGCAACCCATTTGTGATATCCATTCTTTTAACATCTCCAGTCTTATATATGTGGATGATGTACTGATTTTCGCCCCAATTAAAATTAAGCAGCCAAACCTTGCTCCACTTATTGAATGCTTCATTACAATTACTGATTGGCTCCTGTCCCAGAATCTTTGCATAAATTAAAAAAAAAAACTGAAGTCCTTTTCATAACCAGGAACAAAGACTTCTCTCCCCCCGGTTCATTGAAAGTCCGTGACGCTGAGCTCCCATGCAAGTCTGTAATACGATATCTGGGGATTACAATAGACCAGCAGCTTAACTTTAAAGAGCATATAAAGAATACCACTAAGTCCATTTACAACAAAATACGGACACTAAGACATCTAAGACCTTTACTAGCACCGGACAACTTCAGAACTGTATTCCAGACACTAGTAATGCCACACTTTGATTATGCCAACATCATCCTACATGGACTCCCTAAAAGCTCTCTCAATCCTTTTCAAATGGCAATGAACTCAGCAGCCCGTGTTCTCTCCGGCATCTCTAGAAAAGAACACATAACTCCCATACTTATGGACCTACACTGGCTACCAGTACAATGCAGTCTCACCTACAAGGCATTAATCCTGTCATTTAAAGCCATTAACTGGATATCTTCCACATCCCTCTCATCACTCCTGACAAGTATCCCTACTAACAGACTAAGAAGATCAACAACCAACAATACGCTATCTATACCACCTGAATCCATCAAATGTACCCAAACAACTAGAAACAGAGCATTTACACTATATGCTCCTAAGTGCTGGAACAATCTCCCACCTCATATAAGATCAATTACTGACCTCTCGCAATTCAGAAAAGCTATTAAACATCACCTATTCTGCTTTTATTTTACCCACACGAACCTAGTACACTCACATCCAACACCTTTTCTCACCCACACAGCATCTGACATACCAACAACATAACCCCCAGTAACTTACAAAGAATCCACCATCAAATACATTACGATTCTATTACATAATTCAACCTAAATAATCTATAAGCTCCTTTGTTTGTTCTGTATATAGTTACCCTGTTACCTCCAAGTTACAATCCCTGTTATAATGTGAGCAAAAGATCCTGTTCTAATGCAAATGTTGTTACATTGTAAACCGCACTGATTCTAAATAGCGCGGTATATAAGAATTTGTAATAAATAATAAATGTAGCCGTAAATCAAAGGTTAGATATGATTGGTGTATCGGAGACATGGTAGATGGAGGACAACCAGTGGGACACTGTGATACTTGAGTACAAACTAAATCATAATGATAGAGCTGATCAAATTGGTGGAGGGGTTGTGCTCTGTTAGAGAGGGCATTGAGTCACAAAAGATTAAAGTTTTGCAGGAAGCAAAATTTGCTGTAGAATCTCTATGGATTGAAATTCCATGTAAAAAGGGGAAGGCACTGGCAGTAGGTTTGTACTATCGACCGCCTGTCCAGAATGGACAAATGGATGATGAAATGCTCAAAAAAATCAGGGAAGCTAACAAAAGTTACACGACAGTAATAATAATGGGTGATTTCAATTACCCCGGTATTGACTGGGTCAGTTTCACGGCAGGACACGCCAGGGAGATAAAGTTTTTAGATAAAATAAATGACTGCTTCTTAGAGCAGCTGGTACATGAGGGGAAGCCATTTTGGACCTAGTCCTTAGTGGAACACCAGATCTGGTGCAAGAGATAAGGGTGTTGGTGACACTAGACAATAGTGATCATAGCTATTACGACTAATAAGAGAAAAAATATTTTTTCACTCAACGTGTAATCAAACTCTAGAATTTGATACCGGAGGATGTAGTAAAAGCTGTTAGTGTAGCTGGGTCTAAAAAAGGTTTGGACAAGTTCCTAGAGGAAAGGTCCGTAAACCATTATTAAAAGGGACCCAGGATATCACTGCTTGAACCATTACAAGCATTGTGGAACCTGTGTCTTTTGGGGAAACTGCTAAGTTCTTATGACGTAGATTGGCCACTGTTGGAAACAGGATACTGGGCTTGATTGACCTTGGTCTGACCCAGTATGGCATATCTTATGTTCTTATCTTCTGCGCCTCCTTGGGCACATGGCCTCTACAGTCCACGTCACTCCAGATGCCCGTCTCCACATGAGAACGGTGCAGTGGTGTCTCTGGGACCAGTGGTCCCAGGCCATGAGCCGCCTCAGGGACAGTGTTCGGGTGTACCGCCAGTTGGCATACTCCCCTGTCTGGTGGCAGTCGTCTCAGCACCTGGAAACGGGCATGCCTTTCCATTGCCCAGCGCAATCGATTGTCCTCACCACAGATGCCTCCCTACTCGGCTGGGGAGCCCATTGCGAGGGTCTCCACACCCAGGGCAGCTGGTCGCCAGATGAGAGCACCCAGCAAATCAATCTCCTGGAACTTCGTGCCATTCACCTCGCCCTGAGAGTTTTCGGCCATCGCCTCCGCCCGGTCCTGGTCCAGATGGACACCCAGGTGGTCATGCATGGGGTTACATGCCCTCTGTCAGGAGGCGCTGACCCTCTGCTCTTATGCAGTCCATGGGGGATCTCCCTCAAAGCAGTGTACCTGCAAGAACAGAACAACCTTCTATCTAACCAGGCTAAGCAGGGTCCTCCAACCGCACAAGTGGCAGCTGGACACTGCGGTAGCCAGCCGGCTTTTCCGACTCTGGGGGGAACCCATGATGGACCTGTTTGCCCGCCCAGAGAACTTCCAGTTGCCACGCTTTTGCTTGCGGCAGACCCACACCTCCAGGGTGGCAGCGGACACGTTTCTAGTCCCATGGTCGGGGGTCTCATGTATGCCTTCCCTCCGCTGCCGCTCATTTCCAAGACCTTGTTCAAGACCCTCCGCGACAGGTCCTCGCTCATCTTGATAGCCCCCCAATGGCCGGGTAGCCGTGGTTCCCGCTGCTTCTGCATTTGGCGGTGTTAGCCCCCTTCCCCTTGGGGACTTCCCCAGGGTGTCTATCTCAGGAGGGGGGGGGGGTGCTCTCCTACACCCCAACCTGTGGTATCTTTCATTCACGGCTTGGCTGCTGAGAGGGTAGCCTTAGCCCATCTCCACCTTCCCACAGAGGTGGAGAATGTTCTGCTGGCCTCATGTAAGGCCTCTACGAGGAAGGCATATGCCTTCAAATGGCATAGATTCTCTGCTTGGTTTGCTGAGCGAGGGGCTGACCCTTTCTCCTGCCCCGTAGCCATGGTGTTGCAGTACCTTCTCCACCTTTCTCACTCTGGGGTCGGGTCTAATTCCGTTAGGGTGCACCTCAGTGCTCTGGCGGCACACCACCACCTGGTGGATGGTAAACCCCTTTCGGCCCACCCTCTGGTGGGCCGCCTCCTACGGCTTTTGCTCTTATCTAAGGCCCCGGTTCGCTCTCCAGCAACCGAATGGAATCTCAGTGTGGTGTTGGGGCAGCTACCAGTCCACCATTCGAGCCCTTGGCTACTTGCCACCTTTGCTATCCTTCGTGGAAGGTGGTTTTCTTGGTTGTTCTCCCTTCCGCTCGTATTGTTAGTGAACTCCAAGCTTTTGTGACTGAAGTGTCCTACACCAGGTTCTACAAGAACAGGGTGGTGTTCCGTAAGCACCCCAAATTCCTCCTGAAGGTAGTGTGCTCGTTCCATCTCAACCAGGAGGTGGTACTCCCTACTTTCTTTCCGAGACCTCACGCCAGTCGGGCGGCAACTGTCCTCCACACCTTGGACTGTAAGAGGGCCTCGTCCTTCTATATCCAACGCACTCAGGACCACCGCAAAGCCTCCCAGCTCTTCGTCTCCTATGACCCCAGCAGGCTGGGGGAAGTGGTGACTAAGCATACACTGTCCGCATGTATGAGTAGGCGAAGCTCCCGCTGCATGGTCGTCTCACAGCACACCGTGTCTGGGCCATGGAGGCTTCGGTGGCACATCTGCGCTCTGTCTCGATGGCGGACATCTGTCGGGCCACCACCTGGTCTTCATTCCATACCTTTGCAGCCCATTAATGCTTGGAAAGAGAATCCTGTTGGGATAGCACCTTCGGCCAGGCTGTGCTCTGTATTCTTTTTGGGGTCTAGACAACACCTTCCCTCCGACTCTTCTGTGTTCAGGCTACTGGAGTGCTGGTTTCATCGGATGCAGGGGTCCTACTGTAGCCTGTACACCAGAATGAATTGCTGCTGCTTGCGGCTCTCCTGGAGGGGGTCCAATTTTTGCTACAGGTCTCCCGGTAGCCTTTAGCTGGGGAGTCCCATATGTGAGGACTGACTTCCTGCTTGTTCCCGGAGAAAGCGTAGTTACTCACCTGTAACAGATGTTCTCCAGTGACAGCAGGAATGAGTCCTCACAAACCTCCCTCCTCTCCTTGGAGTTGCTTCTTTACCTTCTTAATTTTGCTATCTTCAGCTATGTCATTTGACTGAGCAAGATGGCAGCCTTGGGTGGGAAGGGGACCACGCATGTGTGTTGGCATCTCCCAAAGGCTTTCTTTGAAAGCTGGGTAGATGCTGCTATGAGGGCTCAGTTGGTGCCAACATCACTCATATGTGAGTACTGCTGTCCCTGGAGAACACCTGTTACAGGAGAGTAACTACACTTTTGCCTAGTACTGACAGATTCACCAGTCTGTAGTTTCTTATATCACCCCTGGAACCCTTTTTAAATATTGGTGTTAGATTGGCCATTCTCCACTCTTCAGGTACTACAAATGATTTTAATGATAGTTCACAGAGTACTAATAGTTGGTCTGCAATCTCATATTTCATTTTTTTTTCAGTACTCTTGGGTGTATACCATTCGGTCCAGGTGATTTGCTGCTCTTCAGTTTATCAAATAGCTGTAATACATCTTCCTGGTTTATCGATATTTCTTTCGATACATCACCTTTTCTTATCGTCCTTCCAGTCCCACACTTCTGGGTAGTGTACCTCTTCTAGCAGCTTGAAGAATGAGCATGTCATCTTTTGGATGAAAACAGTGAACTTCCCCATTCTGTTAACTGCTCTGACTCTCTTCAGCATTACGTTAGGGAGCAGTTGGAAGCATGGTACCCCAAGGAGATTTGAAATTTACATTTTCATATATAAAAATTGCTACTATAAAGAGTGTGTAGCATGGATGATATTGTAGTTTAGCCTTCCTTTAGGCTTATGGGTTGCATAATGCTGTATTAATAATTTTTATACATATTTTGGTCAAAGTTTATAAAATAGTGAGAGATTTATGGCTATGTATATTTTTGAGGAATTAAGTATTGTATCTGATGAGCCCTTTTGGCAGTGGCCTAAGAAGGGCAAGGCAGTGGGTGCAGTCCACTCTGGGTGCCTGGTGGGGGGTGCACCCCCACCGGCCCCATGGAATTGTCTCATGAATTGCAAGACTTCAGCTGTGAGAGAAGAGGAACAGCCCCTGGAACGTGAAGCACCACAGCAAACCAACTTAATGTAAGTTTGCCACACTTCCTCTGTGAGTGGGGAGCGCCCACCCCTGGTGACGGAGGGGCTAGGAATGACACTGCTTTTTGGGTAGGGAAATGCCTACTGTACAGTACTTGTATAATGTAACTCATAGTTAGAAAGGCAAACAGTTTAAAACTAAAATCCAGCCAGTAGCCAAAGCCTTAATGTTCTTGTTTCTCTACTCTCTTATGATCTGCCCTTTCTCCAATTTTTCCATCAGGTACGTGTGAAGATCCTATCTCGCATGGTGCTTCAGTTTGATGAGATACTGAAGAGTGAGGTGCTGTCCTTTATCCTGGAAGACATGCGAAACCGTATTGACCTAGCTTTTGCCTGGCTATATCAGGAGTACAATGCCTATCTCTGTCATTTCCCTGATGGATCCCCAGATGACTATGATGAGTGTCTCATTGGGCTATTGGCAGGGTTACAAGAGAGGCCAGACCAGAAGGATGGGTGAGTGAGCGCCACCTTTTGGGCCATAGTATAACCTCATGAAGTATGTTCTATTCCTACATAATTTTCTTTATAATAATCCATGGATATTTAAGAAAAAAAAAATTAAACACAAAATGTGCTGCAGGCTTTGCTGGCTGCTGCAGCTAGAAGGAGTTCTAGGGTCTGATAGCTTCCTTTAGCCTAGTTGCATTACTGTATGCGCCACATGATAAAATGGAAGTTGTGTACCTAACAGTGCATAAGATTACTCTTCAATTCTCCATCGCCTCTTCCCCCTCTCCATTACCAACTTTTCCTCTCAATCTCTATCACCCTTTCATACTTTTCTAAAATCTCTGGTGAAGAAATCTCTCTAATTCTTTCCTCCTCTAAACTCGCTATTCTTCTGATCCTATCCCCACCCATCTCCTCAACTCAATCTCCTCCTGAGTCATCCTTTTCATCTCACATATTCTCATTCTTTCACTTTCCAATGCAACATTCCCTGCAGCCTTCAAGCAAGCTGTAATCACTCCTCTCCTCAAAAACCCCTCACTTGACCCTATTTGTCCTTCTAATTATCGATCCATCTCCCTTCTCCCATTCATTTCCAAAATTCTTGAACGTGCAGTTCTCCGCCACTGTCTGAAATTTCTCTCCTCTCAAGCCCTCCTTGATCCACCTCAATCTGGTTTTCGTCCATTTCATTCTACTGTAAAGGCTCTTGCCAAATTCCGCAGTGATCTGTTCCTCGCTAAGTCCAGTTCTCATTCTTCTTGATCTTTCTGCTGCTTTTGATACTGTTAACCACCTCCTCCTCCTTGACGCTTTATCCTCTCTTGATTTTAGAGGCCCTGTACTGTCTTGTTTCTCTTCTTATCTCTCCAGTTGCTCTTTCAGTGTTTGGAGGTTCCTCCTCTACTGCCATCCCTCTCTGTTGGTGAGCCTCTCAAGGGTCTGTTCTGGACCCTCTCCTTTTCTCTCTCTATATCCAGTCCCTTGGTTCCCTCATCTCTTCCCATGGCTTTCATTATCATTTTTATGCTGATGACTCTCAGATCTATCTATATCTGACATTGCTCATTCGCGCCAAACTCATATCTCTACTTTCTTATCTGACATCGCCATCTGGATGTCTCACCACTGCCTAAAATTGCACATGGCTAAAACTGAACTATTTATTCTCCAGGAACAAGCAGGAAGTCAGTCCTCACATATGGGTGATGCTGACGGAGCCCACGCGGAGCAAATCCCCAGCTTTCAAAGAAAGCCTTTGGGAATTGCTACCACGGATGTGTGGTCCCCTTCCCACCCAAGGGTGCCATCTTGTTCAGCCTCCTTTTTTCCGCGGAGCCCATCAGATGTAGTCTGTACTGTCCCGGGAAAAGGTTTTTTTTTTTTTTTTTCATGCTTTTAGGCTTTCACCGGTTCGACACCGGTACCCTTCCCGCCTCCGGCCTCAGTATCTCAGTATTGGGTTGGTTCCTCTAGTTTTGATTTTTATTTCTTGGGGCATTTTCGCACCCATTTTTCCCTCGCTGGCAGCCCGAAGGGTCTTTGACCTTGCTGGGGTCTTTTTTCCCCCCATGGCTACCAGCGGGTTCAAAAAGTGCGATCGGTGCAGGAAAAATATGTCCCTCACCGATACGCATGACTGCTGCCTCCCCATGCTTTGGCCCGGACAAGTCTGTGGTCTTTGTAAAAAGATGTCCTCGAAGGCCTTGAGGAGCCTCCAGCAGCAGCATCATGATAAGATTTTTCCTGACTCCCCTATGCCTCCGAGAGCCAGGACCTCGTCAGAGGCCTCCACGACTCAGGAGGAGCATTCCGAACCCGAGTGTCGTCGGGATTCCTCAAGAGAGGAGGACTCCCTCAAAGGAACAGAAAAGAAGGAAAAAACCCTCGAAGGCGGCATATCTGGTGGTTCCGAGCGGCCTGGCTCCTCTCAGGGCCAGTTGTGGAGCTCCGAGCACCTGCTCGGGGTGTCGGTGAAGGAGCGTTCAGCCAAGGTTCCTCGCAGGGACAAGGTTGCGGATCGGCCTAGGCAAGTACATACTGCCCTAGTCAAGGACTCCTCTCCAGGGGAACCGGCTTCGGGCCCGAGTGTGTCAGCGCCCGAGCTGGAGTCTGCGGAGACTCCGGGACTGGGGTCCAGAATGGCAGCCTTGGAGCACAGTTTTACTGCCTTCATGGAACAGCACCGGGTGCTGAAGTCCGGCACATCCGGTTCCTCTGCCCCAACCACCAGGATCTTGACGTCGAAGTTGACCCTGGAGGCCGAGCCGATCCTCAAGGCCTTCTGGGCTCGAGTCGATCCTCGGCCAAGGCGCACTCGGCCTCCCGCTCATTGTGACTGAGGTTGTCAACGCCGAGTCTGCAGGCATCGGGGCAGATGGCGCTGGGATCCTCGATGCCCGAGGAGCTCCACGAGTCTTTCTCGGAGGCCTCTGCTTGGGAGACTGAGGACGAGGAGTCCCCGGACACTCGGCGTCATCGAGATGTCCCTTCTGATTCCCTGGTATCTGAACCTCAGAGAAGGTCCCCACTGGAGGATATGGGTTTTTTGGATTTCGTGCAGGATATGTCCAAGGCTTTGGTTTTCTCAACAGAGTCCAAGGAGGATCCTTGAGCCGACAAGCTTGAGATCCTCCATTACAAGGCTCCCCCTCGAGAAGCCCTCATAGTACCCATTTCTCCTATCCTGGAACGATTATGCTCCGCATGTAGAAGATGCCAGCGATGACGCCGGTAATCAGCAAGTAGCTCGACTCAACGTATCGAGTCCACCAGAGTCCTGGGTTCCAAAAATCACAACTGTCACAGAACTCCATGGTTGTGGAGTCGGCCATGAGTCGACTGAAGAGTCAGAAGATACTCTTCTCAGTGCCCCCCGGTAGGGAGGCCCGCACCTTGGATGCCCTCAGCAGGAAGTGTTTCCAGGGAGCAATGCTGAATTGTCGGATCCAGGCATACCAGCTGTACATGGGCATGTACCTGAGACACCTGGCAAAGGAAATCGCTGGGTTCTCAGCTGGTCTCTCCGAGGAGCCTTTGCAGCACTTCAAGAGCCTGTCCAAAGCTGTCCATGAATGCTCCAAGTTCATGTTTCGGGCGGCCTATGATGGTTTCGAGTTGGCTGCATGGGTAGCTGCTGTGGGCATCGGTGCACACCGCCAAGTTTGGCTGCAGTTGTCCGACCTCGAGCAATGGGCTCAGGATAAGTTGGTCGATGTCTCATGCCAAGAGGAGAACCTTTTTGAAAAGCCCATGACCGACAGTGCCGCAGAACTGGAGACCGAGTTCATTATGAGGACACTGCTCTCTAAGAAGACCTCTGCCCCTTCTCGTAAGAGGGGCTCGGGTAAAAAGCCCTTTTTCCCGAGGAAGTCCACTGCCTACCGAAACTACCCCCTTACCAGGCCGCCTCAGCTCCCCAACAGGGGCAGCAGGCCAAGGGACAGGGGCATGGCCCGTGAAAGCAGAAGGCCCACAGACCCCACGCTCCGGCTCCGGCCCAGCCTGGTAGGGTTTTTTGAGTCCTGCAGCATGGCCCCTCTCCCAGCTGGAGCCGGGTAGCCCACAGGAGATTAGCTCTCCTTGTATGCCCACAGGTGAGGAAACATCACCACTGATTCATGGGCATTACAAGTGGTCAGGAAGGGATACCTCCTCCATCTAGCTCAAGTGTCTCCACACTACTTATCAGGAGAGCCTATCAGGTCTCCACTGGGACCACCTTCTGAAGCAGTTGGCAGGTCTTCTCGAGGATCAGATGGTGGAACCGGTGCCCCACCACCTCAAGGCCAAGGGGTTCTACTCCAGGTACTTCCTTGTGCCAAAGAGGACAGGGGGCCTAAAGCCCATCCTCGACCTGTGCAACCTCAACAAATTCCTGGTGAGGGAGAAGTTCAAGATGCTCTCCCTTGGAATATTGCTGCCTTACCTCCACCAGGGAGACTGGCTGTGCTCCTTTGATTTAAAGGATGCCTACACACACATCCTTATGCACCCAAACCACAGGCAATACTTACGCTTTGTGGTAGGGGGCAATCATTACCAATACAGAGTGCTCCCCTTTGGCCTTGCCTTGGTCCCAGGGTATTCACAAACTGTGCCTGGCGTTGGTTGCTGCCTTCCTCAGGCTTCAGGGGATCTCTGTCTTCCCTTATCTCGACGACTGGCTCATCAGGGGCACTTCAGCCCCCAAGTTGCAGCAGGCCACAACTCGCAACACCCAGACACTGCAGCACTTGGGGTTTGTTATCAACTACCCCAAGTCCAACCTTTGCCCGGCATGAGCTGGAATTCAATGGGGCAAGGATCAACACCCTTCAGTCGAAGGCCTTCCTGCCTGCAGACAGGGCAAGCAGACTCATGGCCCTAGCCGAGGACATAAAGCACTGCTCCTCATTGCCAGCAAGGCATCTGCTGTGCCTCCATGGTCCATGTCACTCCAGATGCCTGCTTCGACATATGAACTGCGCAATGGTGCCTCAGGGACCAGTGGTCCCAGGCCATGGGACATATCCAGGACAGGGTCAGAATGACCGTGTGCCTGGTGCAGTCCCTGACCTGGTGGCTCTCGCCCCATTACCTAGAGGCAGGGATGCGCTTCCAGACCCCTCACCATTCGAGGGTTCTCACCACAGATGCCTCCCTGCTGGGCTGGGGAGCCCATTGCCAGGGGTACCGCACACAGGGAGTTTGGGCCCCTGACGAGAGTGCCCAACAGATCAACCTGTTGGAGTTGCATGCAATCCAACTCGCCCTGAAGGCTTTCAGGCAGTGCCTGGGTCACAGGATTGTTTTAGTGCAAATGGACAACCAAGTTCCCATGTTCTATGTGAATAAACAGGGGCACGGGGTCCCGTATCCTTTGTCAGGAAGCCCTAGATCTGTGCTCTTATGCAATCCAGCAGGGAATTCTCCTTAGGGCGGTATACCTGCCGGGCCAGGACAACTGGCTGGCCAACAGACTCAGCAGAATGTGCCAGCTGCTCGAGTGGCAGCTGGCCTGGGTAGTAGCCAGCAGGCTTTTCCAGACCTGGGCGGAACCAGTGATGAACCTGTTTACGAGCCCGGACAATCACCAGTTACCCTGTTTCTGCTCAAGGCAGCCACATCCAGCCAGGGTGGCAGCTGACGTTTTTCTAGTCTCATGGTCGGTGAGTCTTCTGTATGCTCCCCCCCCCCCCGACGCCTCTGATAGCCAAGACTCTGTTCAACATGTCTAACAATAACCAAATTAATATGAATAAAAACATTCTCTAAAATGCTTGTATGCAAATGCTAGAAGTCTAAAAAATAAGATGGGAGAGTTAGAATATGTAGCACTAAATGAAAGGTTAGATATGATTGGAATATTAGAGACATGGTGGAAGGAGGACAACCAGTGGGACACTGTGATACCTGGGTACAAACTATATCATAATGATAGAGCTGATCAAATTGGTGGAGGGGTTGCTCTCTATGTTAGAGAGGGCATTGAGTCAGAAAAGATTAAAGTTTTGCAGGAAACAAAATCTGCTGTAGAGTCTATATGGATTGAAATTCCATGTAAAAGGGGGAAGGCAATGGCAGTGGGAGTGTACTATCGAGCGCCTGGCCAGAATGACCAAAAGATGATGAAATGCTCAAAGAAATCAAGGAAGCTAACAAAGGTTACAGCACAGTAATAATAATGGGTGATTTCAACTACCCCGGTATCGACTGGGTCAGTGTCAC